>JAAONU010000017.1:20470247-20945736 GCA_012932295.1 Cyclina sinensis | reverse complement strand
CTAATCGAAAGTTAGATTACAGGGGGTAGATAATTTTAAAATTTAATTGTTTAGCTCAGAATTGTTCAAAACAATTGTGCAGTTTTTTCCCACAAATCGGCAAATTCGTTCTTGTAACAGTATCAGATGTAAAGCTGTTCTCTTTCACTTTTTTTAATTTTTAAAAGCAAGACACCAGCTTTTTTGGAAAAATGTTACAGCTATTTTATCTATGAATACATCAGTTCAGTCATGTATTAACAGACTGATCACAGTGGATTAAGACAAGGTTGTTATTTCCGTTGCTATCTTATTTGTATATAGATAAATATAGATAACCTAGTTCTGCACCTAAAGTCTCTTGGTATCATTGTAAAAGTTGATGATGAGAATTTGTATATTCCTCTATCCCGATGTCATTGGTCTTATAGCAGGGAATGCAAGGATATATATTTATTACATAGTGTCTAAAGACCTAGCTAGATGACCCAACAAAAGCTGATAGTTCACATTGTTGTTCTATAAAATTGAATGTTTAGTATTTAAGTTTGATTGCCAGAAATTAGTTTTTAGATATTGTCTGTAATATTTTTTTCAGGAAGATATTATCTTATCTTAAGGATTTGCCTGTAATATAATTGCTATGTTACGGTATATATATTTTACTGCCTTTTAAAGTATTAGTAGATATATTTTCAAAATGTTAAAGGCAGAAAACTTAGGCCTATTTTTGTTAAATGCTTTACGTGAGAAATGTTGTCTAAACGTTATGCCTATTGACATAATATGCACAGAACTAAAACATTTCTTATATATGCTAATCTAAGCATGTGCCTCAAATCACTTTTAAAAATCTGAATAAGATGTAAAGAGGAGAAAGACACTGATGTGTTGTCGCAAAAGCAGTCTAAAAAGGTGTATTATCGCAAATCATATTTGAAATAACCTGATTAGCATTTAATTCAGAAAGGGAGATAACTACAAAATGGAATGCCTGAAAAAGAAAAATATTTAGTGACATAAAAAAGCCACAATTAGAAAGCAAAACACATGGATAACATAAACAACTGCGTACATAAACAAAATGAAATGAGGCAAATGAAAATATTCAAAATCAACAAAGCAGGACTGTTGAAGCAAAAAGTCAAAGAAACAAAAATGAAAGGGAGCTAAGTTACGTTTGCACAGTAACTACAGGCACAACTAACCCCTTCCTAAGCCACTGCCAGACTTCGGAATTGATTGAAGTTGCCCTGGTCTCGAAAGTGCTGAGGCAAAGAATTCCTAAGTCTTGCAGCAGCTGAACGGACGAAGTTGAGGCCGTAGCTGGAGGTTCTTACCTGTGGAACTTAAGCTGTATTTTGTTCCTAAAAGAATATCAATGTTTTTAACTATCCCGCCGAAAGCGGAGAGATATAGATTTGTCGTTGTCCGTTCGTCCGTCTTTCTGTAGGTCCGTCTGTCAATCTGTCCGTCAGTCCTTCAAACTATTTAAGTTATAAACTGAAAACTTCACGTGTGGTTAAATCTGATTGAGAAGAATTAGAGTACATAGGAACTGAACGTTTCACTTCATAGTTTTTGATATATTTCCCTTTGCTAATTTTCTTATTTTAAGTTATGAACCTAAAGCTTCATATGTGGTTACATCTCGTTGAATAGAAGTGCAGTGCATAGGAACTGTAAGTCTTCACTACATATTTTTTAGTTATTCCTCTTAGCTATTTTTCCCTATTCAATTTTTGTTTGGACCAGGAGTATTATGTCTCTGGAGTCAGAATTAGCCCCATCCCAGGGGTCTCTTGGTTTTGCATCGACTTGTATAGGAAAGAGCTTCTAATGGAGAAGCACAAAGCCTAGAACTTAACTAATTACTTACATGAGATGGGTAGGTACACCCTCTCCCCTTTGCACGGGACCCCCCCCCCCCAAAAAAAAAAAAACTCATACACATTTTTTATTTTAATTTTTTCATTTTTTATTAGTTTGTTTTATGCAGGTAGGTACTTGCCATCTCTGCTTTTTTTGTTGTGTTTATTTTTCAGGGATAAGAGTGTACTTGCTCCCCCCCCAACCCCCCCCCCCCAAAAAAAAAAAAAAAAAAAAAAAAAAAAAAAAAAAAAAACTTTATTCTTTTTTTATTTATTTAAAGTTTTTGTATTTGTAGATTCTAAAAACATTTTTTTCTTCTCTCAAAATTGTTTCATTTTCTCTTGTTCTGGGATAAGTAGGTACTTTTTTATTCCCTTATTTTGCTCCTTTTTTGGAAGGGTGGGTACTTGCAAGCTCGTATCCAATTAATAAGACACACGAGCGTTGGTGCCGCTCCGCGGTGCTCTTGTGTTAAAATATGTGACTAAATTTGCATTATTCGACGAGGAATACAAAGTTGCCGAATTTGCCATTGTTTGTACTAATTCATAAAGATAAAGGGGACTTTGTTTATTGATAATTTTATATGTTTCCACTGCCATTGTTATTAATGTTCTAATTTTCAACGATGGTCATTAAGATCTTACAGGCAGACGGTTGTAACCTGAGGAGTAATCATTATTAATAAAACGCAATGCCCTCTCTTGAATTTGCTCAATTTTCTTTGTGTTTACCTTACCACAACAATGCCAAGTTAATGGGCAATTAGAAATTTGAGAGAACAAAAGAATACTAGATTTTTATAAGCTTTTACTTATTCCTTTAAGTGTAGTTTGCTGCTTAAATGCTATTTTGCATATATTTGAAATATGTGTTAAAATTTAGTTTAAGATCAATTGTTACTCCTAGAACTTTAACCTCTTCATCACATATATATTTTTTAATTAAAATGATGTTTTATTATGTGTTTTCTTTCAAATGAAAACATATATTTTAAAATTAGAAGATGTTGGAACGAGTAAGTGTGAGATTATTGATCATTTGCTAGTAGAAATGAATTTCAAATTCGATCTAGGCGTTGACAGAGTTAATAACAACACAACAATTTCGAGTTAAGTTGGGAACGTTCATATGTTGTATGATGATCTTGCCTTTATGCCGTTGTCAACCCATTTCAAATGTATAGTGTGGAATTATTGGAAAAAAATTGTTAATTCAAAAGAAGATAAAATTTGTAAGATTCTTTACAGAACATGTCTTGCATTACATGTATACTAAATGAAAATTTGGAGTTTAGTTGGTTATCATATGTTCAAGACAATTTGAACAATCTTAGTCTGTCCAGTTACTGGTTAAATGCGAAAACACTTTCTATGAGTTCAGTAAATATGTTGTTAAAAATAGAATTAAAGATCAGTTTGTGCAGAATTGGAATAGTACCATCAATGAGATCATTAAATGCTTGAAATAAGATGTATAAGCATGAATTTGTTCTTGAAAAGTGTTTCAATATTTTACCCAATGACCTTGCTATCTCTTTGTGTAAATTCAGATGCATGAACCATAAGCTACCCATTAAAAAGGGTAGATTTGATAATATTCCCAAAGAACTTAGAGTATGTCATCTATGTGGATCTGATCAGCTGGGTAATGAATTTCACTATTTGTTTATTACTAATTGTTTTTATGTTGTTGGTGATAGGGTAACTATATAAATGAATATTTCTATACCTTTCCATGTGCAATAAAGTTTTCCTGTCTGATGAATATTGAAGAAAAGACACTTTGTTAAAATAAGCAATATTTTGCAAAAGAATTATGCCATATTTAAGATAATCTATTTCATATCAAAACTTATGAATTTTATTAAATTGCACAAATTGGTTTCATTCTGCTTTGCATCAAAACTATACGTTTTAAAATGTAATACTACATGTTTAGATAATTTACTTGTCTAAGTACCAAATGATTACACAAAGGTTCGATTGTAATGCATACTGATATATACCAACAATGTAATACAACATTAATATAACGTAGATGTTTAAGAGTGCATTTTGCTCCAACGGAATTAAAATTAATAAGATACATGTATTACTCTATGAGACTGGAACTGAGTGCGTCCTTAATCAACTTAACAATTTATCAACTGAAATGATTTCTCATCCTCCATAGTATCACATCCATATACCATTGTTAATGACAAAACAACCTTCCAAATTGTAATTTAAACAGAATTAGTTTATGTATTCTTTGTTCATAGATCCATATTATGTACTGTTCAGAATGTTGTGTTCTGTTATGTGTGAATGTATAGAATATATGTCAAGTTCTTATGTTAAATGCCCATATGGGCCTTAACGTGCTTAATAAACTTGAAACTTGATCAATGGTTATCGGTAGCTGTTTTAAGCACGTTTGTCTCAGACAAACAGTACACAGTTAAATAAACGTATTGCTATGTGTTAATTCAAAATCCTCACAAGTAATTTTGTAAAAAAAAAAAAACGCAGTTTAAAGATACTAGATAACTATCAATATCTGCAGTAAATGCAGCTTTTTATTAATGGTGTTGAAAAAAAACAGCTACGGAAAAATCGTAGCTCACTGGTCTACTTTATTAATTATAGTAATGGGAACTTCGAATCGTGATAAAAACAAGGATCGAATGGTGTACCGGCTGTTCTAACAACCATTTAGAACTAGAGATTAGTGTAGTAAATTATATTGCCGCCAAGACACAAGTCAGATTAGCGGGTTAGAACTGAAACTGGTAGCTTTTAAAACGTTTGATTGCAGAGCAAATCTGTCCATTTTGTAATGTATCCTGTCTAAAAAGCTTACATGCACACAGAAAAGTAAGTGAAGTTCGAAGTGAAAAAAAGAGTCAAGTTAGTCCCACCATGAAGTCAAATTTAGATATCGAAATACCCAGATTGGAAAATTGTACTTATTTCTTAAGTTCACTAATAGACAATGGAATCTGTCCTATACATCAGATAATAACGGAGGACATTTTGAATTTCAGCGGTCTTTATCCGAAAGCAGTTGTATCTCCACACACATTAAAATTGTCCTACAAGAAAAACATTGATGCGAGGCATCAAAGACGCAGCCAAATGGTGGCCAAGGGAAATGATAACAAAGAGAGATGTAAAAACATAAACTAACATTTTTTATTTTTGAAAAATAAAGTATTAAAACAACATGTTGATCATATGCTAAAATTTACATTAAGCGAAAAGCATGCATACTGTAATATACACTGAGCAATCTACGTGTTGTAAGAAGCAAAAGACCAATGTAACTGTCATGACTGAAACCAGTGCATTAATTGAGAATTTACCTGCTGAAAAAGACACTTGACAAGTATAGTTTTATAACATGGAAAGGCTACCACTTGGCCCTATTTTTAAATACAAGAGATCAAAAGGTGATGTTATTTTTTTACGTGCCCAACCCAGTTACAGAATGAAATTTAATTCACCTATTTTATAAAGACCAACTAGCACAGAGGGAAAAATTCTTTCAGTGAAATTAAACAAGTTTAGAAGTAAGCGAGTGGTAGAACTCAGCGCAATAAGTCACATAGCTGTACACTGCATGCCGTTATAATGAGCAAACATGGAAAAACCTTGATACATACTGCCTTGATAACCTCTTACCATTATTTTGTTGTTGAACTTTTGTAACCCTTGATCTACAGCACTTATTCAAATTTAGCGGTCTTACACCTAGGTGTTTGTAAACAATGTCACAGGGACTTCAATCAGATAATCCGACTGGCTCAAATTTGTGCAACCAGGAAGTTTGGAACTGCGCATACCACGTGTTATAACATGCGTGCGAAATCTTGCTGATGGAATTATTATTGACGCTTAATCAAATACGATATGGTCATGTAAATTTGGCAAGAAACCCTTTTAAAATTACGTTTTCACATAATATTATTATCATTATTAAACCTGACATGGCTGACATACTTTTTTAAGAAACAAATTGTGTTTTCATAAACTGCCAAAAAATATTTTTAAAAAACGCCCCTACCATCAATTCCCGCCAAAATCAATCACATAAAGATGCTTCTGGGCTGAGTCAATAACTGAATGACCTATAATTGAATTATTGTAAGGTAGGTAGAATATTTCGAAATTCAAAGGTGCTTTTGTACAAATAAGAGAAAGTACATCACGTAATTACAACCTACGAAAGTACACGAAATTACTGAAAACAATTACTACATTTAATCATTATGTAGGCAGTGATTCTTTCCAGACATTTCCTAATAGCTCGGTAGCTAGCTAACTAGCTTCGAAGGAAAGGAAGAAATTTTTAATTAAATATTTACAGAAGTATCCGTCATAATCGAGAAAAAAAACTTCCAGTCTTACAGCTAGTTTAAATTAATAATAGTTTAAATGATATGTTTCCATACAATTCCATTACATCAAGATAATAAAAGAGAAGTGCATGAGATTTTATCGTTCCACATAGTTTTTAAAATTGTATGAATTTTGTCCTATACAGTATCAAAGCAACATTTCAAATAAATTAATCCCTAATTTTAGTGACATTATTTTCATAATTATCATATGTAAATGTTATTTTAAATGAAAACATGACATTCAAAATGCTATGCCTCGGAGGAATACCATAATATACGGGCGGTTTAGTTATACTTTTAGAAAGTATACGATTTGAGACTTTTGTCTTTACACAATGTTTTTTCATCAAATTATAGACTTGCTGACAAATAATATTATACTGAAAATATCCTGTTTTCGATATTTGTCCAAAGGTATCACTGACTCGTTCGATAGAAAATTAAAGTTAATGTGTTTGCTAGAAATATAAAAAACACATGTTCCACCTATCTATAATACTTCTGATGTGTTTCTTTGAAATTTACTTGACCAGCTTTAGCAAGTAATGTGAAGAATGTCATTACAAGTTTAGGTTTAGCGCCATGTTATTTTTCTCTTAATATTCGTTCTTGTCGATCTAAGTAGTATAAATTGGTGTTAAAAGTTTGAAAGTGAATTTTCATCGTCTAAATAAAAAAAAATATAATATGATTGCATAAATCCAGTTTAATTTTACCATCCTTTCTTTAACCAGGCAACGATCTTGAAGGTTAGGTTCTGCATAACAGTTTAAATTTATTGCTTCGCTTATCCAAGTAACATCAATGAACCAAAAATAAAATAGTCAAGCAAAGCACTTTCAATAATGGTTCTAAAATGAAACATTCTTACTTAATGCAAAGACAATAGTATTGGAATACCCAAAACCTCAATGAATCTTACAAGGTTTCGTCAGTGTATGGTGTATATTCCAGTTTCATCCGGACAATTCCATTTGGCTCCAATCTAAAAACAACAAGTAAGAATATTGCCAAGCAATAAAGTCCCCTACTGGAAAGGGCATTGTCACTCTAAATTCAAATATTGGCAATAAGTTACTGAAATCAATCGTTTGTTGATCATGATAGATGAAGGTATGTTTTATTTTACAGATAATCAAAAGATCACATGCCTATTAAGTGGGTGTAATGTTACAAATGAAATATTCACATGTAAAACAAATAAATCTTAATTTTTAACATCAAAGAATATACTTATAAATGCACCTTGCTGAGTGATCTGTAAAACTTAAGTTAAGTTGTACTGGTTCTGTATAAGTTCAAAAGTAATTGGAAGAAAAACATTCTAGAGAATAAACAACTGCGCTATACTTTCTAAGTGAAAAGGGGACACAGTTTTGTCAATATAAGGGAACAAGTTATGGAACGTGTTGTGTAAACAAATAATAACAACAACAAAGTTTGTATAAAGTCTCAATCAAATGCATCAATAACTTCCAAAAATATTCAAGGAAACGTAGATTGTTGGAAAATTTTCTATGTAAAAAAGGGGACAACTTTGTGAAATCAAAGGTCAGAGTTATGGAACATGATATGTGAACTGGTCTTTTGAATATCAAAACATGTAGCAAGTTTTTAAAAATGGATATCTATACGGCTTCAAAAGTATATCACCATTTTGTTGCCATATCAACCATATTTCTCAACATAGGAAAACATGTGCATAATGTCCGTTTTGAAATCTATCCATGTTTTAAGTTCCATGAAAATGTTCCGAGTACTTTTCGAATCACTAGAGGATCCAGTTTTTTGAGGACTGACGGATAGACGGACGGCAAACTTATAGCCTCCCCGCACCCCACCCAGGCCAGGCCAGAGAATTATTTGGAACTGGCATTCTTGGTTGCACGACAGCTGGTTTCAGAATTGACTGACAAAGATGCATTTTGGCTATTTTCCTGTTATAGAATCACATTGAGTCAGTTAATGTTTGTATAATGGGTTTCATTTATTTTTTGTTATAATGGTCCAGTTTACACTGTTTACTGACTCAGCCTCCAACGTCTAATTGCTTGAAACTGTCGGCACCAAATAATCTCAAACAGAGCGGTGTATCAAATTACAAACGTTTAATATCTTAAGTGAGTTTTTAAACTGAAGGATAAGTTTTGCCTTTCTCTCTTAACTTAGTAGCTAGAGACAACTTCATGAAACGTAAACGTGAAACTTGCATAGTTCTTTGAAAAACATACATATCTTAATCGTTAGTGGTAAATAAAAAACGTTTGTGGTATGTGAAAAGGTTATTTTTAATTTAGCCCTAAGAATATATCATTGTTTAATAAATAGTGTAACAAGTGTGGATGAAGTTTTTTTATTCGATAGTTTGCTTTAATTATAAGCGATTCACTTAACCCCGCATTAAACCAAAGATAATTATACCATAGATGACGTAGTGGGCGTGTAATAAAACCGTTGATATGTTTTATATTACACTAGTGTAATAACACTTTGACGTCTACGTCATTAACAGTACCCTTATGACGTTCGCGCGTGTACGGACAAAACAAACCGTTTCTGTGCATTTCTGTCACCATTCACTTACAAAACTTCTATGATATCAATAGAACAGTATATTCATGATCATTTAATACGTGATTTATGCACGCGTTATTAGAAAACGATAAAAACTTGGCAGAGCCTCGTTCTTAATTGTTTTCAAATAACTCGTGCTATAAATCCCGTATTACATGACCACTCATTATTATCCTCTATATATTTAGCGAAAAATATAGATAATCAGAAAGGGTCTATGCATAAGCAAGGTTCTGAAAATAAGTTTCTTGAAATTAGAAGTATGATAAGAAAACAGAAGCAAGTAAGTGTTCAGTGTCATATCTGATCAAACAAAGCTATGTTTTGATGTTAGAAAGAATAAATGCTTATCAAATGCTTACTTGCCTGTTATGTTACAAAAATAAATTGAACAATGAAATATTCAGGTTCAAATCATTTACTTAATATTGAAATGTTCCTTTAAAAGGGACGATTTACTTTCAAAGTATCAACGATTATAACAGTAACAGACAACAGATATCTGATATTTTTTAAACGAAAGTGAAAAACAATTAGCCTTTAGTAGACAGGTAACATTACTAAATACTAAAAAACTACACTTTACCAGAAATTTGAAAGTACTATACATGTTTAGTAGTAGTTGCACCATAAACGCGTGACATGGAAATTAAAGTTTTATCTTGTTCCTATTTTTTACATGAAATTTATTCTATAATTTCGTGAATCATTGTGTAAAGCACTGTTATGAACGATTTAATGTTTCTAGTGACCTTGGAAGACGAAACAGCTAAAACTTCAACAAGTTCTAACATCAATGGTAGGATACTACGTCATCGCGCACCTGTTTATGCTCTCCCGCGGACCATTTTTTTGTCAACAATCCGTTGCTTGAAAGGTAAAATGGTCTTTTTCAATAAGAAATCTGTAGAGTTGCAAAAATCATGTTGTGCACCGAAGATTGGCTGGTGTGCTTTGTATTTACGTAAAGAATTTTTATAATGTAAACTTCTAGTTTAGGCCTGATAACGGGTGAATTTTTTTTTCTAGTCTTAACATTGACTGAAACAAAGACTTGGGTAGTATAATTATAGTCAAGTTTATATCAAGTTACATTTAAGATCACTGGTTGTTGAGTATGAAAATTTCTTGGATATTAAGTGTTAATTCCTTTGTTTCAATTTTCCTTTGTTATTTAAAAAAAGAATGGAAAAGAAAATGTAACAAACTAAGATTAAACGAATGTACAAGGTGACAATATGGTGATTATTGTTTCAGTAATGTCATTATGTAAGAATAAAAAAAAACAATATTGGCAGATTTCGTAAAATAAATTTCGAAAAGAAATGATCACATTTATTCTAGATGAACATTTTTGTAGAAATGAGCTGTGGATAGACTTTTTTCTCAAGACATATGTTGTTCCAGACACATTATTATCTAGCATCATAAATTAAGCACGACACATTGGGTAATAATGGCAGATTAACAGAAAATGATTTGTTTAGTCATTACAGTCAAACTTATGACCTGGAATAAGCTGAAAACTTACAATGACCATATCACAAGAAAATTGAATTGAATCTAAAAAAATCGTCGCGCTGTAATGTACTGGGGAAAATGGCTACCATTTCCCGGCCGATATTCCACAAAACATTGTGTCATTTAAATCCAGATAAACAGATAGATATAAAACTCATGATTAAGAACCAAGAAGGTTCAAGAATAAACAAATTCAAATAAATCCTTTACACTTTTTTTCATATTATGGTAAAGGTAGTGTTTTCCTTTGAAAATAATCTGACTTTTCCACAACTTTGACATCTCGTATTTAAGACTTTGGAAGCCGCACTTTGTCTTAGCGTTGGTACTTTTTTTCTTCCTTAATAATCAGTTTCAAGCTGGACTTATCTGACTGCGTTTCACTAGGTGCACTAAAATTACGTTGTTGTATTTCAGTAATTCGGACAATCGTATATAACAGTGAATTTTAGGTCAGGTTTCAAGGATAATTGCCTATTAGATACAATTTCGATAAAACTAAAATTACAAGGAAATATGTTGTTAAAACACCAAACGCACGTGGGATATTATATATAAATGGAACTTTACAATAATAATAATAATATGTTCACAGAAAAGGGGTGTTTGAGGTGAACGAAACTGTATTGAGTCGGGTTTAGGTTCCGATGATTTAAAGTTATAAAACTGGCCATAATCGCCATTAAAGATAAACCAAATAAGAACTCTAGAATGCTTAAAAACATTATTTACACCCTATCTGCATGGTTATTTTTCGTGGATGGCAAGATGTACTTGAGATACATAAAGATTGAATTATCAAAAGTATTTTATGACCCGCCGATCTAAAATTACTTCGGAAAATGCCGAACGCACTTCGCCAATATCCGTAAAAAGTGTCATCAGTGTCACATGATCAGTTTGAATACATGACGTAGGCAACAATAATCTAATCATCTAAAAAGTAAAAAAAAGATAGATGGACGAAAACATACTAGGAAGTGTGGACGTTAAAACCTTTACAATACTGAGAAAAAGCTGTAAAAATTACAGAGCTGTCGAGAATACTTATCGGCACTAAATTTATCAGGTCCTGTAAATGAAATGTTTCTAAAAATAACTTATGTATGCAAATTACATTTTCCAACTAAATCCGAACAATGGTGGAGAGGTTACAGAAAACGGAAGTAGGTGCTTTTATATCCGCTGACATCCATGAACATAGTCAAGTTATAAGTGAAAATAAACAGGAAATATTCTTTTTACCAAGTTGTCTATGTAATGATGTGAATGTTTGCATGATTGACAGTTACTAGTATGTTAAATTCAAGTAAATGGGCGGTATTATATCTTTATGCAAAATTGTCATTTCATGTAAGTCGATGAAACAAATTTGTCTCATAAAATGTCTTTTTCCAAACCAGGAAATCAATAACGGATTGCTTAAATCAGTTTGAAATAAAGATATTCATTTAAACGTGAATTTTGGAGGTTGTAACTTTTCGAATAATGAAGAAAAGGCTGAATAAATGCGCTAAATTATAGGAATACAAAAGGAAAAACAGATATTGATACAAGGCGGGAGTACTGATAGGTCTGCACTCAACGAAGCTACCATCGAAAAAAAAAAGACAAGACATAAGACAAACAGTTTCAACCTTTAACTGAGTTGTACCTCTTTGTACTATCTTTCGAAAGGAAGTCGACAAGATTTCTTTTTTTGCATGGAATGGGCTACGATGCATTTTTACTTTGTGATGCAGTTTTATTTCCAAAGCCAAAGGTCTAATTCATCAACTGTTCTGACATTTGATTCAATTATTGGACAGTTTGAACACAGAGCCTTTGAAACAGAAAGATATATATCTTCACACCCCCATATTCCGAGTATTTAGATTTCCAATATTGCGCACTTCAACATTTAACAATATTGGTTACACCTATCTCAAATATGTGTTGTCTCACATCATTAAGAAATTGATATTATTGTCATGTTGATGGTGTTGTCAGTTCAAAGACGTAAATGGTAACACTTAAGCTAGTACAGAAATGTTTACCTAAATGAACAACAGGTTTAAGTGATAGGGTGGCTTTTATTTTTTAAGGGATGTTTTTCCTAAACTACAAAAGTCTTAAATATTTAACCAGGTAGGCTTAGCTTGTTTAGAAACCTGGATTGCAAAGAGATGTTGAAGGTAAATCAATCAACTGTGTATTTCAGTCTTCTTAAAAACATTGGTGGCAGAATGTCAAATCCTGTAAGATATCATGAGATTTATTTCTGAAAGTGTTCAGAAATATCTATCGTGGTTGATTTTTGTCATGTTAAGTTTTCGCCTACGGGCCTCCGAAAGGGCGAAACACGAAAAATATGGCGCCGCATGACAAATATTACAGAGCAACAAAAATGTCTGTCATAGCTTCTGCAAATTTCGACATTATAAATTTCGCCTCGTCACCCGCCGATGCAGATACACGGCTAATCGAGAGCTTGTCGTAATTACCTTTTCGTCCCGTCACGCAGAGTAGCAATGCGTCGCGAACATGAAAATGCAAAAGCTGCACCATCGTGTTTTCGTCAAATGGCGATTATGTTAACGCGGAAATTAAAAACAAAAACAAACAAAAATATTGATTTACCGTGTTTACGCCTTGGCAAGTGTTGGAGCGAAAAGTCGAAATTTAAGCGAAAATAGACAAACATTTCCGTTGCGTTGGCATGTATATAGTTGTGCTTGGTGCCTTTTTTACTGTTCTTTTTGTTATTTTTTCGCATTTTCGCCCAGCTTGGCGAAAACACAACATGGCAGAAATTACACACCATAGGTTTTTACTGACCTTTTCTAACAAAGTTAAGTAATCTAAAACTTCTTAAACATGACAGAATGCAAGAATTCTGCGTAGAAAGTGTCTATATTTACTCATTGATTCAAATGGTAGACAGAATGTATGCAGACACATGGCATTAAAGATCAAACTTTCTGGATAAATGGGTGTCTGAATAGCTTTCCTGTTTGAGTATTTGAACTTTAGCGTAACCAAGTATTGTAATGTGCATGGACATTTCAGTTCGTGATAACTTATTTTCCAGAAAATATCAAACTGTAAGTGCATCGGACGGTGATCATTGCTTATGTAACAACCAATCTTGTCATTTCTCAGTATTTGTATAGAGTCTAGAAAGATCTTCAGAAATGTTTCTTTTTTAATTTAGATGTAAATACAGATCTAACAGACAGTTGCGGTCGTACCTGCTTCTGTGAAAACAGCGTTGAAGAATTAGTTTAAGAATATGACTTGACCCTTACAAAATTCTTATTTATTAATTGTAGTGTTGTATTTTTAGGGTAGTAAGTACCTGTAAGATAACATTGTATAATCATTCTTAGTATTATAGTAGAAATTCTTATAGTGGAAACATTAAGGGGTCAGTTGAACTTATTTCACCTTTGGTTAACCTCTGCAGTGAATCTGCTAGAAGAATAAAGGAGTAGCATGTAGCACCATAAATCATGACTAGTAGGCTACACTTGTAGCATTGTAGCATTCTCTGTGGGCTAACATTTGATGTATTATGCTACACTCCTTATTGGGAAGGAGATGACAGACTAATGATGCTACACCCCTTATTTGGAGGGAAGGGTATATATACTGGAGCAAACAGGTATTCGGGGCTTTTGATCAGACTTTTCTTTGTAACAGGTCTTTTTACTAGTATTTCATAGAAATATTACCATAGAGATGGATTTTACTTAGAGTGTAGTCAACTTTGAGCTATGTGTGAGAGAATTACATCTTTGGATTTTATTACTGTAATTATATATATATACATAGCATAGAATTAAATTAGTAAAATGGACATCTTGCTTTGTGGCTCATTTTGGCAAGTTGAACTTTCTATGTGAATTGTAATAAAATGACACTAAATATTGGTGACACAACACTGATGGCCATGTTATTGCAAAAATCACAACCAAACTCCTCTCCCGGGAATTGTTAGAATTTTGGTGGCAGCGATACCCATATGTCCAAAAGTATAGGTAATACAAGAAGTAGGTTAAGTATTCTGTTTTCTTTTAAACATTTTCTGCGCAGATGGTTCGAAGAAAGTACAACTGTCACCAACTACTTAATATGTGAGTATAAAAGATAAAACGAGAAAGTTTTTTTGTTTGTTTTTTTTTTTTTTTTTTTTTTTTTTTTTTTTTTTTTTTTTTTTAAAAAGAAAAAAATAACCGTCTAAGTTGTCATATGAAATATGTTTGAAATTCAGTTTAACTTAAAGAATACACAGAAACTTTGTACACGTGCGCCAGTAGAATTACACTCTTTAAAAGTTTATGAACGAGATACAATTCTTATGAAAAAAAAAAGATTTGATGTATAATATACGTTTTGCTCAAGCAGGTTGTTTCAATAATTCTTTTTTTGCCATTAAGTGATAGTTGAAATGCCTTTCGAAAGACTGTCTTTCAATTAAGTTTTCTTAATTAGTTTTCGATTGATTAAATCATCTGTCAAGTTTGATTTGCTGTAGTAATCTTCCATAAGAACATTTTATCAAGACTCAGTAAAGGTTTGTCAACTGAAGGATTTCGGGCACCTTTGGCATTGTATTGTAAGGAGCTAGCTATTTAACAGTTATCGAAGCAACATACTTCGATAAGATAAGATTAATGCAACTGAACTTTTATAGCAGAGTAAAAATGTTTAAAGTAAACAAATTGTGTTAAATCACACAAATCACACAATTTTTTTTTCTCTTTCTCTCTTTTTACACACATAGCACCTGTTAACAGGAACACTTGAACAAGAAAACTTTTATTGGAGATTGAAGGTTATAACTGACAATAAGGTCACGTTATAATACTCTCAAAGGCGTTTTAACACCATAAACATTTCTGATTTAGATAAAGCTGGTGTCTAGATCCTACGCAGTGTATCATTTAATGATGCTGAAATTAAGTAAAATGTAGACATATCATAAAAAAATCATAAAATGTATGATATCTTGTAAATATTGTATTCATACATTAAACTTATTGTTGAGACATTGGTTGTAATACTATATTTTTCTGTGAAAAGTCGTGACATTTTTTTTTCTTAAAATGGAACGAAAGGGAACATTGTTTATTATATACTTATAAATGAAATATTGAGAAATATTGATGAAATAAATTGCGTATTTTCATTTTCCGTATTTTCACTGTAAAAATTTATTTTTCACTGCAGTGAAACATATTTTCCGTATTTTCACTGGTGTCTTGCCGGACTACTTTTTTCTAAATTCATTCAATACACTAAATTCAAGGGGAATTCTTTCGAATCTTAAGGTCAAAAAAGAGAAAAGTATATAATAAACAGAAAATTCAAGTTTTTTCTATAAATACGGGATTTATTTTCATCGAGTGGTATGAAAATAAATATTTCACGAGTGGCGATAGCCACGAGTGTAATATGATAATTTTCATACCACGAGTGAAATATTTATTTTCATACCACTTGATGAAAATAAATCCCGTATTTATAGAGAAAAGTTGAATATCCTCTATATATTTTATTGTAGAAAAGAACACTAATCATATAAAGTATTTCATGCGTTAGTTTCTGTGTCTCTTTTGTATCAGAGAAAAACACTTCCTTTCGTGTAAAAATGTAGTTAATCATCCTTTATACAAAATTGTTTACTCTACAACGTTCCAACTCTACTTATATATCACGATAGTGAATTGTTCTGTGCTAAAATGCTCTTTTCAAATTAAGTCGTAATTTTGTTGATGTATTTGGTTATATAATTGTACTCTTTATTCAATTGAAGTGAGACTTAACAATGCCATACAATTTAACCATTTCTTACAGAAAACAGCAATATTAATGTTAATGTTAAAGTGACATATGTGTTCAAAGTGACCATTACCGTTTTGAAATATACACTAGCCATTTGTTTCTAATCATAGAAAAACAAAAAATGTTTCAGTTATGGCTAAATTAAATGATTGCATATAACAGTTTCATTCCTATTGAACATAGTTGCAAAATGATAAAATCTTTTTTGAATAGCCCAGTCTTTTCTAAATTTTCGGTTAAACTTTGTTTGATAATTTCTTGTATACTTCGATTAAAATCAAAGTATTTTACTATTTGGTGAAAGTTACAATTTTTCTAAACATATATCATGTTTCAAACAATTTTTCGTGACCATAAATTTTTCGTTCCTTTTGAACATATAAGTCACTTTAAGTCCCTAAGAGCCGTCCTGTTTCAATCATCTAAGTATATTGTTACTGAAATGATTCCCTAAAAATGCTGTTCTTGCTAAAATCATAATGTTAGTCACTGTTTAGCATAGTAACTTGACAGTCTTTTCGAGAGTCAACCGTTTTTTGTTGTTTGTTTGTTTTGTTTTGTTTTGGTTTTTTAGGGTTTTTTTGGGGTGGAGGGGGGGGGGGGTTATCATTGTTGCTTTTGTCTCATTCATTGTCTTCATCTATGAATTGTTGCGTCAATATTACTGTCGTTTCATTTGTAGATTGCTTCATCTACATTCGTCTACTATTATTTTCTACTACAAACCACATCAAATAATCTTAAATACTGTTTTTAATGATAAAGTTTGCTTGCACATTTAGTTACATGTCATCTTCCTTCTGTGTGTACTTTTAACTGTTGAGTTTGCTTAGCTCTTTCAAAAGCATATATCAGCACATAGGAAGGTCATTTTTCAGGATATAAGATTACTAAAAATGTTTGGTTGTTTAATTGCTTTGCAGTATTCTTCAAAATTCTTGACAATTTATTCAGGTTATCAGTGTCACTTTAAATGAGTCAGTTTGAACCACAAAGCCATTTTTTTGTTGTTTTTTATTGGTTGTTTTTTTTTTCTTGTTTTTTTAGAGGCTGTGTCGCGCCTGACCAGTTTTATTTCATTGAATCAGAATCTGTTATTGCTTTCTTTTAATGCAGAAGTGTGCTCTTAACTGCACACGATATTAATTTGGTAATAAGCAATGTAGAAATACAATCGTAACATACATCTTTCCTTGTGATAAATAGATGTGTTTAGTTCATATTGTCGGACAAATGTTTATAGCTGTATATACACATTAAAGAACATGCTTTTATTTCTTCCCTTCAAAGGAACACGATATACCGTCATGGCGAAATATGTTCATGGGTAAAAGTCTTGACAGTAACATTGGTAATTGTTCTCCAAAAATAGGTCATATTAAAATTTCTGCTTGTTTGTTTTTGTCACTTTTATGAGACTAAGTTGTCTTCTCTGACTTGGTTTCAATTTTAGCGTAGATTTTTGTCCCTTATCCAGTAAGTAAAAGACACATATTTGAATTTTTGGAAATCAGTTTTGCAATAAAATAGCTGTATATTACAAGAAATTAGTATTTAATAAGTATTAAATTGTCTGTCTAGATGATTTTATATTTCGTGAGTGCCTTCTTTAGATTACCACAAATGTCTTTTGCATACACTACTGTCTATAATTGTATGTAACCATTTACCATTTATGCAATTTCAATCAAATAGTTACCTAAATTTATCAATTGCTAATTAGTAAGCACAAAATATCACTTTCTAACTTTATTTACAAATCAAGCAAAATATCTGAATATGAACTAAAGTATAATAGTCCTAGATAGTTAATTACTTGTAGCCACAGACTGTAAGATCGTTGACTTTTCAAAAAAAGAAGGAACAACAATTCCATAAGTTTCTAAACGTACGTGCGACATACTGTTAAACACTAGACACCAAAAGTCGGTAGATCGGCGTCATCAAAAAAGTACAATCTAATTAGGCTTACCTCGGAGTCAGATTTCCTAAATTGCGTCGGCCAGACAGGTAATTTGTGCGTACATGATGAAATCTACATGTTTACAGTACAGAAAGTGTGTTCACAATTTTATCGACTTAATAATTCTGTCATTTGGTGAAACAGGATATTATAGCGCCTCTGCTATGTTCAAAACATAGAGAGCCTGTTCAACCACCAACTCTTTTACACAACCACTGACCGCCTGTGTCAACATACTGCCCCTTGATGGTAAATTTTTTTTCCCTGTCAACACTCGAGGATAATTCATTTATTAGTATTAACAAGCAGATCTCGGACATGAAATATACGTGCTCTGTCTAAGATTATTCTATAACTTCCAACAACTGCAACGTCAGCATGGCGTGGAATACCGGCAACCTTAGCAGCAGCCTCAGCATCCAAACTGTCAGTATCTTGAAACGCGGATGCATTGTACAGTTAACAATTCAATCTCTTGTCAACGGTCTGACCATAGTTCCCATTGTTGAGGTGAAGGTTATGGCTATTACGCTAATCTAAAGCAAACAAGATTTCGAATTTCAAGACGGATTAATAAAAAAAGATATTTAGTTCATTAAGATCAAGTTCATATCTCTGACCATTTCAGACTAGTTTGTTCATTATGAATTTTCTTGAATGTTGTAATGTAATTTTTATGCCTTGCTAAGGTTTGTGCTCGCAACTTGGCGTAAAACTTGATAATGTGATATGGTTTCACAAATGAAAAGAAGAAAATTAAATTATAATGATAAGGAAAAGGACACATACATAGTGACTGGTAGCTTTTATGAATGTTTCAAACTAGTAGGGCGTTATAGTAAAACAAAAAAGTTTCCAAACAAAATCGACAACAATGTTTAAGTTAGAAAATGACAGACCGTAGAATGTCACTTACGTCAAAAGATTTTTAGGGACATCATTGTGCACTATTCTGGTTCTAATGTTATACTCAATCATAATGATAAATGCGACAATACGTGCTGGTAGGGCATTCTCGTTACTGAGTACAACTTTTACCTGCAATGGTCTTTGTTCTCTACCATCATCCGGTGGGTTTATCACGACTCTACGTGATTGTTAAGAGAACGCAACACTTTTAAAACATCATTGGTACAACTGCATGTAATGTTGCATTCTACAAGAAAATGGAGAATATTCCATATTTCAAGCTAGACTAAAAACAGATAAAAACTATAACATAATTACTAACGCATTCAGATACAATTACCTAATGCCCAGTCTTGCAAGAAAATACCAGTTTGAGAACAAAGAAAGCAAAACAAAGAGTCTTTTTCCTTATTAAACCTTATAAATTAACCGGTCTGCACTCATGCTGTAATGGGAGAACTATCTGGTCTGAAATTATGCTGTACGGGAGGACATCCAGATGTGCGCTCATACAGTAAAGGAGGGCTGTTGCTGGTCTGTACTCATATCCGTGCTGTCATCACAGATTTGGTTTTAATTTTCAGAGTGGTTCACTCTGTAGCTTTATTCCAATGGACAGAAGACAGTAAACCTACACGGTTCAGGGTTACAAGAAAACCAGTGCTTGTTTTTCAAACAAAGAATATACTTACATATTTAATAATTATTATATTTTTATGTGAACGGCTATTGCAGACAGACACTTGTTGCGTCTCAGCCGTTCAGTCATCAGGTCAGCGCCAGTTGTCATGAAATACATCTCTGGATCTTTTTTTCAACGTTTTGCATTTACATTATTTCAACCAAAAAGATGTATGAAGTGAGTTCGTTGGTAAATATTTTAAAAATTACTATTTTCGAAGCAAGATATTTGATCTTGTTGTTGCAATGCAGTGGCCTAGATCATTAAGATACTGTGGCATAACAATTAAAAATCATTGACACTTAAAAAGTTAGGAACAACTCTTAAGAATATAATCAAACGTCTGTTTGATAACAAGATAGAAAAGACCAGTAACGAAAAAGTACACAATTCATGAAGCAGTTAACCACCTCGGGGCCAGACTGTCGATATTGTGTTGTCTGGATATCCTGGAAGCTGTTTGGTCATTCTTTCATAATTGTGAGAGGCTGACAAAATATATACCATATAAACTACAGTTGTTCTCTTGATCAGAGAAGTAGGGTTAAATACTGCGGTGTTACGCAGCTTATGTAATATTGTATAGAAAAATGCTAAATTCAAATATAGTACATCTTTCGAGGCCCGCATGCAAAAAATAATTGGTCATGTGAGTGAAGACAATATTAATAGAAAACTACACTATAATGTCAGCGTGATGTGTGGATGCAGGCTGAAATGACTTAAGAAATGTCTTGATGCCTTTCAGTTTTGACATCTCCGTTTTAAGTAAGCAAAACAGCTTACAAGAGATAAAATTGTCTGACCAAATACTTCACAAAGGACACATCTTATAAGTAACTGATGAGACCAACACTTTGTTTGCAGTGTAAAATACTTAGAGCAATCATGGAAGATAACCTATTGATAGATGTTAACAGATAACTCTCGGGCGTTGAATAAATCGCTTAAATCGCTTAAATCTAGTCTAGAGAATATCCTCAATATACAATGCAACCATCTGCACCATCGACGAGGCATGGAGTGGCGGCAAGTGCCTGTCAGCTATATTGCTATTATGAAGGGTTATATCAGTTTACTAGACAATATACGAGGGGTGATTCAAAAGTTCGCGGAATTTATCTCTAAATCATTTATTTTTTCACCGAATCACATTAAATTTCGCATAAATATAATTCAACGTATTTTAACTAACATTTTCGTTTAGTTTATGGAATATGTGTAACCGGAAGAATATAAATGGTCTCCATAGCAACCACGGTTAGGTGACTTGAAGCAGGCCAAAATATTTCGTTTTACTAATTCACTTCAGACGATAGTATGTTTTCAAATGTTGCTCAATTTTGGCGCGAACGTAACTGACGTTAGAATGACGTGTTGACGTCATTTCCTATAATTTTGATTACATTACGTTGAACCGTTACTCCACAGCAGCGAGTTGTCGCCATGTCTTCAACTTCTTCCGCGACGTCAACAAGTGAATTGGAGCTACGCGCAGTTGTGAAATTTTGTGTTGGACTCAAACTTACACCAGTTGAGACGTTGAATCAAATTAAAAACTCGCATACATTACAACCTTGTGGTAAATCGTTTGTCTACAAATGGCATGAGCGATTTCGGAACGGCAGAAAATCGGTACTTGATGACGATAGAGCAGGTAGACCAGCATCCGCTATGACGACGAGCAACGCAACGTTAGTGAGAGAGCTTTTGGACAACGACCGGCGCTTAACGGTTAGGGGTATTGCAGAGGAACTCTCCCTATCGTATTCTACTGTGCAACGAATTCTTACAGAAGAGCTAAATATGTCCAAAGTATCTGCGCGTTGGGTGCCCAGACTTCTGACTGATGAAAACAAGCAGCGGAGGTTAGAATGTTCTCAGCAATTTCTGGATCTGTACGACGCACAGGGTGACGAGTTTTTGGACAAAATCATCACGACAGACGAGACATGGTTATACCATTATGATCCAGAGTCGAAACAGCAGTCGTCCGTCTGGAAGTCACCAGACACACCTCCACCAAAAAAGGCCAGGACAACACGCAGCTGCAAAAAGGAAATGTTCATCTTCTTCATGGATAGACAAGGGCTTTTGCTTCAACACAAGGTGCGCGACGGATGTACCGTAAATGCCGACTATTATTCAAAGGTATGCCGCATTTTAGTCATACAAACGATCAACACTTATATATTATTTTTATAACAAACTAATATTTTACAGTATGTATTGTTTCAAATAACAAAATATATAAAAATATTATTTAAAATGTGCCGCTTTTTACTTTCTTAAACTTAAATTATTTCATGTTTTCCCGTTTGTTTGTTTGACTTCAGGTGCTTAGACGCGATCTGATACAGGCTCTGCGCCGCAAGCGCCCCCTGTTGGTACTGGATGATGTTATACTCCATCATGACAACGCTCCAGCACATCGGGCACAGAGTACAGAGTTAGAGATTTCACTGCTTGGTTTCAGTCTCTTACCACATCCGCCGTACAGCCCGGATCTAGCACCGATGGACTTTCGTCTGTTTCCAGATATGAAGAGGGAACTCAGAGGCCAGAGATTTGAAACAACATTAGAGCTACGCAATAAGGCTCGTGAAGTAATCTCTTCATTCAGTCAGGATTGGTTTAAGGTAACATTTATGCAATGGGTACAAAGGCATAGGAAGTGTGTAGCGACGGGCGGCGATTACGTCGAGAAGGTAATCGTACCTAATTGACGTAGTGCTCGACGTCGTGATGGCGTGCGCAAGTGCCGTGTATACATTCAAATATGTACAACGATTTATTAGTAAGTATTATAGATTTCGGCTGCTGTATGAACTAAGTGATGTAATTTTTGTGTTGTATTGCTTTTCCGTTCTAGTATAAGCTCTCGCGAACTTTGAATCACCCTCTGTAAGGTCGTCGTGTCTTCATTATTTGCTGGAAAAATGAATCCGCTCTCTTCTTAATTGGCAGTGTGAATGGAACCAGTAGTCACAGTTTTATAGCCTTATGTATACATCATAAATAATTTCAAGCAGAACAAAACATCTAAACTCAAAGTCAATGTTTTCCACCAGATTTGTTCCATATTAAACTACCGATTAGCTTGAAAGCCTATTTAGTTTCAAAGAATGGAAACACTTTAATAATTTTAACGACGCTCTGACGTATACGAGTCAATAAGAGCATGGTATGTTATTTCTAAATCCGGGTTGTACATCTGTCCGCCAATCTCAAAATATCGACAGCAGTTTAAGGTACTAGTAAGTTTGTTATCTCTTAAACCTTCAGTCTAATTCATAAGATGCGTGTTAGAATTTCAAATGTTTTTACTGTTCACCTCTAAATATATTAAAGTATTTCAAGCCTCTGCAAGTTACTGGCATCAGATTTCATTTTTCCATTCACGCTTACATGTTATTATGACTTACATGTTATTGTCATTTTAAAACACTTGTCTCACGTACCTTCGCCTTATTTTAAGACTACTCGTGATCCTCGTTCACATGTCATACAAATTATCACGTACATTGTGTGATATATAAGTTTTCCGACGATTTTTCATCTTCATCTGATCTAATGCACAATAAAGCGACAACTTTGCCGTTCAGTCATCGTCGGTGACCCCCGGTACATATTCCGCACAACTACATTATGTACCGTGGGATAATTGACTGCTGATTATTCGTTTTCATGAATATTTATTAGCAAAGGGATGTAACTCTTCGTCGAATGAGATGCCGCATTACAAATAGACACTCTTCAGTGTGGAGAGTAGGCATAATGACAAGTTACTTAAAATAGACGTATTTCTCAGGATTTAAACATAGGCGCGGAAGGCAAATTGTAACAAGTAATTTCACTGGCTGAGATTCCGCAAGGGAAATCTTATGGAAACCAATGAAAGTAGGTAATGAATTATTCATGAGTACGAAATTTTACCAGCCAATTGTCCCACGGTAGATAAATAGAGTGAAACGGAATGGATCGAACGTGGGTTTCCGACGATGCCGTTCAGTCGTCTTTGTTTCAGGATAGCCTATCAAATAAGTGCAAGGAAAGCTTATTTGCTATTAATATCATTTTTATTGTCTTTTCTTATATTTTATCACACATCACTAGTTAACGTCTCAATTGAAGCTTATTTCTCTGTTTACAAAATATCGTGTACTAAATAGTAAAAGAACTGATGCCGCCTACGAAATACCAGAATTATCTTGAAGTCATATTGCTCGTATATTAAACGAGTTGTTTAAAGTGTACTAGGTTAAAACTGGAGCGGTGACCCTGAGGCACTTTATTACAAACAAAAGGTAGGTAAAGATTCTACAAAATAGCTTTCTATTTGCTGGGTACGTGCACGATTCAACCATGTCAACAATAATACAGATGGAATAGAGCTACTTTTATCAATAGTTTCTATATATAGTATCATTTAACGCTATATGGGAAAACTAATACATTTAGATTTTGTATTGAATATTAAACGCACTTGCTATTGATTTGTGAAAAAACACGTACGTTTAAGCCGCTATCACGAGCTTAAAGTGTTATTTAAAAATAAGTTTTCAGCAGTCAAAGATGTTTAATGATCTTGAATTTTGGTTTGGTTTTATTGGGGTTTAACGCCAGTTTTAACAGCTAAGGACATATCTCGGCGGTCAGTCCACCTAACCAGTGTTCCTGGGTATCCAACCTGTTTACTAGTTTATTTCTCCGCAAGTAGTCGGCTGACTCATTTGCTTCAGAGGTGAAGGACAAATGACCTCAATCAATTCTCACGGAGAACTTTTGCCGGCTATGTTGGGGATCGAACCGGGATAGTCAAAAATGACAAGCCGATGCACTACCGATTGAGCTAGCCGGGACGGTATCTTCTTCAAGTTTGGAAATGAAGTTTATTTTGGATCCAACAGTAAAAAGCATTATGATGATATTTACTAATTAAATTTAACATCTCAAAAGTATTAATTGGAGTGTATTTGCGAGTATAATAGGTGTCTTATGATATTTTACTTGCCATAGTAGCAACACCGTTACAATTTATACCATATTTGCTTTCATAAATCTTTACACGAGAGGTCTTATCTTCTACTTTTAGAATTTAATTAATTTCTAGGAAAAGAAACTCTTTTAAGATAAATATAGAAATATGTATCTAATAAATGTAAAACGTCTGAGTCAAAAAATAAAATGAGAGATGTATTTGATTAAGCAGTCGAATATTTAATCAAATCACCGAGGGTACTGTCAGAAGAGATAGTTAAAATGTGTGAAGATAGTTCTTTGTCACTGCACATCCTACCCACGTGATAAAAATTATATCAATTCTTTCAACTGCTTATTTTAGATATGCCCTAGAAAAGCATAATGTCAACATGAAAGTAATGGAGACAATCCAAAAAATGAACCAAGGTAGAGTCATTGTTCGGACTTCCTTGTAACTAAAGTCTGACCATTGTATAAAGTATAAACTCAATCCCTCAAGTACTTTCTGAGTTGTGATGTTCAGACGTGACGGGAAACATTATGGTCGTTTGAGACCATATGCGGTGCCAAAGCTCGTATGTTAAGAGCAACGGCTTAATAAAATTAAATTCAAGAGTGTTATGGTGCTATTCAAGAACTGCTGTTATGCACTTCTTTTAAAGAGGCTGTACTCCAGATTTGACATAAAAAAATTTTTTCATAAATTATATATTTAGATGCCGTGAGATTATAACAACATGATATTTTACTCCAAAACTGATTATAAAAGTCAAAATAGAATAAAAAAATATTTTCGCTCCAGCCTGATTTGAACTCTGGACCCTCATGTTAACAAAATATTTCCAACGCTTTTACTGTCACCACCATCGCCGCATGTGATATTACAGATATTTACTTTAAATCTTATACGATATAGTTATACCGTCGCGTTACGGTATAGCACTTTGAAAGGGAAAAAAAATCAATTTATAATGTAATTATTTGACTTATTTTTTGTCAGTAAATTATTTTTTAAGCATTAATCATAAATATTACAAGAAGTTTATAATACAAGAAAACTTTCCTTTTTTTGTCATCTGGAGCACAGCCCCTTTAAGATGAATAACTTTGTGATTGTGAATGTTCAAGATATAAGTATTTATACAAAAGTTTAATTATTTTCCATGTGAAAAAGGGGCATGACTCTAAAAACACTGATCACTTAGTCGTGTCCCTTGTGGTGCAGATGTGCCTTGTCCACGGTAGCAAGTATGCTGTCCCCAGTAGCAAATATGCTAAGAATGAGTACATTATCTTTGATAGTTTTCAAAAATTGCTATATCAATAACCAATTTCAACAAAAAAATCACGTTGAAATGGGGCAGAACTCCAAAATCAGCTTTCAGAGTAATGCCCGTTGTCTCACAACTGTGTCCTGTCATAATAAGCAAGTATTCCAAGTTTCATGTTGATACCTTTGACAGATTTGAAATCATTCCACTTAATAACCAATTTTTACAAAAATTCTATTCCAAAAATGTATTTCAGAATAATGCCCATTGTCTTACAACTGCACCTTTTTATTATAAGCAAGTATTCCAAGATGTGTGGTGATACCTTTAAGAGTTTCAGTAACGGACTACATCATAGTTTTTACACAACAACGAAGACGACCTAGCGATTATTATAGCTCAAGTTTTTCTTTGAAACAGATAAACTAAAAATAGGGGAAATTCCATGGTGATCTCTATGAATTTGAAATACTTAACAATGGCTTATATCCAAATCAAGAGCAAAACAGAAATCAAAGCAGAACATGGTCATGATGAAACCCCAAACATTTTCATTGAAATGTTTTAATCCTTACATTCTTTATGATCAGGACATTTGGAGATATGTGCTTATCAGTAATTAACTAAAGGTGTTTCAAAGAAAGCATTAAAATATATACTTTATTGTATACATTATATACAAGTAAAAGTTATCATAAAGTAGGGATTGAAATGAATACTGAAATCAATATTTTACTATTTAGTTTGCCATATTGGAATATATTCGAATATTCGATTTTCGGACGTTCCATCAGTTATCCGAATTTTGGTATCCGAATATAGGTACTGTTTAACTGTTTTCGTTCAGACTAACGTGATTCGGGAAACTGCTGCGTATAATCATGAAATGGCTTGTTTAATGGAAGCCTCAAATACTTTTTGCGATTGGCATAAAAACAATATATTCCGTTCTTTAAAACGTGAATTATCGTCATAAATACGGACAGTCTGATAATATAGCAAGTGTTGTTTTTTTCGGTCAAGATTCAGGAAAACAGATAAATATATTGACATTGATAATTTAATCAACATGCAAACTAAAAGATAGGATGTTAAAAATATTTTTAAGCACATATTTAGAAGAAACTATTTGAGTTATTCTGATTGATTTGACAACAAAACAACAAAAAAGTATTATCAACAGAGTCAAAATCGCGATTGGTTGTTCGTGTACGTTTTCATGCATGTTTAGGGGGCAGATATCAGTTTCACACTGAAATTTAGTGTCTGATGACCACTCAAACTGTTTGCGCCTCACTGACAATCCCAATACAACAACCTGAAAAGAAAAGTACAGCTATTCTTATAGGACTGAAGACAATCTACAACAAAAACTCAAATTTCAGATGAAACACTTCTCTAAAAAAATCAGCTGCAAGAAAGACACTACTCCCAAGCCCCACTTTTCGACCCCTGGCCGAGGCAAATTCTATGAAACAGACAAGTCGCCTGATATTCATAACACTACATGCTAATTGTTCGTCTGTTATGGCACACCTAAATCAGCTAGTGCTAGATACCTGTCAACGCTACACTTTTTTCGGTATCCAGCTCAGACGGCATCCTATTGAACTTCTGCAGCCGAAACCACTGACATAACCTGCTTTCATCAGTTTCGAATTTCAAGCGCCTACTTCACACTGAGTGCATTTCAATACTGTTCAATAGGGAAAAAACTAAGAGAACCTCATCCTGACCACTCTGAATACCCATATCTTCATGTATTAATTAATTTAGACTTCAGCAATACACATGTTAATGCATCATACCCTCTCATTAATAATTTCTACATGGCCAGTTCGAATGTGTGGCTGAAAAACTGGTATGTGCTACCTTACGTTATCTCATTACACGCATTCGGAATACCTCTCCGATTAGCATAGGGCCGAGAAGTTGAATTGTATGAATGAATCTTGTGCGGATCAATACTTAATAACTCGTTAGTTTTACAGTTTGATTTGCCCCCAAAAAATGAAATTATACCTCATCCTTTCAAAATCAACAGAATTCTGCAATATCAAAGCACTTTTATCAAAAATGCAATGAAAACTCATACAACCTGTGGTACTATTTTTCAACGCGAATGTATGGATAAGAAGCGGTCATATGATTGTAACTACAAAATCTGGTGTGCAGCTTTAGAAGCTTTCGCTTCTAAAAACTAGAGCTGTCACTGTAAGTGAAATATGCCCCTAAAGGTATTTCCTGCAAAAAAATGTGATAGGCTTGGAAACTGCTGTTTCAAGTGAAATGACAAATATAGACACATAGATATAGAAGAAAGGAAGCATGAATGAAGGACAAACAGATAGAATTAATGAATTATAGATTATAGGTTTCAATAATTTCTGACCTTGACTTTGGGAAAAAAAATTCGCGACACGTGTAATGATCATTTATAGCAAGTAATATCATAATCCTTTTAAAATGGCTAAGTTACAGAGCATGGACAGGCTATGGCATTATGCATTACAAAGACTGATTGTTTGCATTGTCTCTATCTTAATATTTTGTCATGTTCTTTCATCCTTTGATATATCACATAGTTTAGACCAGACAGGAACTAAAGGCATTTCGACAATGATTTCTTACCTTGACCTTAGAATCCTAGATTTCTTCGCGACAGGTCGCCATCATATAATGAGCATTTGTGGCAAATTATGTCAAAATCTTATAAAACTGTCAGAGTTGAAGAGTTGATACGAACTGTAGACGGACAGACGGATGCACGGACCGGACAGACTACTTTATGCCCTCCTAAAGTGGCCCTAAAATGATAATGATTACACACAGCCCACGAGCCCCCGATAAATGCCCAATTGCTCTAGAAAACTCCACTTCGTGTAAGATATACCACAAGCGTGCAGAAATGTCAGATTTTCTTTTTCATTTGTGAAACTCACTCACCCACTCTCACACTATCCTAGTCCAACTAATCAGACTTGTTTAATTTTTGACAGGCGATGTCTTTTTTCCAAGTCCAACCACAAGTTGCATTCTTATGCACGGAAAATGCCTAATTAGAAATCGTTAGGAGCGATAACTAGCACACTTTGGGGAAAATGACCAACATTACCTTTTAGAGAAACAATTTTTATAGTTCCCGAAATGTCATTTTTCAGTGGACAACTTAAGATATCAAATTTGACTTAGATTCCAATCGCAACGCTAATCGACTATAGAGGCTGCCATTTTGAATAGCTGGAATGAGGTAAACGGTGCATAGGTTAACATAAGCTACAAATGCGGATATCTGTCGTTTGTCGGGTATATTTAATTAACTCTTAATTAAATACATCGAGAGCCGTACATTAGAAAACAAAATTTCCATTTCATATAAGACATAGTGATTTTCCTACCAGTTTTCACGGCATGATTATTTTTACGGCAACGTCATGTAACATTTCGCTGTGGAAAGAGTTTCGCAGTGCAAATGTGAAATAAACGGCAAAAACACATTAGGGAGACAGGTTTTAATAAAGTTTTTAAACTAGAATAGTAACAAAATATATGTTCTTTCGATGTTTAGAGGATATCGAAGATGCATTTATATTTTAACAGAAACAAAATATCAACCAAAAACACGGGATGTGTTGCCGCTATATTTTCCGCGCACAAAATGACAGTTAAAATTAGGCGTAACGGTTTGACAGTAACAAAAAAAGTTCTATAAAATGGGTCAAACCTTCAACGTCAAATTAATTAGGCTAACACTATCCTACATCTACCTCATTCCAACAGATCGACTCTAGTCTATTCTAGTTAAGATAAGGCTTTAGTATAAAAATAAGCACTGTGACAATCAAACTACGAGCGGTTCCAAGATAGAAACTAGAGCTAGCCCTGTCTGACAAAGAACTACGTACTGGCCTTTGGGTGCCGTTATATCTCGGTTATACCCGCGTATCAAATGACTGGACCTATAAAATGTGAAATGTAATCTAAAACAACTTATGATTTTACAATCTATCTCTTCTGCTACATTTCATCAGGGCCTCAATTAAGGCCCTGATTTCATTAAAGATCTAAGCTTTCCAAAGTTAGTTTTACTTGTATATTTTGCAATCTTTCATTTTCATTTATTTCTTTTCTTGCTTCTTCTTTTCTTTACTCCCTTTGGAATAAATAATATATACACACTTCCGGAAGACATGAGAGACATTTAATCATTCCAGCTGTCGTTTTGCTCTAGTTCCTCGCTAGGGTTAGAACTCGTTATTTACCGGTACAATGCGTAACGGCATATTTCATTAAAGAAATTGTTTCCTTCTTCCGTCCAATAACAAGACCGTGATCGTGAGCTAATCCCTGGGGGGCACGACGCGTAGTTTGTAATCTTTGAACACAGATCAGTCAAGATTTGTTAACCGTATACGACCATAGGGAACCAGTAACCTATTTTAGAGAGGTTAGGGAGATGTCACTTGTCATGAACTGGAATATTCCACAAAGGATGATTGTTGTGCCGTATAATGTCACCGCGACAAGTGAAGGTTGGTAAATACAGTTTTTTTTAATTTTATGTTACATTTAGTCTGTGCAATCTTTTAGCTCGTGTTCAGTGCCAGATTATACCACAAATCTATAAATTCACACCTCGTATGACAGTACGTAGGCAATAAGCAATAAATATTGAACGTAAAGACCACAAATATTCATTTCTTGACAAACTCACGTGTTTGGTAAGCTGATGCACTTGTGTCATTATAACTCATTACCAAAGGACATGCTTCCGAAATTTTGCCATCATTAATCATTTTCCAAGGACATGCTTTCGTAATTTTCAGTGAATACCTAAAGCGATATTGTGCAACTGAAAGAAGTCTAGTACAGTACACCTCTAAAGCTTACAATGTAGTCGTGTAAAAAGCCAAGGTTTCCCCCATCTTGCTTTAACTTTTATTAAATCACGGTTACACTTCCGGAAGTATGAAAAATTAGACATTAATCAGTACGGTACACGTTAATTAACCACAATATATTACGATTGATAAATAACGTCCGGAATCGTACTTTAAATAGTCATGTCATGCCTAGAAAAGCAAGAAAGCATTTTCACAGGAAATAATCTGAGGCAAAAAAAAAATGAATTGGTTTGTCAGAAACACTTTCCCCAGTCAGTCATAAAATATATCGGATACCGGTGCATGTGTGTGTGTGTGTTTGTGCGTGCGTGCGTGTGCGTGCGTGCGTCATTTTGATCCGCACCCTTGATAGAAATTGCAATTTCTCCAGAATGCTTCGGTAGATGTCTCCACAGCAATCTTTTACAATTCACAAACTTAATCAGAAACGACCTTTAAACTGAAATTTATTGGATAGGATTTCAGTGTAAGCTTAGCACGTTTCCCTGGAAACATCATGTAAACATCGTGTCAATTTGTCTCAAAACGTGGTATTATCAATTCGAATTTCAGTTCGAACATGTTACAAATTAAGATAAACATTGAAGAAATGCTAAGCTTTTTCATTTTTTTCCTTTTATAAAAACACAACTTCAGCTAAAATGAAACAGTATATCTTTGTGTAAAGTTCCAACTGCTTTCAGTAATGTAAATGATTTTTACCTAAATTCTTGTGCAAATCATGACTTTTCCTTGAAAATTTAAAATCAAATTAGAAGTGTTTTTCGTTTTACGAACAAATTGAAAAATTGAGATGTTGAAGAACTAATAATATTAAATTTTGAAAACTTAACTCAATTTATGTCCTATTTTGAGATTTGACGGTTTGGCGCCGAGACCAGAAGTCCGAAAACTGTTCCAAGCGTTTACGTAACGCAAAAAATTTAACTTGACAGCAAAAATTGTCTGTGTATAGGTCAACTATATAATGTTCAAGCTTAATGCTTTTGAAAGACTGTCTTTTTACATCTTTCGCTTAGAATTTTCTTCTGAAACGTCTTTGGACAGAACTGTGGTCATTTTTTTCCAAGGTTGTCGGGAGATGTCACAGTGACCTTTTCAGAGATCTTTTAATAAAACATTATACCATTCTCAGGAACAAAATGTAATTTAAACACATGATAAATAATGCGAAAACTTTAAGAAGTTTTTTTTATTAATTATAAGACGAATATAATCTTTAATTAAGAAAAACTGATGTCTAATGGTGTAAGTCATTTTTTTCACGGCAATGTGTTTCATAGATACATGGGGAGGTAGTTTTGCCACGTCTTCCACCATCACTCATGAAATCAGATCTATATAGGCGCTAAGAACTCTGGGAAAACTGCCTACCTATATATATTATCAGTTCCACATGATTTTCAACAGATAATAGTTAGCCGACACGAACGAAACGCAATATTTTATTCTCACTCTCAGAGACGCTTGTTGGCTGATGCTAGAGCAACTGTTGTCAACATAACATTATCCGTTTTTATAGAGTAACAAATAATTACCATTAAATAATTTTGCAAACTGAAACGAACTTTTCTCGAACACTAGTGCATGCATTTCCTCATTCCGATTCTTTAAAAAGAATTTTTTAAAAAAAAAACAACATTAGTTTTAGTGTATTAATAAACATGGGAATATTTGCGGAATTAAGAGACGCTCCGAACTTCAAAGAGTATAACAACGTAGCAGCAGACGACAGTCACGGTAAGTCTTTGTGTGCTGAAAACTGCATGTCATATTTAAAATGCTTAGTAATAGAAACATGTGTTTAGTTTACTTAAAACTTATTTCTGAAAAGATTTATAAAAGGGACCGTAAGTGCTCAAATAAGTTTCGAAAACTATCCCCTTTGTTATGTTTTTCTTTATCTAACCTTTTGATACAACTATGTTAAAGAAATAATGCATTTTATTTATTTATTTTTATATTATTATTTAATACAATCTGTTTGTAAAAAAGGAAAGTGTTTTAGACAAAGATCTCAATATTTGAGGTTGGTTAAAGAGAGCTCTTAAACGTGTTGCTTTTAGTTCAATTAGTTTCATTGTACGTGAATTTATCTTTTAAAAGTTCAAACATGTTGCCATAAGTTTTGTTCTGTAAAATGTGTTCTGACCATTTCCGAAACTAGAAAAAAGTGGTTCTGTTTAATATAAAAGATTGAAAAAAAAATGATAGCATTCCGGTATTTATGGGGAAAAAATAAAATAAGGGTTTGGAATTAAAATATTTAGCCGCAAGTTCTTCTAATGATACATAATAGATAAAAACTGTTGGATAAAACTCAGCGGTAGCTGGTTTGCATACATTGGGGATGAATTTTGTGTGTCAGGTAAACTGGGGAATGTAATGCTAAATTTTCGAACTTCATAATTTTTAGCCATTACCTTACAGCATTTAAATATAAAGAGCGCGGGTTATTGCAAATTTATCATTCAGACCAGTAACATTCACCTAAGCGATACAAATTGAAGTAACGATGGCACGCATTCACGCGTTAATGCCGAATGTTTGGGATGGTACCGTTTTGTAGATGCATTTGGGCAGAAAGCGGAATGAGACAGATTTAAAACTTTTTAAAACTGAACAAATTTGAGTTTGACAGCACTATTCATTGAAGCTCTTTTTTCAGCCGAAAACGTCCAGAAACCAGTAACTGTACCAGGAACTGTTATGACGCCCTTATTTTATACAGGTTTAAATTAATGTAAAATTAGATATAAAGTACCACAGGAATTAAGTAACAAGAAATTCCCCTGGCCATTCTTGCTGTAACATCCCCCACGCAAAAGCCGCTTGCTTTGTGTGCATTTTTTTCGTCTGTGAAAGATTGTCCTCTGGGTGTCAGCAGACGTGACTCAAAACTCGAGATAATTATGAATAATGTAAACACATCATGAGAAATAGTCTGCAATCCGGTTACTACCGGTGATTGACGCCCCCCCAGAAATCACAGGAAGATGCAAAACTAGAGCTTTAATAAAGCAATAAAGAGAGAAGCCTCATAATACACTTATGTGATTGCACAAGAATATAAGGTTTAAAGAGAGAATATTTATATTGAAGCCTTAGATAAGCACAATTTATCTTGATTTCAGTGTTTGTTTTATTGTTGTTGTTTTTTTAAGTGGGATCATTCAATATTATATTACACGTGGGGGCGCTAGGCCAATTTTATATTAGATCTATATCGCTTGATGTTTCAGAACACTTTTTTAAGCAGAAGTTCACTTGAAAACTATTCTAATCTTTAATCTAAATGATGATGATGATGATGATGATGATGATGACGATGATGATTACTTCTTTTTTCATCGTGTTTATCATTATAGATGAAATTATCATAAAATTGTTATTATTATTTTATTATCATTCTAATTATTTATATTAACTATCGCCACACCTAACGTCGCTTCGTTACTCATTTCTTGTATAAAATGTTCGCAGACGACAAATTGGCGGTGTCTGTCTACAGTGTGCTCTAAGAAACCCCAGAAACACGTCACATGTCAACACTATACTAAAGAGCTTTCGCCTTCGCAAGCGACTGGTTGAGATATTTCTACTGACATTGTTTTAGCAAATGCGAATATCTACGACTGCTCTTATTAGAAAAACAAAATCTTTTCGTTAACCGTCTCTGTTGTACCACCAGTACTTTTCCGTCTAAGCTGAAAGGTTAGCAAAGTGGGTTGACATTTATTTTTTTAAATCACTGCTTCGATTCGAACCGTAAACCTACCACACAAGAAGTGAAGGACTTCATAAACTCATCATGGTTAGAGCTCGCTAGTTGGTCGGACTGTCTTGTGTCTTTTCTCTTAGCATTTTACAGCCACAAGATTTAGGATAGTCAACTTTTCCTTTTTGTTTTTCAGAGCACAACAAAATGGTCCCAACACCGCCTACGGGGGTAACGAGTCATCATAGCTTCAGCTCAGGTAAGATACATTTTATGTCAGTTACACAACTTGTATGCATTGGTTCATTTCTGTAGAATAAGAGTCAGGTTGTAATTTACTATACGTTCATCCCTGAGTGTAAGAATCAGGCAAATGTATTTGTACTGATTAAATTAGGGTAAATAGTTACAGGTAAAACAATATTTCCACGCTGAATACAAGGTAATAAATTTTGATTATCCAGCTGAGTTTAAATCGCGTAATGTTTGCCAATTGGCGGGAAATAAACTGTTTTAATTTCATCATATGAAACGGCCCTCCCACGTTTGTAGGAAGGTGTTTATTACTAATAATTGTCCTAACTTTGCAATCTCTTTCCTTGTTTTCCCAGCATTTATTAACTGAGGAGCATTCTACGACAATTAGATTGCTGTTTTATGGTTAATGGTAGTTTTCAATTGAAACTGTATGACAGTTTATCAAGAGATTTTTTTACATAAATATTCCCAAGCGAGGCTACACTTTCAAAAAGTGTTTAAAGGGTTAATGACATAACTTACATCGCTTTTGTTATAATAATAATAATAATAATAATAATAAAATGCTCGCGCGTGGACGCAAGCACACGCCAAAACAAACAAACACAAAAGTGAGTGAATGTAATTCGACAGACATACAAACTATTTTCTTTGCTATTTGACTGTAACCGTCTTCACTTAAACTAAAATAGACATCGAAATGTATCTGTTACAACTTTTCCTTCTATGCTGATCTTACTAATTTAACGGGGGACGGAAAATACACTTAAAAAGTTTGGAGTAAAAATGATCTATCAAAATAAGCAGACGATAAAAGCAGACTTAATAGAACTGACATTTATGAAGTCATTGTACTTACGGCGATATATCTAGGCTGGGGACATCGAATCAAGTGAGACATATTAACATTTATTTTTAGGTGGGTAAAAAAGCTTTGAGCGATGCCACACGCTTCGTCAATCATTCATCGGACATTCTAAACAAATGGCTTACTTAAGACAGAAATAAAAGTCTTTTAATAACAAGAGCTTCTAACGTACAAACCCCCTGGGAATAGAGTTACAGATGTGACAAAGATTTGTTAAGGTTTCCTTATGCATGGTAAAAAGGTCATATGTATACATATAAAATGTCATACTTGCTTGAGCAAAATGAAATTAATGATTTCTGCAGGGCGAAAGCTTATGCGACTTTTACAGGCAAGGTTAAAAAGATTTTGATAAAATAAATATTTTGTACATCGGTCTACTTAATAAAGATCAGTTATTGAAATAAAGCGTATAGAACAGAACAGAACAAAACAGAACATAGATATTATTACTTAAACTATAACGTTTAAAGAAAGATAACTTGTAACTGATTTTAAACAGATTCCATGCCCTTGTTATTCATACGTCATAATGAACCTTTTAACAGTTAATTTCAAATGATAATGAAATATTTTCTGCAAATAATATATATGGAGTAAAAACAAAGTAAACATATTATTTGCATTTCTGTTGTAACGTATTCCCTTTAACAACTATATAAATACCCGAGACAGACGCGTCTTTCACGCATTTTAAGCAAAAGTGGCTGTTAATTTTCATCGAATGGCGTTGATGTCTAAATCTGGCTGGAATTCTAGCATAAATGGGCGACATAAAGATCAGCTTTCTTTAATTAGCAGCTTTCTGTTTTCCTGCGAGCATCTTATGTCAAACAGGGAATAAATTAGAATTAAAACAGAACTGACATTGGTTTCACATTGAGATCGTAGGCGTTTTGTGCCTATTTAGTCTTTATTGTGCAGAATTTTTCAGTACTGAATTAAACACGTGATAAAAACCAGCGTCTACTTTATGGTTACAAGCACTAACTTAACAGGTCAATTAAGTGCGTTTCTTTGCGACATATTCTGGTGAATACTAACGGTCTGATACCTGTCAGAGTTCTCGACATATCAGGTATTGTAATAGTATTATGAATGTTTCTAGAAACAAATGGGAAAAAATGTAAAAAGAAGGATGGACAGGGCCATGTTTGTTTTCTGATCTAGGTACACGTGGGGAAGAGCAAAATACATGTTTACATAGTTGGTCACGCCAGTATCACGCGCGCCTTGCTTTAGCTAATTTTATTTTCCCACTTGTTTCAAGCAAGGTGAAGGTCGTTTGTCTGTTTTGTCCAATAAAATCACATCTTTTGTCAGATGTATCAAGTGTCGTCTTCTTTCTTTAATTTCCCCGAGAAATTTTGTCATTGAATGTGAAGGATGGAATTTTCAATTTATACAAAGCGCATTCTTAACATTTAAAAAAACAAAACAAAAATAAGCGAATGTCTGAAATGTCATCCAGATTAGAAGATCTGCAACGAACGAAAGTCGGATTACTTTTCACCACCACTTTTAAGTACGTTTTATAATGGCAAGTTACATCATTAACTCCGGAGAAAAGGCCAGTTGAACAGCTTGAAATTTCGGCCGCTTAAGTTTCAAATTGGACAGTCAAATTTTTTTTTATCAAAATCTGCCGACATGGTATTACGCCTTTCTTATGTTTTAATGATAAGTCATTTTTCCAGTAATGACCACGCCTTCAGAAAATCATAACAATCAAGTCAATGGCGTATAAAACATGTAACCTGGCTTCAATAACAGATTGTTGTTGTTGTTGTTGTTGTATAAAAGGCCAAACTCAGTTATTATACAAGAACACTTACTTAAAAAGATGCATAAGAGAGGTTCATCAGCGTGGAGCTATTTGTAAATTGACAATTAATCCCTCTCACGAACATGTTATGCCTTCTCAATATTTGGAATGGTATGCTCCAAATGCAGCTACTTTAACATACAGAATGCAAAGGTTAAATAGGTGAAAGGTCATTTAGACGAACATTTTGACAAATTGTATTGATAATTTTTCGTATTCCTGAAATCGTATTTTCAAGCAGAGCATGCGCACAAAGATTATTGGAGACTGGTTCTAAAGCTATGGATTTCAAATCTTGAGGTTTAACATCAGTTCGGTACGCAAAAAATGGATTCTGTCTGCAACTATCCCTAACACTGTGGAGAAGTCTGACCTTTCCATCAATGTACTATATATTTCCTTTTCCAATATTTTCAAAGCATTTTTATTGATAAACAAAATTACAAATTCGTTTCAAAATCTTAGAAACGATGGCTTTCACGTAAAACTTTGCCACACCTAAAAGTATGAAATGAAGTATCTTGGCAAAAAAGAACATGCTTACATAGCGGCAGAATAGTTCATGTGTTAACTTACTACAGTTATCATGACGAAAGTTTTTCAGTGTAAAAAAATATATCCTCTTTGAAATTAAAGTTAGTCTAGACATCTATATTTATTTGTAACTTTTGGTGCGCTTTTCCAGAATGGAGTGGGGAGTTAAAAACTGTTTCTATATGTTTGTAAAACCAAACAAAAACAAATAAAAAGTCTTCTGTCAAGCAGATGTTGGTCCAGTTGCTTGTAAACTGTATAACGGGTTGCATTCGCAAAGGTAAAAAAGCATTTATGCCTAATGGATTATACCATCCTTGTCAGGTGGAGGAGTTCATTTTCAATTAAAAAGGGTTTCTAATATAAATTTTCAGTTTCATTTTATTTAGGGAAGAAAGTACTTTATGCAGTCAGTGAAGATCCTGATCAGATGCCGCCTTATCTTGCGGCGTCTGATCTGGGTCTACACTGTTTGCCTGTTTCTACTTTTGTAGACGCTAGTCATCAATGGATTAAAGGGAAACGCTTTTATCACTCGATATGTTGATTGCTTCTTAGTATAACCTGAGGAGTGTCATTTTTTAAAGGCATCTGGTGAATTACTCAAATATCCTTGCACTAAATATATCTCGTCAAATCTAAGTACTAATATATACTTCAAACATTCTTCATAAAAAATAAAGTTTTTTCCCAATTTTCTTTTGCTGGTTTATTTGTAAATGAAAAGGAAGCTTTACTTGTGCTTAAAGTCTTACAATCTGATTATCCTAAGTAAAGCATCCGAGGTCATTGCATCACGTGACATAAACTGTAACAAAAGGGGCAATTAATTCATAGAACATATTTGTCTTTTTCCTGTATCATTTTAGATTTATCATTCCCTACTAGGTTTCGCATTTTGCCGTGCCAATTGGAGAATAGCAAAAAAAGTATATTATGTCAGTTTCACTTTTATGTCTAGTGATATTGAATGAGACATCAATTTCCCCCCTGCCATCAGAAAAATAAATCCGGCCGCCCACACCTAATCAATGTCGCAAGCTATACTGCTGAAAGAGGTAATCGGGTTTTGCTGCAAATCCCTGAAAAAACGTGTAATCGTACTGACTTTAAGAGCTGTCAGACAACTCTATTTATAACCTCATCTGTGCAACTGTTTTAGAATAAATGCGGCTCTTTTGTCCTACATATTTCCACTTAGTCCATGCAGAATAGAAATAGATCTAATAAAATTTTAAGCACTTCTGATTTAGAATGTTACGAGATGTTTATTTAGATGTACGCAATTTTTACGAATGCCAATATATTGACTTGCATTATTGTCCGATATATGATATTCAGTGAGTTTTGAACTTCATAAAATGAAGTTTCTTTGTCTGTAATGCCCGACTTAACGACAGAAAGAATTTTGTATGAATTCTCCAAGGAACTGAAAAATATGTTTGACTTCAAATGTCAACGAAAGGTTAAAATGCATTAAGTAAAGTATGATTTCTCTGCAATCAGATTAGAGATATAACCACACCTTTTTACAACCTTTCATATAGTGGCAAGGGAATCCAGAAGCGATAAATCTTTTCAGATATCTGGACAAGATTAAATACCATTCATTATGCACGAGAATCTAATCTGTCTTTTAAATGTTTCCGTTTTTATTAACATATTTTACACAATCATTATATATATCAATTGTTTTTGTTTTTCAGTGACACTAGTACTGTGCCTGGCCGGAATGGCTGTCTTCCTTGTTTCTATCATAATCGTGATTTTCTTGATGCACATGAAGCGACGAAGAACGAAGAAAAAACTGAAAGCCGCTAAATACGATAATATGTTCACATCGCTTATGCGCACCGCGCATGCGCCGTTCTCTGTGGTTGGTACACGCCGTCAGCTGAGTGAACCGACTCCCAGAACGTCTTACAGCTCCATTGACGAGACTAAAGACATCAAAGTGACCGACCTAGAGCTTTCTCAGTACAGAGAGAGCAAGGCACGGAAGACCAAGGACAGCCATTTGACAAAATTCCACAGCCTTGACGTCCAAAGCCAAGCACCACCACCTAAAACCTTGAAAAGATCTAAATCAATGGTCGCAAGGCTGTCTTTTGAGGACATTGAACACAATATTACCATATCATTCACCCTTAAATACGCACAAAAACTACGACAACTCCATCTGAAGTTGTTACAAGTTTATGACCTACCTGTAAAATGTTACGGGTATGATATTTATGCAGTGGTGTATCTATTCCCTCGAAACACTGAGGGGGTCCACAGTCGAAATGTTGTTGGTGGCAAGGACTTGATTCTAAACGAGACATTCATGTTCGACGACATGATATTGGCGGAAGTGGATAAGTCGACACTCAGACTGGTTCTACAGTACAAGAAGAAAACCAGGTCCGGTAAAGACGGGTTCCTTGGCGAAATGTTTATGGAATGCAGTGAAGTGGACTGGAACAGCGAACATCCTTTAAAGTTCAGCTGCGAATTAGAAAAAAGCAAAGTTAAAAACGTAAGTGCGTGGATACTTCTTATCATCAGTCAGTAAAGTCTATTTATATATTACACATTCTTCTAAGGAGACGCTTTTCATAATGCGTTATGATAAATGAATTCAGTCTTTACTTGCGTCGGGAAAAATGTTCTGAAGAAAACTAAAGTTTTTTTTTTTTTATAACAATAAGACATTACGATATTTCAAGACGCTTTAATAGATACAAAAGAAGTGAGGTCTATTTTATCATTTCTGAGGTTGCTTTGACACACCTGCTGTGTTTTATTTTCTCTTAAATGTCACTATAGCTCCGTTTTGTGGAAAATTATATAAAACGTCAATTAATGTTTTATGGAGAAAATACCTTCTGTTTTATTTCATTAAATGCTGGTTTCATATTTCTTAACAAGTTATGTAGAAATAATGAAAATCTCGCCACGAATACTGAAATCTGTCTGTGTAGGCGGACTGATATTCCAGGGGAAAATATCAAGGAAAAAATCGGGCAATGTATATATGTCTGTAATATATCACTTATATTGCCGGCTTAGTAAATTTGCTAAAAGCAGCATTTTCTTCTACATTTTAGGGTACCCGGGAGAAGTATCTATTGGAGGATCTGGGGTCTTTGTTCGTGTGCCTAGAATACCAGCGATCAGCCAGTCGTATGAAAGTGATGGTCAGAAAGGCGAGTGACCTCCCCAAGTCAGACAAGCTCATTGGTCGACCAGGTAATAGCCTGACACAATTGCTGTAGTGGCTAAAACCCATTAAAAATAGGCTGTGTTACCAGTGCATTGCTTGTTTTTAAGCACGACAAAAAGATAGATGTACAGTCAAACCTGTGAACAAAGGCCACCCAAGGGAGAGACAAAAACTGGCCTTTGTCCACAGTGACCTTTGTTCAGAGGTACATTTGCACTAACAAATCAATACCGGTTTCTCAAAGTCTGGCCTTTATTGACAGGGTGGCCTTTATTAGGAGGTGACTGCTAACACAGGTTTGACTGTACTTTCATCTGTAACAAATACGATCTATGTTATATTGGTTACAGACTTTACGATGTAAGGGGTTGCGGAAATCTCGGACATTTTTCCGCTGACAAGACTCGAACATTATACTTCCATATAGGAATCCGTTGCTTTACCTTGATAGGGCCGTGTTACACTACACTGAACTTGCTGTAAAATGTTATCACGGTAATTGCAAAAGAAATACAGATATCAACGGTCGAAAAAAAACTTACACAACATAAATAACGTCATTATATTTATTTAAAAGAGATAGAGAAAAGAAATTGTTTATCACATCACAGAAATAAAATTGAAATACCAAATTATATGACCTGGAAACCTTTCTGTATTGCAAACGTTAATCGTCACGTTTAGTTGCACATAATGTGTCTCCGAATTCAGTTAAAATGAAATATTTGTTTCAAATGAAACTCCCACGAAGTCTTGTCAAAGGAAGTCATAACCATATTATAGGGATTTTTTTTATCCAGGAAATGCCAGTTTATGAAATAAATCGACAAACGTCTGTTCCATGATATCTTTTGATAAGAACATTTTTCTCTGGTTATTAAGTTGGTTTTAGTCGTGATTGACATTATTACTATTTCAGATGAGATTATTATTATTGTTTGCTTGAAATGGCGCAGGCGCTAATTGTCTTGTTCTTTGGTTTAGAGAGTTCATCAATGTTAAAAAATAAAGTAGAGAATAGTACGCGTATAAGCGGTTTGGTCAACGGGGTGAAAATAAAACTCTCCATACATACTGCTATTTCCTGTTGTTTTTAATCGGTATTACTTTCTTTTTCAGTTCATTACGTCACGATATCGCTTTTTCGAGAGAATGAGGTGTTGAGGGTACAGGAAACAAAGTCTCAAAGTGGTTATTGTCCAATATGGAACCAGCCATTTTTGTTTGATCTAAGCGGAAATGACGTCAATGAATATAGCCTTGACTTTGTAATCAAGCGCGGGAAGCTTCACACAAAAGACACTGTTATTGGTCATGTGACGATTGGACAAAATGGTTGTCGAAGTGGAAAATTACACTGGAAAGAAATTTTATCACCAAGACCAACAGAAACAGCAAAGTGGCACTCTATTTCACCAGTGCTAGGTTCGAAAGTCGGATAGGACTAATGTAGTCCTGAAGTTTCGGACAAAAAAGGATGCACAAAGCAAAACTGTGTGGAGAAAGTGATGGTTGGGTTCTCAAAGACTAAGCAGTTTGAGAACTCAAAAGGTCGTGGGCAGGTGTAAATCAGTGACGAAGTCATATCTCGCTGTTTATACGTCATCATAAATACATTGTTTTTGAAGACCCATTTAAGACTATATGGAGAAAACGTTCTAAAAATCAGAGCTTGGTTGGACATGAGTGCGCTTGAGATTTCATTGTTAATCATTATGATAAAGACATATGATAAACTACATGTCACAGTACGCAGCCATCACTGAGTAGTACTTTTTACAGTTTTGTAATAGAACAATCTACTAAATCTGCGTATTTGCGTCTGGTAGATCGGTAAAAGCGTGGTTTTGCAGCACCCACTACACAAATATAAATAAAATAACTGATCTAAATCTCTTTTTCAACGTTTCCATAATTTTTACAAGGCTTTTAAAATAAATGAACCAATAATGGTGATATACCTTTCGACTTTTTGTTTCGAAATTTTTCTTGTATTTGAAATAGTGTCGGTTATTTATAGTAGTTTTGAAAATAATCAGCATTATCAAAGTTGTAAAAAAGCTTTACTGTAACGCCACGACTTGGAAACTTCACGCTTGAAGAAATGCAGTCGTACATAAATTGGCAAGTGACATTTACTCTTCAAAAGAAGGTACAAAAGTAAGAGTTGGGATTGTTTTGTTTTCCTGTGGTGGGGACTCTAACCATCGGAGATATTTTGTAAAATTATTTTTGTATTTTTCGAAAACTCCTGAGCTGTTACATGTTTGTCGTTGATAAAGTTTGTTGCAATAAAACTTGATGAAAAGTAACTGTTTTTGAGTACGATTCTGATTATCTTTCTTGTTCACCTTTTTGTCGTGACAAAACCATTGACTAAAATATATCAGCAAAATATTACTTGAGCCATCAGGGTCTTATTTTTGCCTAATATTAATAGATAGATATAACACCCTTCCAAGACAAACTTTCTTATCTACATTTTCAAAATCCGCGTATTTCCAAAAAAGGATAAAAGAAAAAGGCGACACGTTCTTGTGATAGCGTCATCTTCGCCCCTGTATCTCTTTTTAGTTTACTACTGAATACAATCACATATTGAAAGAATTTAAAAAAAAAAACATAACTGTATAAACTGTTATGGTATAATGCTAAAATATTAATTTAAATTAATTAATATTAAACAAACAAATATTTCCGAAAGCCAGTTTTGCTTGATTTGGGATGGGTGATTTTTGAAACAATATATTGTGAAATAGAAGAGTCAATGAAAAAAATCACGTTACATTTTCACATTTTACTTTTCTCCATAATATCAAATGACTAGTATTAACATTTTGGCAGAGTATAAAAAACAACAACAACAGTAGAAGCATGAGTACTCTTTCCCCGTGAAAAAAGTCTTCATTTGGTAATTCATTTTTACCTGAGCATATTTATTGGTGCCACAGTCAACAGTGAGAAGTTTAAAGTTATCTATGTAGAAGAATCATGAAAAAGTTGAGTTCTGACTAGTGATTCGATATAGTACAAATGGAGATATTTTCATTCAACGAAAATGTTATTTTGAAATTCCTGAGTACATATTCCGTTAATGGATTGTTAATTTAGCCCAATAATGCATAGCGTCTATAAAAGTAGACAAAGGCAAAGAGTGCAATATGCGGCGTCTGATCAGAGTCTACACTTTTGCTTAGTGGACTGTACTTCCGTGAATATCTAATGAAATTGAAAATTTATACCAGAAATCCTTTTAACTGAAAGTGGATTCGCCAACCTATAATTCTGGCATACTCAATCAGGCATAAATGGGTTAACTGCTACAAACTCACATAGAAGTGTCGAATGTAAACGAAACATGAAATCACTTCAGTTTGCAACATATTTTAGATTAAATAAGTTTAACTTTAATAACGTTAAAGAAATACACACCTGAACCTTAAAATGCACGTAGTATGTGCAAATCGTGAGATGGTATTACTCCAGGGAGTATAGAACAGACATCAACTACAACATTGTTTGCCAACAGACCACTGAGCAGAAATGAGGATATGTTGCCGAGCCCCTTCCTGACCATATCTAGCCGAGTCTGAGAAATCCCTTTCTCAAAAGACAGTAACCTGTTATTCTTTTTATCATGCCACTATTATGATATTGCATCTCATTATTTTAATTCTAGAACTGTTTCTTTGCTTACACGCGTATGAATACATGATCGTGAAACTCAAATTCAATACACAGTCCGCCATCTTGAATTATACATGACACATAGAAACATGTTGCATTCTAACGATTTATTTAGTCTACACCTAATCACCAAACAAATCATAGAAATAAAGATCTACCTGCATATTCTTCTTCATTTTCCTTCTTTTACTATCAACATTTGCTGCTTACAGGGCATTCATATAAAATATGGCCTGTGCAATGACGAATCAAAATTCAGCGCCAATGCAGAGGTTCATCCTAAATAAATGCCCTTACAAGATCTAAATTCTTCCATAGGTTGATCAAGAAGCAATACACGTCATCACATTTTCAAATAGCATAAATCATGTGTATTCAATTTAAGTTTTCACGTAAAGTGCCATCCTGTGTTTATGTCTTGGGAAATAAATTGTTCGCCTACGTCAGTATTCTGAAGTATGTGACGTATAATTAACGAAATGGCATAGAATTCTCGAAATGGATCGGTCTGTTATATACATACAATGACTCCTTTAAACATGTTAAAGTCGGACTCTGGATTTTATGTTAGAATTTATTTTTATATCTTTTTTATTACTTGTAAAATTTCAAATTGTGGTTACTGAAAAGTAGTTCCGCACAGTGACTGATATGGAATATATTTCACTGATAGAACTTGGTATTTCATTGGTTGGCATAAAATAAATATGTTTTATTTAGGTTGTTTTATCTGTTATTTTTTGCAATGCTTTAAGCTGTTTACATTGTGAAAGTAGTCCGGCAAAAAGTGGGAGGTGCTTGAAAAATCTGATGTACTCTGACTTTTCCATAGGTTTAAGCATGGAAAAGTGTTCTCAAGTCACTGACTAAGGTATATCGTGACATTTAGATAAAGCATATTGTTTTTTTTTAAATTTCTTTTTTTTCATTTGTGCTTCTCAATAGCTAGCACGTATGAAAGAAAAAAGGTAAACTATAAATTTTATAAACGTTTCAGAAGTTATGTTAAAATGTCACGTTTTTTTCTTTTTCTGGCATTCACAAAAGCTTTGATTTCAATCATCTTTTCTTCTGTTATGCCTGTTTTTACATGAAGACGTCCCTAACGTCAACATTCATTAAAACGTCCCTAACGTCAAGATTCACCTTTACTCTTGATATTCATGCCGACCAAGTTTGCACGATTCATGATAAAGTGTGCTGATAAAAAGGGGAAAACTTTGTTCAAATGAAATTGAGACGAATAATAACCATGCATTTAAAATCTTTGTCTTGGTTATCATTAGACACAAGAACAATACAAAGATATTAACAACAGCATGGGGGGAACACTTAGTTTTTCAGGCATACAAGAACAATTCTGGCCTTCACATATCTAAATTCATCAATGGTCAAGAAAATCCCATGTCATTTCTTTAAGATATCACCCTGCTTCCCCTTGAAGCACACAATTCGAGTCTTGCTATCCACAGCGTAGCGTGTGCTCAGTAACACGCCCAAGTTTCATCGGCTGTAAGCAACTGAGAATTCTATTTAGATTGCAATTTCTATTTTTTTCTAAAAAGGTTTCGGTGCAATCTAAACACTTAGCTTTTGGATCTGTATCAACATTATAATTATGCTTCCCTTCTAGCAGAAAAAAATCCTTAATTCGTAACGGTAAGTCAGAATATGACAATAAGTATCTATATATCAGAACTGTGGCTATTTTCTCGCAATGTCTTGTTTTTGCATGCCGGGGCAGTACTGATTTGTCATGTTTTCGCCTCCGGTGTTTTCACATTTTCCCCATGCCGACCTTGGAGACGAAAACACTTTTCGCTTTTGCATTTTCGCCCCGCCAAGCCCAAAACACGACATTGCGAAAATCAATTTTAATTCTAAAATGCATATTGTATGAGCTGTTTGGAAAAAAAGTACATCGACCGTCTTCTAACAAACCCCTCACGCCAGTGAGTTTTATTCTTTGGTGCTGCAACAACAGGTCTGCCTGAGTAGTTCCTGTCTAGAAATCTATTTTGACGCCAAATAATTCTCTAAGGTACCACAGAAGTACAAAGTTAATTTGTAAATTTTGTTTCTTTAAAGTAATGAACAATTTTGCTGATATATTTACAAGAGTAATACTTATGTAGTTTGAACAATTCATATAATCTTTTTTTTTCTGTACGGAAAATTGCCAGTATTATATTCCTATATGTACAATTTGAGCGGGGTTAGTGTTATCCAATATTATGTAATTCTATGTTTTGATTGGCTGTTAGAAGATCCGATTATTGCCGAAGCATTACGTATTTTTACGATGTACTACCTGTTGAATCAATTTGCGAAGTTGTGTTATTCCGGAAATACTCGAACAGAATGACGGACAGAATCACGTGACTGTCTGGTAATATTGTGTAGGAACATTGAATGCATATTTTAAAATCTATTAATAGTAACAAGTAACTGATAAGAGATACAGGTAACTTTTTGAAGGCTGGTAAAAATATGGCGGTTGATAAAAATGCAAAACATAGTAACTTTGTAATTACAGTTACAGTTTGCCCTAGTTTCTTATCTTATCAGAGAGGCCATATTCAGTTCAAATTTGAAAAATATATCCCATAAAATAATCTGTATGAAAAAATAAGTGACTTATTTTCTTTGATATGAACAGCGCGAGACATGTGGTATGTGGGCGGAGTTATGCAAAATAGCTAGAATAACATACGGGCATTATAAACTGAACTGTACATGTAGAACAAGGAAAATTCAAATGGACTTAAGTCCATTTGTGTGTACGGTTTTTACTGCATTTTTAAGGAACCTTTAGCTACAGCATTCTATTTTGTTTTCAGACGCCAGTAAAAAGAAATTTAATATATATCTTTAAATTGATTACCTGTCTTGTTCAGACATATTATAACTAATGTAATGCACAGCTTTTAACGAACAACAACATATTTGTTCAACCTTTTATTTCCATATAATTATCTCTTGACGTTAATGGTGATAATTATGATTATTCTGAAACAGTGTTTGTTTTGTTAAGTAACAAAATAACGTGAATTTAATGGAATAACATGCTTGAACAGGATAACAAACTTGCTTGAATAGAATAACAAAGATACTTGTAATATCAATAATGATAATAAACTATGACCATGCTTTGATTACTTTGATATAATTCAACATATTAAAGACCAGGTGAGGAACAGTCACTGTCGTAGCAAAGTACTTCCAGGAACCAGACAGAATTTTTAACTTTAGATGTCTTTTTTCTTTGTGAGCCGAATTTTATTATTTGAAAACATTAAACATAAACACTGTATCATTTTACATCATTTGAAAGCTCTTTAAATTCATATTTTGAAAATATAAGCAGATTTTTAATTTTTGCTTTTAAAAAAGAGAACTAAACTAATTTATACCTGCCGTTTCATTATTTTTTCAGCATTCTTCTAGCAGCTTAGATGCACTAAGTTTAACCATTTACAAACAAGAAAGTGAACAGTTTTGAAAATTATTTTTTATAAATGTAAAATATGAGTTTACAGACCTTTTAAATGATATAAAATATTGAATTGTTTGATGAAAAATGACTTTGTAACTGTAATTACAAAATTACTATGTATTGCATTTTATCAACCGCCATATTTTTGCCAGCCTTCAAAAAGTTACCTGTATCTCTTATCAGTTACTTGTTACTATTAATAGATTTCAAAACAATAACATAATTATGTTCCTACACAATATTACCAGACAGTCACGTGATTCTGTTCGTAATTCTGTCCGAGGATTTCCGGAATAACACAACTACGCAAATTGATTCACAGGTAGTACTTCGTAAAAATACGTAATGCTTCGGCAATAATCGGATCTTCTAACAGCCAATCAAAACATAGAATTACATAATATTGGATAACACTAACCCCGCTCCAATTGTACATATAGGAATATAATACTGGCAATTTTCCGTACAGAAAAAGCCTCGTGACAACTTGAATTACAGGCAATCTTTTTTTGGGTGCTAGAGGTGTCAATCAAAATGAAAGGGCGGTCTTAACAAGACTTCAGAGGACGTTGCCGACGTGCGTACGTGACAAACTGTAAGCAAGTTATTGGTCTATATCAAATTTTATAGAACTTATTGCTTCGCTACGCCTTCGGCTTCGCTCGCAATAAATTCCATAAAATTTGATATATGACCAATAACTTATACTTACAAAGTCATTTTTCATCCAACAATTCAATATTTTGTATCATTTAAAAGGTCTGTAAACTCATATTCTACATATATAAAAATAATTTTCAAAACTATTAACTTTCTTGTTTGTAAATGGTTAAACTTAGTGCATCTAAGCTGCTAGAAAAATGCTGAAAACATGCTGAAACGACAGGTATAAATTAGTTTAGTTTTCTTTTTTAAAAGCAAAAATTCAAAATCTGCTTATATTTTTAAAAATTGAATTTAAAGAGCTTTCAAATGACGTAAAATGATACAATGTTTAAGTTTAATGTTTTCAAATTATAAAATTCGGCTCACAAAGAAAAAAGACATCTACAGTTAAAATTTCTGTCTGGTTCCCGGTGGTACCTTGCTACAACAGTGACTGTTCCTCACCTGGTCTTTAATATGTTGAATTATATCATAGTAATCAAAGCATGGTCATAGTTTATTATCATAATTGATATTACAAGTATATTTGTTATTCTATTCAAGCATGTTCGTTATTCTGTTCAAGCATGTTATTCCATGAAATTCATGTTATTTTGTTACTTAACCAAACAAACACTGTTTCAGTATCATAATTATCACCATTAACATCAAGAGATATATGGAAATAAAAGGTTGAACAAATATGTTGATTTTGTTCTTCACAAATTGGGCATTAACTTAGTAATAATTTGTCTGAACAGACAGATCTTCAATTTAAAGATATATATATATATTAAATTTCTTTTTATTAGCATCTGCAAACAAAATAGAGTGCTGTAGCTTAAGGTTCCTTAAAAATACAGTAAAAACCGTACACTCAAATGGGCTCAAGTCCATTTGAATTTTCCTTGTTCAAATTGGAACAACGGCCCTTTTAGTTCTTGTCGCTACCAATTATAAAGTTATACATGGTAGAGAAATATTTTGAATTTAAACTCTGTTTCATAAATAAAAATACTCGCTATACATTTTTTGGCAAAGTCATTGGTTTTAGTAGTCATATTTTAAATCTGAGTAAAAAGATGAATCACCGACAGAATTGTTCAACATATTTGAGAAATAACTCACAAGGTCATTAATTATCAAATCTGAAGACACACTTTTAGATTTGTGAAATTTATTTACGAAATTCCAAGTCTCTTTGTGAATGCTTGCTTCATTTTGATAGTGTTTACCTTTTTTCTGAAAAAGATATTCTTAGCATTAGCAAAATTAGACATACGTTTGAAAATTAAGTTTTGAATTGTATGACATTATTTTAAATTATTTTGACATTTCTTCATTCTGTATTGAACCATGCCCCTTTTAAATGTTTATTTAAGTTTTTTTTTTCTCGAAAATGTTCTTCCAAAGCATTTTCGGCACTTCCTGGACAAGATTTCAGAAATTATTTAAACAGCCATGCATCACGCATATCTATTACATCATCAAACATCAATAATTCTATCTGAGTGGTTTGACTGTGATAGAATGACATTTTAAATATCAGACATACAAAAGCTAATTGTTCAACGGTAAAAAGAATCACTTAAATCTAGTATCATAAAACCACGAAACCTTCAATTTGATCAAATAGTCAACCATTCGTGTGATCGGTTTTGTTTCTATTAAGCCCAAAAAAGAACAATTTTCCGTCCATACGGCCGACCGTTTACAATAAAGAGATCACGCTCTTTACATAAAGTTAATAGTTTGTGACCAAATCCGTAAATATATTTGTCATCTTGTTATCCTCACGTGTGAGCAGGACTTCTGTGAGCTAAAAATGAAATGAGAAGCGACAGACACTAGGTAGTCTAGAGATGCTGAAATATTTAATCAGGTGGTTGAAAGCGAAAACTTGTTGTGTAAATTTGCAACTACGTTAACTGGTCTTTGATTTGGAGTTTAGGATGATAACAGCAGTGATTCATTTGTTTGCTACCGGATTGTTTGTGGGAAGGACGTATCTGAGATAAAAATAAATAAGCGCCAGACAATAGACTCTGTGTGGTTCATAAATGCTGGAATAGTTCATCAAGTGAGAGATAGTAACAAGAGGGCCACGATGGTCCTATATTGCTCTTGACAAGGCCAATGACATTCAGCATACTGAAACATCTAAATTATGTTCCCTACATGGCAATGTCCTTTAATTCCTGGCCCCTGACCTTAATCACTTGTCCAGATTTTATACTATGTGAAAATAATTTGGATTAGTAACTACTGATCGATGGAACGGGCCATTTTTTTTATCTGTGACTCAAGTAAGAAAGTAAGTCGGAATGACAAGGATCAGCACAAGGTCAGTCCTATAAGCAAAACTCTACAGGTTGTCCAAATTTCACGCTTGTCAAGGTTGAATTTGAGATTTATTGAATGCTGTATACACAAGAACAAAGAAATAGGTCAGTAAGTCAGGGTATCAAGGTCAAGGACAAAGTGAATATGGTTTAAAAGTTTCCACATTGATCTTCTTTAAACTGTACACGCTAGTGCAATGATTTGGACAACTTTTGTATAGAACTACCAGACAATGCTATTTATCAAATATCTAAGCCTTGTATCTTACGGCTTTAGAGATTTTTAAGTTTCAGAAGTTGAATAGTGACCCCAGTGCTTGGCCACTCTTCATCCAAGCGGCCTTGAGTTGAACAACTGTAGTACCAATCACTAACAGTCATACACATCAAATATTTATGCTCATTGCTATTCATGTTAAGTTGGTGACACCCAGGATTGTGTCACTTTTGACCTAAGAGCCATTATATAAACAATTTAATGCAAGTAACATTAGACAATACTACACACCAATTGGCCTTACGATTTTAAAGGTATTTAAACATCTTCCTATATAAATTAAACTAATGATCCATAGAAATTGGCCAGGTTTGATCCTATGGCTATGATTTGAACAACTCTTGTGGATTGCAATGCAATGACACACGTTAATGTACATCTTCCCTATGCCTTTTGGTTTCTGACAATAAGGTTTGTTTTTTCTCCTCTAGAAAGTCTACATAAAGACACAATTTCTAGAGCAGAGGCCAATTTTACCCCTGTGGTTATCATTTGAACAATCTTTATAGACTGAGGTCTATAGAACAGTTCTACAGATTAAATATCTGGACTCCTCATCCTGCCGTTGCAGATATTTTTAAGGTATTTTTTATTAAAACATAGATCGCTGAGGCAGGGCCAATAGTGACACGGGCCCAGGGACATGACTTGGAACAATTCTGGTAGGGATCCCACGTAAAGGAACAATAAGCTGTGGTTGAAAGCCACAAATCTCTGTCAGTAAGAGGTTACACTAAGACCTGGTGCCTTATGAGGCTGGAAGCAACGAATCTGGATTGTATGAACTTTCAAAGCAAAGATAACCAGAACAAACTCATCTGAAATTACTGTTTTTATTAAAAATACATGTCTAAAAATGCTTTTACACAAGTCAGGTAAAATAGCTGACATATTCAAATACAATAAACTAATACTGGATAGAATGTATGGACGGCAAAGTGATAATATTCATATCAATTGATTTTGTGCAAAGACTGGTCAATTTCTAAAATATGTTATGAATTATTTGAATGTAAAACTTTTTATTCTGACATAACTTCTAGTATTCTAAATACAGCAACATTGTATTCACCTGTATTATCAGAAATCTGTGTCATGGTTGCTCTGTAATTCAGACTGTTCAAGATACCACAGTCTCTCTTTACAAAATGACTTGCATCTTAAATTCTTATGACCTTGAACTTACAATGGCAAACAGTTTTGGACACAGTTTGTAGAATACAGGAAAAAAAATACTTTTACCTTACACTGCAATAAGCAAATTGACAAAACATTAAGAAGAAATTACAAAACAAACACTTTTCATGAATTGTTAGTCTTGCTTTAAAATACATTTTGGTTTCCCAAGACAAAAATTGATTTTTTAAAAAAAAATGTTTCAGTAAGGTTGAAAGTTAAGTATAAAAATACTTTGGTAAAATCTAAGCAAATAAGAAAGTATAACAAAAATGGATAAAGCAAGTGTAATTTTGATATTTTTTGGCAGTCAGATAGTGGTTATCATTAACTTTGTACACACCTAAAATCATGGTTTTCACTTGTATAAGTCAAAATATATCTATAATAAAGTGTGGTGTTTTTTTTAAATTCTGAATAAGTCACGCAGTAACATGTAAAAAGATAACAATAAAAGTTTCTAAATAAAATATCTATAAATGTGTGTACATATTAAATATAAATATTTATGTAAAAGAAGCTACTGTATGTTTGAAAAATTATCAAAAAATGGTTGTCAATAGTTAAGTAATCTGTTAGAAATTACCAGGTTTTATCTTGTTTGTTGCATATGAAATTCCATTATCAGTCATACAGTATATATCACAATAAAGCAAAAATGTATCACAGATTCTCAAAGGTTTGGCAATGTTGTTTCAGTCACTCCATGTCAACTTCAAAAATAACTACAGATCCCAAAATTTAGACCTTTTTATATTTCTCCAATTCTTTCTTCAGCAAAAGTTTTCTAGTTTATAAAAATGTCTTTGTGTACTCATCATCAATATGTCAATCAATAATTGTCTGCATGTGATTGGCTGATGCATCTATGAATGACACTTCCTTCAAACACTTGATTTGTTGGCACCCTGCCAAATGATATGATTGGCTGTTCCATATTTGAATCTAGTGACATGGTTCTGATTGGCTGATAAAGGTGTTCTACAATTTCACTGGTTGTTCTGTCAGGAGGGTGATGTCGTCTGTTTACATTTCGAGTACTTTAGTGTACCTGGAATATCAAATAAAATTATGATTAAGAGAGATGGTCAACATTTTGCAATATAATCCGCAGTATACTTTCAGTTGACTGTGTTATTCAACTAATTTTCCAGCTGGTGATAAATAACTAAAAATAGCAGCATGGAAAAAAAGCTTTATTCACATATGCCAACTAGAAAATAAAAGAATAAAGTGAGAAAATTACTTCTTATAAAAACATTAGTATACCTTAAAAGAAACTTACTACATGTTAAAAGAAACTCTCTATCCAACTGATCATAACAGAGCATGTTGTGTATTTCCAAAATTGCATTATGACTTTAGCAAATACAAGACTGGTTAAGACATTTATTTTACTTTGCATAATTATGAGTTGTAAAAATGTTGATTTTATGGAATTTAACTGTAATAGTGTAAAGCATTATGGCTGTGCCTGTAGAAAGAGGTTTTCTCACCAGAGGTACCTTTGAAAGACATTTTTTCTGTATTAATTTGGAAAATATACACTTGTAAACATACATAATGATACTTTATTGCACTTCAAAAGCTTAGAATACTACCATTTAAAGTCAAAGAAAACTAATACAGTGAGACAAACAGATTTTTAAATCGAAGTATGAAAAACTGGTGGTTCACTGTCTCTGAATATGCATTAAATTGACTTGTAAATAGATTACATGGCTCTATTTAAAAATATTTTTAAGAACGAGAACAAAATATCTTACATGTCTTGTAGTTTCATAAACAATCAAACCACAATGGTCACTAGAGTTTTACAGCTTGCAATGTTTTTTTTCCTACATATACTAAAAACCATAAAGTCAGAACAAAAAAAAATGATAATACATTTTGTATTTCCCTATGCAGTATTTTATCATAATGGACCAAGTCATGACCTATGCAGACAAAAAAGTCCTGAAAGAAACTTGATCTAATGTAAATTATATAGAGTCCTTTATTTGGTACAATAAATGTGATATTATACAATTATTGCCTTTTAGTGAGGTTGATATGAGGATTTATCAGGCTATGACCTCAGTCAATATCACTTTTTATCAACTCAGAAAAAGAGACATCAACCTCAGGCTATGACCTCAGTCAGTATCACTTTTTCTAAGAATATGGATAAATCCTCATACTGACCAAAAGTAAAAGGGAACAACTGTTTTATTACTGACTCAAAGCTATTTTTATAAGCAAGTATTTTCTGAAGGTGTATCTGACATTCAACTGATGAAATTTGTTGTTTCAGTAATGTCATTCAACATATATCCAAACACTTTGCATGTGATTAATTCTGCATTGGTCAATACATGTTTTGGGCTCTGCCTTCAGTCAATGTGACACTATGACTCTGCCCTTGAGTCCATATGATATTATATAATGAACTACATGTAAACTAGTTTATTTTTAGATTTAATAATAAAGAGCATTTTTTGGTGGTAAACATGACTTTGTGAGACATTTCTAATGATCCAAAAATCAGTCTGGAAAAATGCAACCCGTGTAAGCATAAGCCTTCGTAGTGCTCAATGTTGTAGCTATGTGAAAAGTGCTCTCAAACTGTCCCTTGGGAAAGTGTAATATATCATTCAACATTCTGCAGGAAAACTAACTTTGGTACAGAAAATGTCTGTTTAACAACTCATTTCAGTTTTATACAAAGTTAATTTCTATTTAAGGTCAGTTATGGGTTTTACAGAATGAATGTTACTGGCAAAAATATGAAGAATATCAAAAAACAAAAATAAGCAAGATGGTCATGATGACCCTTATATCGCTCCCCTGATAACCACTGTCTTAACAGCATGTCCAATGAAAGACATTCAACTCAAGTACAGCATAATACTCAGACATCCAAATATTATGTTCACTTGTAATGGTAAGCTCCGTAAGTAAAAGAGTTCCATTGTTCAAGCAGAATTATGCATGTCTTTCATATTCATATACTGAAGCTTAGAAAAGAAGGAAGTATATCACAGTTAAGTTTGTCCATGACTTGAAAACTACTTGTGGAGGATAACAAACACAATTTATTAGTAAGCTATTGTTTTTAAATTCTAAACCTTTTGGTATCAGACTAGAAGATTTTTAATTTTTCCTATGGAAGTCTAAGTAAGAAAAAAAGTAACACCCTGGGGTAGACCAAATTTTGACCCTAGGGTCATCATATGAACAATTTTGGTGGAGATCTACTAGACAATGCTACACACCAAAAGTCCTGCAGATTTTCTAAGTTTCCCATATAGACATTTAAGGAAAATAACCCCTTTTTTTCTAGGATCAATATAATTTTTACAATTCATATAGATGGTCACCTTAGGAACATTTGCTCCAATGTCTTGTTAAACCAAGCCAGTAGTTTATCTGGAGATATCATAAAGGTAACTCAAATAAACATGAAGGAATGTTTAAAAATGGATATAAATTTTTGTGCCAAATTATTTTCAAATAAGGCGAGAAGTTTTAAAGGCAATTTTTTTTAAAGTTTTGCATACAGACATTTAAAGAAAACAGGCCCACCTTGTTCTTTCATGGAACGATAATTTCACAATTTACATAGAAAGTCACCCAAGAAAAACTTGCTCCAAATCATTTTTGAATCAAGCATGTAGTTTCTAAGGCAAAGAACAACTAGTCCTCATGTGAGCTTAAAACAAACAACTTAAGTAATGAACTCAGCAAATATCTAAGTCCAAACTACTTGGATAAAATCTGGTACAGCTTTGCAAAATGGTCAACATAAAATCTGGGTTCAAACTTCTTATTTAAAGTAATTATGTTAGTTTATTGCAACAATTAGGGAATTAAAGATAATAGGATAAAATAAACATGCTCTTTCCAGTGCTCAAAGATTTTCTGTTGAATAACAATCTGAACATGGCATTCTTAAACTTGCATATGCAATTGCATATGAATTAAATAACTTTGGAAAACTTAAATCTAATGCACTCTATAAGTATTCTTTTCCTATTCTGAATAACACGGAATATTTTTTCAAACTGGAGTATGAACTAAGATCTGGCTGAAAAAATAACGAGGCAGTTTTACGTCATTGGCAATGATGTAGACAAACTTGGCAATGACTGACAAAGCTGACATGTAAGAAAAATAAATGACTTTTTCCAACTTATAGCAGGTTATAGAATCCTTAACTGCCCCTTGTCCCGTCAGACAGAAACACTCCTGTTCCGAAGTTTCAATATCCTTTGGCAATCTCGGCAGAATGCCACTAACAGAATACATAACAGAAGCGTAGGCCATACAATTATGATGGGTCAGATTAGCGCCAATACTAATAAGTGCCAAGAGTCTGAATCAAATGATTTATATTTTGAGGGTTAAATGCAAAAAAGTGCTATCTGCTTTTTTTTGCATTTGCCCCTCAATTAAGAACTCTGAAAACAAATTTTGAGCACTGGAAATGTCAAAATGGTGGAAGCCTAAGCCCAAGTGGACACATCACACATTGTTCAACTACGCACTTCTGATGAAAAATGGACATCTCTTTTGCGTCTCTGTTATGGGAAAGAAACAAAAGACTTTCTATAATGTGAAAAAAAACAACCTATATCCTATAACCTATAACAAATATCATATTGGTAAATGTCTTAAAAAGAAAAGAATATTTATTTAAGAGGTATGGTATGTATATATAAATGTAATTTCTGGTATAATGGGGTGCAATAAACCTTTTCTTAGTCTTTGTAAGAGAAATGTAAAAGTAATGTTTGTAAGTTACATAAAAATATTCACAGAAATGTTGAAAATATTTGAATGAACATTTGAATTAAACCAGTAAAAACAGCTGCAAAGAAATTTCAGTATATTTTATCAAAATAACTAGTTTATGGCAATTCTTCACACAGAAAGCTCGCTTTTTTCTTAAATGCGATGTTTATGAAACATATAACAGTAATACAAAGTAAATGTTATACCCTGCCTGTTTATAAAGACTTACCTTATTGAAACAACAAATAATATACATGAAGAAGCAAGAATGATTAGTACAGAAAGCAAATACGCTATAAAACAATACAAAAATATAGAAAGCATTTATTATTGCCAGGGCTCACAGCAAACATAACAACATCCACATAATACTTGTTCAAAGCATTTTGTCTTTAAGTGAACCAGTGAACCTTCAGAAAATATACTGATTCTTTTTAATGTTGTTTTTGGTTAGAACTTTTTTTATGACAAGAATTACTATGCTTTGAACAAGACATAATATCGTTAGTAAAAGCCAAACAACACTAGATACAGATGGAATAGTCATTTTATTACAAACTTTACTCAATGACATATATCACCCATAATTCCACCCCAACTCTCTACAAAGTAGATAAGAACAATTAGTACACATTACTTATAAACAATACAAATCATTGTCCCCACCTGTCAGGGCAAAACTACCCGGTATATCTTTTGTTAATACATTCTGATAAGGTTTATTGAACTAAAAATAACCCTTTAGAAGAAGATATTAATTTGCTTTTCCTGCAGTTTAGTACAGAAGACAATATGTTAAGGTCAATTCTTGTATCTCCTTGACGAAATAGGTACAAAACCATGTCATCAAGGTACCTAGCATATCACGGTAAACATTCCTAAAAGGCTGCGGTAGGGCTTTGCACCGTAAACAATGTGTTGTTACAGTTTTGTTATTTTTCTCACATATTTAAGTCCTTGACATTTTCAAATACCTTATATTGCATAATATGTCCCGTTCAATTCTTTTGAATTATAGCCACAGCATTGTTACAATTAAATTCATTCATGAAGAACACATACAAAAATATTGTAATATGACAGACATGTCATAATAAAACACAGAACAATAAGAAAAAGCCTAGTGCGACTCTATTTCTGGGGTAGAGACAAGCAATCATTGCATTTCATGCTTCCTGCCAACACCACTAAATATGACCGGCATACAAGGTGCGCCGTAATTATGACAAATTTATTGACATTTCCAAATAAAGATAAAAACTAAACTGAGCTGCCAGAAAATAGATTGTTTTATGAATCAATAGTAATTACTTTTATGAATGAATGGAAATTATTGGTGATATTGACATATCTGGAATAACTCCGTGAGAAACCTAGAAGGTCTAGAATGGTCTGACCTACCAGGAATGAAACGGTTATTTTTTTAAACATCGGCTATTTAGAATGGACAATGGTCAGTATTCCTGAAGTAAAATAGTTAAGGTACATTGTATTTGTACAATTATAGAATTTTAGACTATAGTTAATGTATAACCCTTTATTAGTCATTTTAAATGTAAACACCTTTACAGAAATAAACCCTTCAGTTCCTTAGATGTTGTCAATCTAGGCAGTGACTGTTAATCCTAAAGTACCAAAATAACAATTAACAGATAATTAATACTAACAAACACTGAGATTTATTAGGAAACATAACCATTATTTCCCCTTTACCACATATTAAAGCCCCCTTCCATTGAAACATAGAAAAAAATAGGGCGGATATATATCTGTAGCAAAAACATTTTTTTCAATTCAGAGCAGTTTCTGCACAGATTCTGTCATATGATGAAAAAAAAACAATTCCAATGCAACAAATATCTGAGTTATAATGACAGAAAGGCATACCTGAAAATATAAGCAAACACTTTTAACACTCTATATTACATGATTTTTTTTATCTGTAAATATCCAAAATTAATAGAAAGTGTTTAGTGAAATTTCAAATTTCTGTAAAAAACAATTTCCAGGATTTTTCTTTGTTGTCAAGTGCTATTTTCCATACAAAATGGACTGGGACTTTAATATATATACCACATTTACACCCACTAACAAGATTAGACTATTCCACTGTATCATGCTAGTTCACCTTGTGCAATGTAGGTCAAAGGTGAAGGTTGTGCTTATATATAGGTCACAAGCTATCAGGCAGTGCAGAGGTTGGAGGTGAGGGAGGAGTGTCTGGGGTCAAGGTCGTTTGAGACTGATGAGCCTGCCGCAGTCTTCAGTAGGCCAGCTATGACTTTACTTGTGATTTTTGGTGGACTAACGGACAGGATCGGTTTGGGGTGAGAGGCACTTCTGAAAAGAAAACAGAAATAAAAAAGCATTATCATGCAAGACTTTACATGCAGGATTGAGTGAAAGATTGGCTACAAAGACCAGTTATTCCAAGAGAAAGCAAATTACATGAAATTGTGAAGAATGTGAACAAATAAGAAAATATGTCTGTAATTACTTAAGACTCAAATTAGTACATAAACTAGAGAAGAAATACCTATGAATAATCCTTAGCTTCCTAAAAATATGAACATAAAGATGTAACTGCTAAGGCCTAATCATGTCAAAATGATCCTTTTACTTAAAGAAAAACTTTCTTTTCTATCACAAATTCTCAATTACTTGCTCTATTTTTCTACATACAGCACTCTGATTAAAATTAAATAATTTCAATGACCCATTAAAGTGGATTAATTCAACCTATTTCAAGTTCACATATGCTTCCAGTCTCATGTAAAATGCTAGGAACAAAATGGTCTCTGCAGATTCTTCAATAATGAACAAAAAATAAATAATCTGAGGGAATATCTGAATATACAAAAAGCTACAGTTTCAACAAAATCTCAAATAATGCCGCTAAATAGAAGGAACTCAATTCTTGCTACACCACTCTATCCTCATTTATTAATACAAAATTTCAACTGAATACAAAGTTCTACTCACTTTTAAAAGATAGTAGAATAGTTACATTGCCTTAAGTAGAAAAACAATGTTGAGTCCATGAATTTTAAAGACAGCAACTGAGAATTATTTGTAAGTTTATGGACTGAACATTTTCCATACTACAGTCTAAATGGCTTATAAGCATAGCAAGGGCCTATACCTCTTGAAATGATACTTTATTTGAAATAAAGCTATAAACATGGCCAGTAGTGTAAGACTACTATATATAAACTGCATCCCAGGTTGTGGATACTTGCAGACATCAAGTAAATGGGAAAAATTTGCTGATCAATAATGTTAAGAAATCACAAGTTGTAGCAAGAACTGACATTACAAGGTAACAAAAAATGTATATACCATTTTTGTTTTCAAATGGAAATTTACAAAAAGACCTTGAATCATCCTTCTGGTCAAAATAAAAACATTTCATATGTAAAAAAAATAACACCAATCTTTACAGGTATTGCAACTGAAATGCAAAGGTTTCAAATAAAGAATAAATAGTAGAGGATGAACACAAAAAATGTGCTGTATAATTATTTGCTTCCTTATTTTACAGTACACATTTTACAGTATTTTCACAGCTCACCCCTCCAAAAAGGTACCATAGAGTGGATGTCTGTTCAACTGTTAAACATTAGCAGTCTTCTACATAACTTTCAGCAAAAAAGTGAAAAAACTAATTCAATGTATTGAGTTTATCTGAAACATATGTGTCGCCACAGAAATGATTCAAGGTCCTGTTTGCCATAATCCAATTATATTACCCACAATGAAAAACAATATGATATGGGTGAATAAAAAACATTTTTACATAGACATACGTAATAACTAAATGTTTTCAGGAATCATTATGGTTCTCATAGTGACGAAGTCTAAAATAAGAGAAGAGAAACTACAGACTGTTAATGCCTTCAGATAAAGACAACTCCATCACCATTAGAACTGAGAGTCCCAAAATCCACTTGGTTGTTAGGGGGAACAGTTGCTATGAAAGAGAGGCTCTGTAACTGGGATCTGTCTGATGCTTAGAACTAACTAGCTAAGTTTTAATGGTAAATATAACTGAAAACATTATTCAACACAAGAAGTTCTTTTGTTTTAGTCACTGTGAGTGATTTGAATTTACATTATTTATCAGTATAATTGTTGCCTATGGAAACAAAACTAATGACTATTCATGCATGTTAAGTCAAACGTTAATTACATCAGACTGATATATAATATTGTAGTGGAGAATAATCTGTACTACGGAAATGTTTTTATCTCAATGTTCTCTTTCATTTTTTATTCTGAGGGTATTATTATTATTATTTTTTTTGTATAAATAAGTACATGTACTACAATCTGCCTGATAGTCATGATAAATTCAGGCAGCACACAATTATGCTTTTGAAGACTTCTGACTGCTTCATTTTCCAAAAAACCATGACAAAAAAATTTGAACCCCTGAATAATGCAAATGTCAATACCCTACTCCTACGATGCCTATATTTTAAAGATCTTTTAGTAAGAATAAATAAATCCCAATTCATACTGTTTTGAAGATTAGATCATACTGAAAATGAGCTAAAAATATTTTTAGCTTGTAAGAGAAAAGTCGAGCCCAAAGCGTGGAATATCCAGTCTTGAACTTTCACAGATGTGACAAGCATTTTATCGGCTTTATTTCTTAAGTATGATAAGGTGACTGACATGATAAGGACCATGGTATACAATGCCTAACCTCTGCTCATGGGAGAAATAATATTTTATTTTCATACATCATAAAAATGTACACATGTGGGTTTTCACACTATGGTGCTCATGTATGCCAGACGGTATATGATATAGGTAAAAAATAAAGACTACTACATTTGAAACTAGAACTATCACTAAATGTGATTAATACCCTTGCAAGACTGCTTCAGAACTGAGGAAGTTATTAGTGATAGGATACTTTGTAAAAGAATTGAAATAGAGTTACGGTTACGGGCAATTAAAGATAGTTGTGGTTCTTGTACATTGCATTTCCTGTCATGGTGCTTGACCATTGTATGAAGTTGCATTGAATTCCAACCAGTAGTTTTCAATTTATGTTCCAGACAAGGAAAACCAACAAAGGGCAATAACTGTGCAAATAGTGAAAATGGAGTTATGATTCTTGAACAATGCACTTCCTCTCATTGTGCTTGACCATTGTATAAAGTTGCATTGAATTCAAACCATTAGTTTTCAAGTTATACTCCGGACAAGGAAACTGCAACAGACTGCCCAACCAACTGACCGGCCAACCACCGGTTGACTCCTATATACCCCCCCAAAACCTCATTCAGGGGGTATAAAAAACTGAATGAAATAACAATAACTATAATATACAAAGGTCATTACTGGTCATTTAGTTACTACAGAGTTTGTATTGATACCATGTCAACTGTAGTCAAATTGTTGCTATGGCAACAAAAAAGAAATGCCCTAGATACACACTAGATTCATTAATACTTTTAGACAAATTTAATATTTGATGAAAAGAGGAAAAATGTAAATTCAGGCCCAAAACTGAACATGATTTAATTTTAATAGGATATAAAAGAAATTTTGTTTCAACCAATCAACAATACATATCACTTCAATCTTGAACAATCAACATGAGAAAACAGTCATGTCAATGTAGCAAATTTACACTGAAACAAGACACTTCACTGGACCTAAAATAACAGATACAAAATACCACTTCAATCTCGAAAATTGACAAGAAAAATACCACCACTTCAATAAAAACAATGACAAATAAAACTACACTTCACAAACTCAACAAATGGACACCAGGAACTATAACTACCAAACTAAACATGAGGAAAATAATTTATATGAACAAAATGAGCTACAGACAAAATGCATTTTCTTGAATCAACACTGGAGCTTATATAGTAACAATGTATTGAATAACATTTTTCATTGTACTGCAACCTTTGATACTGGCAAAAAGGTAATGATGGGACTTAACAATGGGAGCAGCAGTTGCCGACGGGTTAAAGCACCGGACTCCCGATCCAGAATTTGCCGGTTTGAATCCCACAAGGGTTGAGAGTCTGCAGTGACACTCCAAATTCCTCACTTTTGGTGTGAGTACTGGTTTGAACCCAGGAAGCAGTCATTGAGAGGGATTAATATAAGTTGCAAGAACTTGCTTCCCAATCGATGTAAAATAAATACGTTTAAAATAAATGATGGTTTTGCAATTCACAGCTATTTCTTTCAAACTTAGTTTATACAATCACTCATTACTGTAGGTGTTAAGCTGTGTGTCATCCTCGTATATAAAACAATGTTACTTTGAAATTGAATAACCTCACATTAAAAACACAAAAATAGCCTTTAAAAACTTCAAATAAACAGGCGCCTGCAATAAATTTCATCAATAAGATAGCATTAAGAATAATCGGAACCCATAAGAAGTAACTGCTTAGAAACTGTGACCCAGACTTACCATGGAAAAGATGCAAAATCAATTTTTATTGACATTTATTCTTTGCTTGAAATTATCATAAGAAAATGAGAAGGCTGTTCATCTTTTATACAGAATTTAAAACATTTATATGAACAGTAGTTCTTCAAATAGCAACTAATATAGCTAACAATAAGCAACTAAATGACAATGGTAGGGAGAAATACTGAAATGTATTGTCTTTAAAAAAAAAAAATCAACAACAACAATACATATCTGTATCATCTTAAAAAACAACAACAACAACAAAACAACATGAAATTTGAAAATATGAAAACACTTCAGAGAACTTAAACTTACTGGTCTGCAAAAGTAACTCTAAGCCATCCACCACTAGAACAAGCAATAGCAACAGAAATAGAATGGTAAGTATAAAATATAACATATGAACTTTGCATGGAATGGATATGGATTATACAACAGGTAAATAAGGGGTAAGAATATGATTAAGCAGTAACTGTATAAGAAATATATTCAAAACTGATTACTAGTAACGATTGTACTGGACTACAGTTAAATGTAACGAAAGTACTGAACAGGGACGAAAAAGTACTTGCACTCCAAAATTTTTTCCAATACGTACTGTAAGATTATTTTCATTTAATTATTATATCATGGAACTACAATGAAAATGCTGGCAATGTGTCAAAATGGTCAACTTAGAAATGGTTAGAATTAATGTAACCATCATAAATTTTGCATATCAACTATAGTTAAACCTGCATAGAAGGAGTACTCCAGGGAAGAGCAAAAGTGTAGTTTTTGTAAGCAGGGGGGCTTTCTTCTTTGTATCTGACTGTGGTATAAAACTTAAAAAGGTATCTGTTACCAGCTGATCTTTATTCCCAGATGTCTAAAATTTAACCCAAGTTTGACAGTATCAATATGCGCTTGTGTGCAGTGTGCTTCAATCTATAGCACATTTAAAACATAATGATACACAATAACTCCACCTTTATACAATACTATCCCATTTATATATTATAATTATGCATAATTAAGTACATTGGGATAAACCTGTCATTTATAAAGTCTAATTTAATAAAATAAAGATTTATTAATATACTTAAGTTTTCATAAGCCAAGCACTACTCTTTTTTAGTAAGAGTGTCACAGTTACGGTTTAGAAATATGGGGTTCTTATAGGTTTAAGAGTGTCACAGTTACGGTTTAGAAATATGGGGTTCTAGTAGGTTTTATTACTATCTTTAACAAGATGTCTATAATATCAATTAATAAGGGTGCATATTCTTTTGACCAGAAGCTATAGATAAAAATAAAGAATTAATATAGACTAATATAAGATCTACTTTTAATTAGAAAATATGATATCTATATTATTTTAGATTATTAACTATAAAATGTAGTGTTTGTACAATAATTATTACTTTAAATTAGTCTACAAGACTATCTGTTAGGTTTACTGTCAATTCTAATCCGTTTTAGGAGCTGTGCAGTAACAAAAATTGAGAAAAATATCTATTAAAAGAAAAATACATAATATATGTGAATTTGACTTGAAACCAGGCGCTCTAATATTTTCACTGACAGTAAGTTACAGAAAATTAACACAAAAAGCTCCTAAAACTGTAACACTATATAGTATGTGCAAGATGAAAACAATCTCTTTATTTTTTTTATCTTTTTAAAAATGGGGAAATAGATAGTTTTGATAACTTGAGAATAAGGGGAGATAATATATTTAAGGATACCTACTTCTTACCTCCCTTTGGCCCCTTGTATCCATGCTTCTTGAGTTTCTTTAGAAATGCTAAGTGAGTTCTATAGCAACTGTTAAAGAGGAGGAAGATCAAACATAAAACAGGAGATATATGCAAACAATATGACAGGATATGATGTATGAGACAAAATGGCTGAAATAACAAGACAGAATATGATGTATGAGACAAAATGACTGATATAACATGACAGAATATGAACTATAAGAGAAAAAGTCTGAAATAACATTACAGAATATGATGCAAGAGATAAAAAGGCTGAAATAACATGACAGAATAAGATGTATGAGGCAATATGACCGAAATAACATGACAGAATATGACGCATGAGATAAAAAGGCTGAAATAACATGGCATAATAGAATATATCAGACAATATCGTTGAAATAACATGATATAATATATGATATATGAAAAGAAATAGCTGAATTAATATGACAGAATGATGTGAGCATCAAAATGACTGAAATATGATAGGCTTTTATAGTGATCAACTTTCGTAACTACATCTGAAGGAACTTTCACATCTGACAACAAAATATACTGATTATTTCCAATCCTGTATTCAGGGATTAAACCTTTCATGAAGCATGCAATTATCCAACCTTTGACAAATGTTTTGAATATATATAAAATAAATAAGAGCTATGGATTTTGGAGAATCCACGGTGTTGCTCTGACCGCATATTGTTTCCTTGCAAAGCTTACCCATTAACGCAATAAAAATGATTTCAATAGTCTGAATAATATCTTCCTCATTAATTTACAGACTATACTGTTTTTTACTATGCAAAAAATATATATCAGAAGCTTATCATCCTTCAATACCAATCCTAAGGAAGCACAAAGTCATGTCATAAAACAGATTAAGAGTCTAATTTAGAAATATCAGAGACAGGTTGAGTGACTATAAGGTGGAGTGGATATAAGAGATACTATCTACAAAAAAGGCACTTTTTTATAAGTAAGATTTAATATCTCGAAGATGTTTTTATGTCTAATAATCTTGTAATATCAAAAACCAAAGTCTATTTAGCAGACAGATCATGCTACAAGATGACAAGCATGCAAGAACAAAAGGGGTAGATCAGGACTGTTGTTACACTTGGCATGAAATGAAAAAAGATAGACAATTTGATTCATAAATCTTTATTTAATGCAAACAAAAAAAATGAAGACTGCAGTGAATGCTGATACACTGATGATCATTTTCTGATGATTAGTTACTGGTAAGAAGGAACAATGTTGGGTCGACATACCTGTCATCATTTAATGATAGTGGTGTCTGTTATGCTTTAGAGGCCTTTTTGATGCAAACCGTTTACTTAACTGCAGTGCTCAATTTGCTAAACATTTTTCTCTATCTCAATATTAATGTTTTTTATATATGTTATGAAAATGTAAATTAAAGCGATAAATTTGTTAAATTTTAAACATTTTTGATGTGAGCCATTTACTTCACTGCAATGTAGAATTTTCTGAACATTTTTTTCAATTTCGATATATTAAATATACTTTATATGTTATGAAAATGTGAATTAAAGCAATAAATCTTTTAGAATCAATTTTTATTAGTTATTTCAACTAACTATATAATACCATTGAGAGACTCCATACAGTTCCTTATCAATTTACAATGCTTTATGTTTTCCTGAACTGAAGACATGTGGGCAGCAGTCTGCGAATATTGACAACACATATACTCATTTTATACTTAATATGAACATTTTAAGACATATAGTGGTACTCTAGTACTGAGACATCTAGTGGTAGAGCAGTGCAACTTGCAAAAACTGCCATCTAGTGGTAGAGAAGTGCGACTTGCAAAAACTGCCATCTAGTGGTAGAGAAGTGAGACTTGCAAATACACTTGAAGACTGTTAAAGGAATACGGGGTGTGAGAAACAAAGCTGTCATTAGAATGTGAAAGACATTATGCTGACTGCTAAGGACAGAAGGCCAAGCTTGAGTCTGGTTGACAGGGGAGGAACTGTTATGACCTTTTCAAGCTACAGTAGCGTGCTGGAGTAATATCTTGTTCTAACACCATACTGTTTATTTTTCCTCAGGCAACACTAAAGTGACTGGTCTGATCAGTGTTTTGAATGACACAGTATATGATGAGAAAGTTCTAGGCAAAGTATAATGAAAGCACAACTGGGTTTGAAGTGAAAAGTCAAATGAACATAACAGAAATGAAACAAACTGAAATGCCAAAGTTCATTTCCTTCTGGAACTTGTCTGAGGGGTAATGGTATCAAGGTCCGGGTAACTGTGAAAAGCCTGGAAATAACTTATATTTACTCAAATAAAAAATAATATTTCTTTAAGGTAGTCTTATTAACAAGGTGTTTGGGCACCCATTTTCATTTGTATGTTTATAATGTGCCCTACATGACGTGAAAGATATTGCCAATCAGATGTATATATATATGAATATCCCGAAGCAGAAAGGATACCTGTACTGTTCTTTAAGGCTATGCATATGACCTAGCCAAAACTTGATAGGAAACAATTCTGCATGGAGATTCTCTTATGTAATAATTCCTTCTAAAAGAATCATTCTTTAAACCTTCAGAAGGCTAGTCTATAACACTGACATTTTCCTTTCTGAGTTTCTGGATCAGATAATGGCTGAAAAATTAAAATCTGATTGCTTACTTACTATTAACACATCAAAATGCAAATACATGTTTACAAGACAGGACAATGTCTCAAAATTTAGCCTACTCTATGACCCTGCTTTGGAAGTTAAAGTGTTGAAGTCAGATAATTTCTGAGGCAATCGGTTTTTAAATCACTTTTTCAAGATCTTTCCAAAGAATCTGATCAGAAAGACTTGAATTTTAAAGATGTCTGGCAGTTCTACAGGCTGCTTAAACCGGAATTCATCTTTGATAATAGACGTTATACAAGAAATTAATAAATCCAGACACCAGCTGGCAGACGGGCTTTTCGCGACCATCTTATGGTAATTTTAGAGTTATTACAATGCTATTCTGATACAATCATGTAAAACTCAAGTTAATATGCGTGGGATGTATTATACGAAAGTAAGGAAAAGTACATTCAGCCTTAGGCGAGATGCAGAAACACCCATGGGAAACTTATTGTCAAATAACAAATTCATTTTTAAGGTACAGATGAAAAGGAAATGTTTCAAAAACAGCATGTTTAAGGGTGACTCAATCCAAATTAATGATAAATATCTTGATTTATTTTTTTCCTTTTGGTAATTGTTTGCTAAACTGGAAAATAGTCAACATTTCTTGAAATTTTATGCAAATGATAATTTCCGCACTTTTCTGCTTTTGCAAACCTTTTGCTTCATTTTAATTAGACTATAAACAGGCTGTAATATATGAAGGAATACATGCTGATGTCTGAGAATGGAAGAAAATAATTATGACTTGACTTTGATGTCTTCTATTCATTACTACAATACTATGGCAAGGTTAATGTCCATGAAAAATTAACTATCTAATTATCTACCACTAATGTGGATCATTTTAAGTCAATAAAAAAATTGTTATTCACCAATGCACTACATATAATAACAATATGCATCATGTATTTTAAAGCTTTTGGTGATCTAATACTTGTTTGCAGTAATTTTTCGTTATTCCCTCCACCATTTACACCAAACACTACTCTATTAAAACCATATATATTTCTAAATTATGTTAATGACCAACTAATAGTACACGAATCATCTCAGTGGGGAAAGAAGAGTTATTTTAAAATTCTTTTGAACTGTTGACCAGTTTAAAAGAGAGATATTATCTGTTCATTAACAGTAACGTTAAATGACCCTGGTAGGTAGGTATATTCTTTAACACTCTGTGTCAGAACCTAAGGGATCTGGTGCTGTAATAAGTGAAATAATTATATTCAAAACTAAACATAGAACTTGAGCCCATACCAATTACAGCAAACTTAGAACCAAACTACTATATATAGAGCTTAACAACTGGAGACAAAAAGAAACCATTTTTAACTACAGCCGCAGTCCTTAGTTAGAACTGCAAAATGAGCGACAACTAAATTCAATATCAACAAACTGGGACTAGACTTAGTGGGGACCAACCACATTTACCACTGATAATGACACATTATACAAAAGCTTGGGACAATACAAATTCCAGGAGTCTGTAGTAAAACTTGGGGACACTGGCTTCCACCGAGGATTATATGACACCATTACTTGATCTCTTACAGCACTGACAGCATGGGTGTCTTGACAAATGTCACATCATCAATCTAATCTAATAGTGGCAATGTAAAGTTGTTTGTGCCTGTAATTTTACACCTTTTTTGTAGTACAATTTTAGATGTTTATAATTTGGTAAGAACTGTGGAGATTTCAAAAAACACATCACACACCTTAGACAAAAATCATGTGTTAAATTCATTTGTACATAATCCTATCCCAAAACATAATCCTGAACAGAAAGCCTGGCATTTCATACCTCCCACTGAAGAGAAAATAGCAGGAAATTGTGTTTGCTAAGTTTGTTACCTTCCAACAGAAACAAAGAAAGATAAGCAATTTATCTGTCCCCAGAAAAGCAGAGTATGATGATGCATTTTTGGCGTTTTTATTGCTAGAAACATTAACATCACTTAAAGAACAAAGGCTAAGTTTTATTTCATGTTTTCTGTTTGAATGAAAATTTTTAAAAAATGCAGCATATTTTACTATCAAGAAAAATTTTCCATAGTTTTTTTATAACAGAAGGGATTCCAAGTGGCCCCAAAAGGTCTTTTTATTATAAGTACCATGAATATTATATAATAATAAGTACCTCTCTAAGGTTTACATAAAATGTACACAAGAAAATTTTCTTTCATAATGTTACTTGACATTTTTGCCTCAGAAATGATGACCTCAGAAACTAGAGACATGACAATTATTTAGAGTATATATAACTTGAGAAACAGTTCATGGTACAAAAATTTTTCGGAAAGAGGAGGATAGCTTTTATAAGAATAGGAAGTTACCAAGTAAAATGATGTTATAACGACAACACTGTAGGACATGTAATTCTCCACTAATCACAGAAAGGTGTTATCAGTTTGCACTGATTACCACACAACACTTTTAACAGAGGGAAGTCTAACCCTGAGACTTATAAAACATTACTTGGCTCAAAAACAAGATAATACTATTTTAATGTTCTTCTTTGCCTATTATCTAAACTGTAATATCTAAGACGTAAACAAATGAAATAAAAAAAAAGAAAGCAAATGATGTAAAATTAAAAATATGAAGTTACCTGTCTATGAGTTTATCAATGTCTCTTTGTTCTGAATCAGATTCCTCATCACCTGAGCCATCATCACCATCTGTTGCTTCACCCTCTCCCTCCTCTGTGCCTATCTCCCCCTCCTGGCCCTCTAACAATCCACCTAACTGGATCAGCCTGTTCAGCAACTTCTACACTCTCCACTGGCAGTTCATTTTCTTTGGCACTACTTTCATGCAAAATGGGACTATTTTTTTGTAATGAGGATTCAGATTTTGGAAAATGTGATGAGGTAAAAGGAAAGTGAGATTCTTGCACACTGCACTCAGTGACCTCACCACTCACCTCTTTATCAGTTTTAGGGGCTGCTGGGCCAAAACTCCGCCCCTTTGTGACTAGTCCCATTTTACTACTAGGTGACAAAGAAAGGGGTTTTATTTTCCGCTCCGGTTGGCTGCCTGCATCACTGTAACCTCTATATTTGGAAATAAGGCTCTGTAATCTGTCACCACCTTTTTCACTTTGACTGCGATTGATCTGTTCTATAAACAAAGTCAAAGAAAGAATTAGTAAGTGCATTTTAATCTAACAATTCAGTCACCTTTTAAAGACCTTCCTCCTTCTGTGTAACCAGTTCTCTGTGCTCAGTTTACCAATACTGATACGCAGAAAACAGGCTGTTATGTAAAATGACCAGATATATACCTGGTAATTAATACTTTCTGAGACATATTGTACATATATATAAACAACTTTATCTTACTGCTGTAAAACTTTACAGATTTGTGGTAAAAAAGATCTGATCTCATTTTAAATTACTTTTATTTTTATCAATTCTTAAGGCTTAGACCAGTTAAACTTTACAGCACAAAAACTAAATAGTAACTGTTTAAAAAAACAAGAAAGTGCTGCTATTTATAGAACTAAAAGAAGTAAGAATTTTCGATTGAAAAAAAAAGAAGGATTAATTTGTGTTATAAAAATAATTAAAATAAATATTTTATTACACAATTTGTTTCATATACTGCTATTAACTACTGAAAATTAATGGCCATTAAGCTTTATCTGTGAAGGAGGCAATTATCATTTTACAGCTTCGTCAACTTTCATAACCTTTTATTATGTTGTGCAGTCACAATTTTAGTAAGCACTTCTTGTTCATTCAAAACAGATTGTTTCTGAGTTACATAGTTGTACGTACTAACGTAAAAATACATGAAACTGCACTCTGAAAATAATTGAGGTTAATATTCATTAATTCATTTTAGACCTGAAAAATTGTGAAAATTAACAGTATGCAAAAATTACTCATTCTAAGGTAGGTTCTGCTGTAACATAACCATTGTTCTTGAAAATTAGTGTAATGAACATTAATTTTGTTGATAAAATGATCATGATACAATCTCCTTACTATTACAATACCTAAATTGTCTAGAATTTTTTAAAACTCGTGTAAGGCATTGCAGTTACAGTCAGTTCACCTAAAGACTCTAGGCAGCATCAGGTAACTATCCCATTCCACTGGCAGCTAGCTTATTACATTGCCAACATTATATAATTATGATGACTAACACCCAGTCAGTAATGTGTAAGTATTCTAGATGGTACCTACCTTCTCCATCAGTACTGTAATAACACTGACTAGACAGGCACATTTTGCAGGCATTAAAATTCTCAAAATAACAATGACATTATAGCTCTTACACCATTATGATAATTGACTTAGTACATCTTTTATACTTTTTCTTTTAAATTGAAAATAGTTTCCCAGCAACATGATATATCATTTTAAGTGGTCACCTGCCATGAATGTTCTTGTGAATTTTATTTCTTAACATAAAATGCAAGACAGTGCAACTGATGTATGTGCTGAAATGAACTATCTGCACTTAATCTGTCTTTTACAGTTATATGATGTACTTGTGAAAATTTTATACCCTGACGTTTAAAGAGGCATATGTCAGAACTTCACCCATTAATGGCTAGTGTCTACAAATTAAGTAGACTTAGGCAAGCAGTGCAGATCCAGATCAAACACTGCAATATAAGGCAGTCTGGTTCTGCACTGTTTGCATCAAGGACTTTCTTCCCTAAAAAGAAGTAAATAAAATTGAAAATTTATTCTAGACACTCTTGTAATAAAATGAACTTGTCTTACTGATAATGATGGCATAATCCTTTAGGCATAAATGGGTAAAAGTGTAAAAAAGTTTCTTTAAAATCGTGTAAAATGTTTGATGTGAATGAAATTGAATTAATTATTATCAATATCAATGTGTCGGTAAAATATTTTAAATGCAACAGATAAACTGAATGTTTATATAGAGATCTGTTGCTGTACCAAGTTTTGGGTGAATAGCGATTTATTCAAAATGAACGCTTTGAGACTGCATGAGAGTCTTAATAGCTGAAGGAGAAAATTTTGAAAATTTTGTCTTTAAAATATCAATAGATATTATTCTTGATCCCTTCCATTTACAAAGATAATTATGTAGTATATGTGTATAGTATATCATTGATTAATTGTAGCGTATGTCCCTTTAAGCTTGTTTTTATAGTTTGGTATCCTCTGCCGTAAAGCATACTGCATAACTGTTGTCAAACAGGTAATAATATAATGCATGCTTAAGAGCATGTTGGTTGCTACATTTATACGTCTGGAAAAAGTAAGCTTTCTTAAGGCAATAACAGACGTGTGGGCATGCTATCTTAAAAGAAAATTAGACATATGAGCACTCACCGATTCCCAATAATAAAGAAGGCACAGAAAACAATAAGAAACCTTGTAAAACCACATAGTCAATATCACCCTTTGAATTGTCTTCAATGTCAATGTCAAGGTTAGGAGACATCCTTCAAGTTCTCCAGTTAAATAGATCACTGTGCCGACTCTTTTGCCAAAGGCCTGTTAATAATGACATGCTGTAACTTCCTGATATAAGATCAAATCTTCTATTTCTTTAGTAATTTTTGCATCACACTTTGAAAAAAAGCTTAGTGCTACAGGGCTTTATCAATTAAATCATTTCCATTGATGACTCTGTCCATTAAGGTAATTTCAACAAGTTCTAGTTTATTGACGAAAGGACTAGACATCTTAAAGTGTCAAAAGAAAACAGATTTCCTTTTCACTCTTCTGAATTATTCACAGACAAAGCAATGACTTGTTGTAGCAACATCACTCCCCTTATTTCAGTCGTTTTTCAAGCAGACTTAATTAAGTATGCACAGACAAACAGGACAATGAAGCATATTGCTTCTCTTTACAGATGCACTGGATTTTAGACCTGATGAATAAAATAAAAGATTTCTATCAACAATACTTGACTATATTTAGAGACACCATATCTAGGTTCTGATGCAGCAAAATCTTTCACTTATTTGCACTAGATTTGATAAACCCACAAGGGACCATTCTGTTAAACAGCATAAAATCAGATAGTTTGACCAACTGAATAGCTGATCTACCACTAATTAAGCCTTATTTCTGGAAAAGCAGTCTTTGTATCAATTCAACCTCAAGGAAAGTAATAGATTCTGACATTTAAGCACAACATGTCACCACTGAAAATATTTCAGACACAAAATGAATGAATTCCTATATAATAGTTGTACTTTATCAGACATGCAAAGCCAATCTGAAGATCAAAGGTCTTCCATTGATTAAGATTAGACGAAAATGTGAAAATGCATTTTTGAATTTCTTTTCCAGTCCAGACAGTCTGCTTTATGGAAAAAAATCAACAACAATTAGTTAATTTAATTATCATTTTTATACGAATTCTGAAAAAATTGTTAGATAAAAGATGGAAAATGTCTTCTGTACTCTATCTTTTGCACTATATAATCTGAGGCAATCAGAACAGTGCAGCAGCACTGAAGCCTGCGTTTTGCTACAGTTATTTTGAATGTGGCAGTTCAGGGGTGTAGCTTGGACACTTGTGATTTTTTTTTCTGAGGGCTAGTAACAACTCACGTCAGGTAGGTTCCCCTCTTAGGGCAAAGTCACTTATTTAATGACAACTGCTATTCAACAGCTAATTACCACTATACTATTAACCAGTTAAGCCAGTTAATTACTGACTGTTCCTTGCAATTATGCAAAATTTGCCTTACGACTTGCATAATAGTCTGAGGGCCACAGGCCCAGAGGCCATTAGTTTTGTGCTCAAGGGTAATTATCACATACTTTTTTGCATATCAGATAGGATTTTCCACTGTTTACACCTGGAGCTAAAAAAACTCATCTTACACTCCTGTGTAAGACAAGTCGCGTGATTTAAAATGATGCATTTTATGAATGAATTACATGCTTAGGATGATGTCATTTTGGCATTATGAATAAAGTTGTATATTCATATGCTATATACTATAAGTATATAAAGTGCCAAATAAAAATATAAGATTTTCGTAATTTTATTCAGAAATATGATTTACATGTAATATGCGAGAAAAAGAATCAAACAATGGCTTGCATTACAGATGGAAATATCTGGCTCACAGGTAACTGTTTAATGGTAACTCGGCAGAGCTTTGTTACCACTGTAAACAGTTACCCTCTAGCCAGATATTCCGGTCTGTACTGGCAGCCAGTGTAAGATTCTTATATTCAAGCACCCCTTGATAAAAGATATTCTAAACATCTATTCTTTTTACTTCTTATCCAAATGCAATATCAAATATTATTAAAAAAAACATTTGTTTACAATTTCTGTGTTTAGCATATTGGGTGACATCATAATGATGATGAAAAAATTGTCATGTTGAAATTCTGGACACACAGTTATAAGTGCTTTTATTTTTTAAAACAGTGATTTTAAAACTGTGTTCAGCTGCCTCCCTAACCCCTCTCTATTTTGTTACTTTAATTTAAATAGTAACACAGGAATTATAGACTTATAGACCTTTTGTCTTTCTAAAAGGACATATTATACAGCCAGAGCAAAGAAACATTCTAGCAGTTCTAATGTTGTATATAGTCACAATCTTGTATAATGCTGGTCCACAAAGTACACTGCTAATAAAAGTGATTCATTCAGTGCAAGAGAGCTGTTATTTCAACCTGAAAAATCAGCTCTATGACAATTATGAAATGCAACACAAAATGCTTAAGGCATTTTCATGGTTCTTGAAAGATCAAAATCATTTATAGGTTTTGGGAAGAGGACAGTCATTTCATCGTTTCTGGAAAATGAAAAAAAAGTTGTTGTTGTTATAGTTTTTGTTGTTGTTTTATTGAAATATGAATCTGTTTCTTTGATTCTGAAAAGGTGAAGGTCATTACTTGGTCTTCAAAAGATGAAAGTGAAATCTTGGTCTTGGCCTACATAAAGTCACTTCAAGGGCCTTGCAAAGTAAAGTGGTGTTTGGGTTTTTGGAAGATGAAGTTTGTTTTATTGTTAAAGGAAGGTGAAGTTATTCCTTCAATTTGGAAAGATGAATGTCATTTCCTGGTCTTGGCAAGTAAAAAGTCATTCTTGGTTTTGGGAAGTTGGTCATTTTAGTTTAGCAAGAAGGTCATTTCATAGTTTGTGAAGTTGAGGGTCATTTCTTGGTTTTAGTAAAACGAGGGTCTTTTCTTGGTTTTGGCAAGATGAAGGTCATTTCTTTGTTTTAGAAAGAGGTAGTTGTCATCTCTGGTTTAGTAAGATGAAGGTCATTTCTTGGTATTTTAAAAGCTGAAGCTTCTTTTCTTGACATTAACAAATAAAATGCCACTCTTTGTTATTGAACAGGAACTTATTTCTCACATTTCTTGAAGCGCAAATTATTTCTATAATTCAACAATGAATTTCATGAAGTTTTCCAAACATGTAATTCTCAATATTTAAAGTGACAGACTCACAGATGGGTCAATGATGCATAAAAAACAAGAAAATGTTTATACATATAAAAATTCTGGTTCTAGTTGTGAAGACAATATCTGAACTTTAAAGTTCCTAGTCTGTTTTTGTTACAGGAACACATCATAAATAAAGTTTTTATCGGTAAAAAATTACCCCATTAGTCATGGGGTGAGATACTTAGTTTAATACATAGTCTAATTTGATGTTTGCAAAACATTCCCAAGTGGCTCAGTGGTCTAGATCACTATCCTTTATTTCACAAACCTGAAGGGCATGAGTTTGTATCAATTAAACAATTTTTCACCTCCAATACCAGTGTAGCTGCTAACTGCTGAGGAGGATTCTGTAATTTATATGATTTAGTTATAATCTATTTCCATTATTGTAAATCTATGTGAAACATGCTAGAGTAAATCCTCATTTAGACAAAAGTGAAATTTTAGTTAATCAGAACTCTTGTAATACCAACTCAGTGCCCCCGAAGCATAGAGTACAGCTATGTCTAACCCTTAACCTGCTGGAGCCGAAAGTGATTAGCCTTTGCCACCAGTATAGAGCCAGGCCAGCCTGAACATCCATGCAGTCTGGCCAGGCTCTATACTGTTGGTAGCTCCATTTTTGAATTTTGATATTGAAATCCCTTAAAATTTGAATGGACTGTTCCAAATTCAAAGCTGGGCAAATCCATTACAAAATTTCAGCATGTTCAGGGCTAAAGTACAAGGCATTGTATCCTCCTTCCTCGTACATTCTAGAGTTGTGTTCTAACTTAGGCATTCCATCTAGTCTCATTTACCTGACGTTCGGGCACCTGTTTTTCATTTGGATATTTATCATGTGCCCTAAACAAAATACATCAATATCCTACTGCGGCAAGGTTTCCTGGACTACCATTCCATCTAAAGGTTAAACTACACTTTATAAAACCTACCATGCTAGGGGGAAATATCAAGATGGAACTTTTAATGTTGCATGTCTTAAGATGATAAAGGAAGTTGGTATATACAGTAATTTGATAGTAATTTTGCATGTACTTATACACCTGTAGAGAAAATTAACTTTAAATTCACAGAAAAAATCTACTGTAATCTGATGTTCGAAACTGTTCACTACAGATGACACTGTTAAGAAAATTTAAGTAACTGTCTCATTTAGATATCTAAACAGAGTTTCAGAGAATAATAGAATAATACAATTTATTTTTGTCACATTCATGGTTTAGTTTCAAACACTCTCTGACCATATTATGGCAAAGTGCTTTGGCTTATTAAATCTTATCTCATTTTCTTTATTTAAACTAATGTTAAGCTGTGTTCTCACTGCCGATAAGATTAACTAGATTGTCCCGATCACATAAATTCCCCGATGAAGCCCAACCAAGCTTGATTAAATGCACATTCACGACTCCTATACGACCACAAGTCGACCTCTACACGATTTATTATGACTTCTTCACAACGACAACCCGACCAACATCCCTACTTCTCCTCGATCACCCAGACCTATATGCGAGTCATACACAATCTCAACTACACTAAGTGGACCTCTGCTTGATCACTGCCAGATTTCCACCCGACCAGATCGTAATGGAGTCATGAATGGTTGTGTATCAAATTGTTTAAAATAAAATCTTCAAACATTCCTGGTTCAAATCAGTTCATATTGTTTTCGTCACAAGAACTCATGTATAGTCGAATAACTATCAGGAAGCCATCTTGTGCTGTCGTGTAGTAGTCTAGTTATTCTGGACGAATATATCGAACAGAGGTTGAGTTGATTGGGTTGCGATCGGATAATGCTTGAGTAGAAGTCGAGATGATGTGTACAGATCCGGTAAAAGATGTATAACCCAACCAAACTAGATAGTTACACGATTGATTCTCAATCAACTAGATCTTCTACTCGATCACTATACGATCGCTTCTCGACCTCTTAGCTACTTGATCGCTACTCATTTGTTTTTGACATGTCAAAAAAATTCGGGTAGGAAGCCCCAGCCATGCCGACGAAGGTAGACCACTCCAACCACCCCCGATCACGCATGCAGACCGAGCTAGACTGGTACCCGATCGCTTGATCATGCTTGATCGAGTTGATCTGATTGGCAGTGAGAACACACCATATTATATTTCAATTAGTTCCTTCTTTGAAATTCAATCAATATATTATTTGCATTCTTACAATGCTCATATCTCTAATTTTAGATCCACTAAAAATAGAAAATGACATCATTTTCTAAAGATACTGTCATTCCCCTGCTCAGTGTTGAGTTTGACACAAACTTTGTTTGAAACTGTTTCTGTATAAGAATGACAAAATTTCATCGTCCATCTTGAAAAGCCAACATTTTTTTTTCCACACAAGCTTCCAGTTCAAATATGTGTGACACAAAATGCCATGAACTCATACTTCCTCGAAAAATGTCAAAGTGACTGAGATTACGTGAAGAGATTATTTATGGCAGAATAATGTACGTGTACTTCAAGCTAATGCAAAATGAAAATGTTAAGGATGTGGAACACTTGCTAAGTGCTAAAATTTATCCTGAGATACCAAAGCCTTCTAAATGTTTACGCTTATATAAGATATACAGAAAACACAGTGTTTTATTATGGAATCTCTCTGACTGAAGGTAAATTATACAAGCAGTGGCCATCATCACACTACAGAATGGTGCTTTTAAAGTAGCAAGGGCACTGAATGAACTGATTAATATGACATTACATGAATTCCAACCACAAGCTTGTATGAGCATTATAGCACAGTGAAAAAATGAAGCATCCATGCTATATATATGACAACTCTGTTTAGCAGCAATTGCAGTCCCCCATTACAAACGTTAAATCTTCATGAGCTTGAGTTATGCCATTAGTATTGAAGTGAGCCTTTCCAAACATGCAAAACATAGTATTAAATCTTCTGAGCATAAATACAGCTTCACCCAATAACATTAGCAGCAAATGGGAGTATGAAGTGTTATTTGTGATGGCAGTAGCAGTTGGGGGCCATAACCCCATGTAGGAAACTGTGACAAATCACTGAAACATCTAGTGGCATGTGACATCAGTAGAAGGGTTAGGGGAATTGAGGGAATTAGTTCAACTTGAAACTTAAAGATGAAAAATGACAGTTATATTAATAGGGCTTGGTGAAAACATTCTAGCACTGACTGTGAAGCTTGTTATGGGTAGCCTCTGCAAACTTCGCTCTCAACAAGCAATGTAAGGGACATAACTCTTCATATTTTAGCTTAAATACCCTTGAAATGTATGATTCTCTGTTCACAAGCAAATATTAAAGTAAATCTACATTTTTTTAAAAACTGTCTGTAAAAAAAAACAAAACAAGACCATCTACCTACCCTAACTAAAACACCTCTAGCTCTACAAATTAAAAAAAGTTAAAGTCTCCATTACTACAGTATTTCCTAAAGCTGATAAAAGTATATAAAAACCAAAATTCATAAAAAAGACAGTTATGTCCCTTCCCTCAAGCCTGTCAGAGCTGGCAGACTTACTAGAGATAAATTTAGTCCCGTAATTCCCAGGTACTACTTCAATACCTTCGGAAACATCTGACTCTGAGGAGATGCGAGTCTGGGATCGAGACTCACGTTTGTATAACGACTCTGCGGGTTTGAGTCGCTTAATAATATCACTTCCCCTATCCTGTATTAGAAAACTCAAGCTTTTATTTCTTTTAAACTTTAGGTCTTGTAAGCATCATTTAAAACTTAGCAACGGTATTTCAAAAAGATAAAAGAAAGACAACTTAAATTCTTCAAATTAAAGCTTCTTTGTGATAAATTTATCTTTTAGTTGTTTTTTTTTATTTAAATACAACCTTCTCTACAAAACTTAGGGTTTGAATAAAAGACGACGTGTGCTAGCAGACTACAATGCAAAAACTTGGTCTAGTGTCTTCTGCTATTATTTCTTTATTCTTTAAGGAAGCATGAAGTTATATAAAAATCTTAATTTTTTTCTTTTAACATTTGAAACTTAGACAGTCACTAATAATGCTCCTTTATATAAGACCGCGTGGAAAAGGTGACAAGAACTAACAAGAAAGTACCTGACTGCGTGATCTTCCAATAAAGACACCTGACACATCTCCTTTAAAAGTGATAATAATTAACAGTTTAACTAACAATACAGAATACGATATCCACAGGATGTGTCCTTGGGAGAAAAAAAAATGCCATTATAATGACACTATAAATCATGGACATAATAATTAAAATAACTCGGGGGATAAATTTTTGTTTGCTTCCTTTTTTTCTTTTAAAGATGTTCTGAAAACCAATACAGCAGCCTAGCTGGAAGCTTTCAAGTTGTTACTTAACACAGACTTGAATAAAATTACCTCACTTTGTACTTGATCGTCATAATGTCTTTCCAAACTGTTCTAAAGGAAAAATTTTACAAGAAAGCAATTTTGATGACAGCTATATCCTACCACCGATTCATCCATATGATGAGGGTTGGTTGTAAAGCTGTTGTGAATGCATATATTAGGTAATAGACGGTAGCTAAGACAGTATTGTGGACAATCATGGAAATTTAAATATTTTTAAGTTTTATCAGTAAGTGTGCTATTGTGATGTGATAGGTAACCATCATGTGTTATTAGCACTCACTTATTTTGAAACTGCCAGAGTAGTTCAAAAGTTGAATATATATGGGGTGCCACTTTACTGTTTAACTGAACTTTGTAATATCACCCATTTGACCAGGTGACATTACTTATTTCTGTAGGTGATATCAACCATTTGTAGAGTTTTTCTTTGCTCTGCAGATTGTCTCATAATGGGAACATTTGCGCAAGGTTATTATAAAATATTTTTATGGTTGAGAAAGTTAGGGGCCAGACAAGTGAAATGGAACCTATTTTTGACCTTTGAACTCTAATTGTGACCTTGACATTTGGGGTAAGGGAGCTGGGTGTTGTGCTCTCCAGATCATCTTATATGGTTAACATCTGTATCAGGTTATTTCAAAATCAGCATGCGGAAGTTATGGCCCTCTAAGTGTGACCTGGTTCTTGCACAGTAGCTTTGTACATGGTCTCATGATGGTAAACATTTTACCAAGTTATTTTAAATCTTCCTAACAGTTTGGAAGTTATGGAGTAGACAGGAAAAAGCATGGGCATTAGTTATGGCTAACTCTAAGTGTGACACTGACCTTGGTTTTGGGACTTGGGTTAAATTTTGGGAGACAGTATTATCATTCTTAATGTGTAAAGTCAATTTTCCACTGATATAAAAGTTAAAAAAAAATGTTCTCTAACTGTTCTGTAGAATTAATCTACTGAACTTATTCTCAGTACCAGTTTAATAGCTATTTTGCAGAACAAATAGTCCCGTACTACATTTTAAGGGAAACTTATGTTAATTTTTTTTTTTTAACTTGCCATTATATAAGTTTAAAGTTAAATATTTAGTTATTTAAGTATGTTCAGGGAAAATTATCTTCTGCATAACAGAAAATGTCTATTTTATTTCAATGTGAAATTCTCCTGAGGCCAATGGTCCATTTGATAACAACTTTCTATCTTACAGAACCAAATTTTTTTTTTTTTTTTTTTTTTTTTGGGGGTGGGGGGGTGAGGGGGGGGGCTTTGTTTTTTACAAATTCCTATCTGAATTTTTTATTATTTGTTATTCATAAACTACTTGTAAAATTTAATATCACATGACTTTCCTTTTCCAACTGCTTTTGCAATGTAAGAGGTAATTTTATGAAAACGAGTTTTTTTAATTATGTTTTTAGTATTAAATTAGCTCAGTTTATTTACTTCAGGATAATCCAATATGTCCATTACAAGGTTTATTACAAATACAAATGAATTAAAAACCAAATCAAATAAAAACACGTTTTCCATCAGTTCACGTAAATATTTAATTCATTATTTCAGGAGTGTGGGCAGATATTAAATCTGAAGTCTGTTCCACCAGTATTGTAAGAAACTTCCAAATCTGTAGAGTATTGCATCACACATTATCACATTTAATTATTTAAATATAAATGATAATATTCCTTTTTAAACGGAGGTTGAAAAATGTCAGCAGCTATTTTGAGGCCTCGTAATTATATAAGCTGAATATGCTAAACAGATTAAAGTACAAGATGTCCCTGTAAATTTAAAATAAAGGTAGAGAGCAGAATTAATAGACAAGAGATTAATTTGCTAGAGGTCAAGGACAGAGCCTACATCTGTGGTCACATCATGCAGAATTCCAGTATGATGTTTTAACATATTAAATTTCTCTTGTTACTAACATTATTGTCCGTCTGGCAAGAACATAAAAACAGTCAGTACTTTATGCCATCAGTGTGACCAGAGCTCAGATAATTCATATTACATGATGGAGTTTTAAAGGAGATTGCGTAAGTCTAACTTGTACAACAATTAATGCTTCTGTGGTCCAGACAGCATGGAATGTCATTGAGAAACTTTAAAAGAAAACTACTGAAATTGCTTATGAATATTGCTGTTTTAGGAGAATCCTTGCAGTATATAACAACATTTTTTGTATTGCATGTTTATCATGGATCAGCAAGGCACTATCTTTGTCTGATCATCATTTTGCAAGGAAAATGACCACATGCTGAAATGCTATCATTAACAGAAAATGGGACCCCTATCTAAGCACTTGTTAAATTGTGACAGATGGGGGCCACAACTAGAATAAGGTAGTGGCTGAAAATATAAAATCGCTATCAGTCTAGAATGTCATTTAAAAATCAATCCACATATCACAGGACATAATGGCATAAAACCATAAAAATATGAATACAATGGCTAGCTGTCATGTAAGTTATTTCAGCAACTGTAAACAGCTGTTCAATCATGCATATAACCTTTTGGTAAGTGTTACTACTTGCGATTCAAAATTCTGGAGGAAAATTATGCAATAATGGAAGATTTTGAAAGGGGAGATAATATTTTCCTGGAATTTATATTTCTTAGTACAGTAACGCCCACAGTTAGTTCCAACTGATAACAACAACAGAATTGTGTATGTACTAATATCGTAAGAATGAGGTGTTTTTTTTTCTGGAAAATCCAATAATTCATCTATCAATTAACTAAAAGTACTTTATTTTAGCTCAAATACAGTGGAATCGATGAAAGACAATATTTACCGTGTGGTTGATCTTTACTGCCATCCTCCACTTTTCTGTGAAAGAAGAGAAAGAACAGTGAATGTCACTCATATAAAACATGATAAAACAGAATACATATTTAAAAGGCTACATCAAATAGCATGATGTTTACTGTCTTCCTACAGTATTTACCTTTTCGATCAATATACTGACAAACTAAACATCTAAATATTAAAATGGCTGCAACAGAACAGTTACCAGTTTGGAGCAAAATCTACCTAGCAAGTAAAATTTAGTAGTTTCTAATGAAAGTATGAAATCTAGACAACCAAACAAGCTTTTCGTAATTAAACCTTGAAAATTATGTAACTATAGCAACTGTCAAAACAAAGTAATTTTTTTATTAATCAATCTTGTGTCAATCTTTTTTCCAAATTTACCAGCTACATTAATTTTGTATGCTTATAAATTTCATTTTTAAAAATCAAATCCATTCCAAAGACAATATGTGACCATAACGGTTAGAAAGGCAACATTTTCTTATAATGACTGCTCATCTGTTCATCCTTGAGAATTATTTGTTTGCACCAAGGGACATCATCAATTTTCAGAAGATATTTCTGTTTGAAATAAAACAAAATTTAAAGACGGTCACATATTCTTTTCATGATTCTTAATCTTTACCGAACATTAAGAAGTGGAAATTTACACAATACTATCACCTGGCTTAAGCTTGGTAGGAATTTTTTTCTATAAGCTTCAGGTAAAATGTCACATATTAGTTAACACTAAATTCCTGAAACTGATAAAAACTATATTCGAAATGAACTCTCTTGAAATAATGAGTGGTTTGACAAGATGCTGTAAGGTACATGCTTAGAATGTTATAGTCTTTCACGTGTGTACTTATTATCTACGCTACATTTACACATTAGCTTAAGCAGGCTACTGAAACAGCTAGTTAAAATAGTTGACAGAAACTAGCTTCATCTAATAAATGTGGATGACTAATAAATGTAACATTTATAATAATGTGATGTACAACTGAGATGGAATTAAAATTGTGATGACATTCAGATAGAATGTATATTCCTGTTAAAAATCCGTCTTCAAACTAAGTTAAATCATGCACGCAGCTAACTTGACATTTTGAAAAGGAAAATCAGAGAAAATTTCAAGGATTTTATCTGACCAATCAAAATATTCCATTTATCCAGTAATGTTATAATGATTCCACTGAATTTAATTGTAAAAGAAAGGGGGGCTAAAGTCTGTCTTACAGCTTTCCCTTTGGTATTACGTAAAGTAGAAACAAAAGAATTTGTACCATGAGTTATGATCATGAGAAACTTATAATAAAATGTGCTATTTATCCCATTTTCAGAGTATATTTTGGAAAACTAATATAACTGTCATATCTGGAAAACAGTCCCAGGCCCTGTGCATTGCACCAAAAACCAGTGTTCACAGAAACCTGTGTTCACAAAAACCTGTGTTCACAGAAATCATTATCAAAACACAATCACTTACATAAAAATTTAGTGGTGATAAAAAAAAATTATCACTTCAAGCAAATGAAACGTCTGAATTTTTTTTTTCGATGAGGCTGATTACTTTTGGTTTGAACTTCCATTGATATGGGCGCATTGCTAACAAAAATCTGTAAGGCTAACTTATCAGGATTTCAGAATCTGATTTCTATGAGCCGGCGTAACCTGACCTTCTAAAATGGCTAAATGGCTCAAGAATTACAAGAAAGAGAGAAGGTAAGCCTTCTGATTATCGACGATTTGTTACAAATAACCTCATGTGTCTTACGGATGAATATGGGGAATGTGGCAATGTAACATATAAAATTATTTTGTTAAAACACTGGGTAAAATTCCATCCACTGAGGGTAAAACGGTCACAGAAATGAGTACACTCTAACCTAAATTGATTTGCTTTTACTGAGAATGAAATGCAATCTAACCAGGAACCGACAGAAAAAGGGATAACATTTTCTCACTGTGTTTATGCAAGGAACTGGAAACTTTTTAAAATTTCATTATCTAGTCAGTTCAAACTGGTGCATTTTATGTCTTTAAAATGTCGTCTTGACACTCAATTAATTCTGTAGGGTTACAGTAATATGGAATTGTAGCTTCTCTTCGAAGTAATCAACTACACCTTTTTAAAACCTTACATTGGAATCTGCTTTGACCAGCCTTTTTTATAAGATCTTTCTTATTAAGAGGTACTTAAAATGCTATGTACTTTAATTATCAGTGTTATAACGAGTACTGTATCATTTACTGCAGTATACAACTATTTATTTATTTAATTATTCCTTCTCCTGTGACTTAATTAAAAAAACAAAAATATTAAATCTTAAATATTTCTGCTTTCTGCAAGATCTACATGCCTGCTGGTGCAATTCAATGCTTTTAATAAGCAAAAATTAAAGTTAATTAAAACACAACTTTTTTTAAAGAGTCTGAAACTTTATATATGAGCATAATGTAATAATGTGAAGACATTTCTAGGAGTTAGTATGTCCTGACCATACTGGATGACAATCTGACCTGAACATATTATATGACAAACTAAGATGAATTAAGTGCTCAGAGAGAAATGTTACATGTATTCCTGTACCCTTTTTTTTGCAAGAAGTTAATTAAAAGACCTGAATTTTCATTCATCTGTCAGAAATTGCAGTAAGAATTACAAGAATATATTTAAAGGGGCTGTGCTCCAGATGACAAAAAAAGGAAGTTTTCTTGTATTATAAATTTCTTGTAATATTTATGACTGATGCTTAAAAAATAACTTACTGACAAAAAATAAGTCAAATAATTGCATTATAAATTGATTTTTTTCCCTTTCAAAGTGCTATACCGTAACGCGGCGGTATAACTATAATAAAAGACGTATAAGATTTAAAGTAAATATCTGTAATATCATATGTGGCGATGGTGGTGACAGTAAAAGCGCTGGTAATATTTTGTTAACATGAGGGTCCAGAGTTCAAATCAGGCTGGAGTGAAAATATTTTTTTTATTCTATTTTGACTTTTATAATCAGTTTTGAAGTAAAATATTATGTTGTTATAATCTCACGGCATCTAAATATATAATTTATGAAAAAATTTTTTTTATGTCAAATCTGGAGTACAGCCTCTTTAAAGAATTTTAAACTCAAAATATTCATAAACAACTTTAGAGTACTTATATAATCACATGAAGGCTCAATAGTCTATACCTCACAAGCACTAAGATGGTTCTCAGATAGTTTGATACTGTCCAAACATTGCTTTAAACGTTTTTTTTATTTCAGGCTAAGTAAAATCTAAAATCAAACTAAATTTCTTAACCTTTCCAAGGTACGAAAATGCAGGACAAACATTAATCAAAAATAAATAAAGTCTTTATTTGTGGAAAATGTTACTTTAACATACTTTGACTCATCGGTGTGCCTCTAAATACAAAATGGGAACTATTTTTCATACCTTCTGCCATTTAAATATAATACACATCATGTAAGAAGTTATTTAAAACCAGTTTGAATGATTTAAGTCATCCAGCAATAACTAGAGATTGTTTTTAAGAAAAACATATGTCTTCCCCCCACATGTTAGTTAGCATGAAGAATACTAGTTATTATAAACCAAGGGGCAGAATCCAGGAAGAGAAGATACAACTGTGAAATTAAAAATAACAAAAGGTCCATGAATTGCCTGGTATCACTCATATTTGAACAGTAGTTATAAGCCCAAATGTGATCAGATCTGCACAAATCAAGGAAAATAACTTCTATGAAAATCACTAACACGAACGTGCGACCGACCGACTGACCTTACCGTACGGTACCATACCGTACCGTACCGTACCCTACCTACAGACAGACAGATAGACAGACAGAGACGTTAAATACAATAACTAAGTTAAAGTGAAATAATCATTTTTGAGAAGTTTCATCTAAATCTGACCAGTGGTTAAATGGAGAAATGCTGAAATGTAGTTTTGGACAAATCAAGCACAGCAAAACCACTAAAAATCACCCGACATGGACATGCTAATAATTTTGGAAACTTAACACTTAGTCACAATCATTGCTGTGAAGTTTCCTCAAAATCCAATCATTGGTTATGGAGATATGCCCAACTATATTCAAATTTGGACAAATCAAGGTCACAGCTCTGCTACAAATCATCCAACCAATATAAGCCAATAATATGTGTAAACTCACTGGCTAATGATAATTCCTGTAAAGTTTTGTGGAAATCTATCCAGCAGAAAAAGAATTTGGACAAATAAATTTAAGGCCACAACTTTGCTAAAAATCATCCAACTCAAATACCATGAAAACATGGATAACTGCTCTCGCTGTGAAGTTTCTTCAAAATCTGATCAGCAGTTATGGAAATAACTGCCTAAATGTATTCAAATCTGGACAAATCAAGGGCCACAACTCTAGAGCAGCTGTCCAGAACACATCAATAACATGCATAACAAAACTTGCCAACAATCATTCCTCTGAAGTTTTGTTAAAATCCAAAAAGCAGTTATGCAGATATGCCCATATGTGTTCAAATTTGGACAAATCAAGGCCCATTATAACTTTGCTGAAAATAACTGAATTGGAACATGTCAACAATATGCTCAACTAAGTTTGGTACCAAAAAACATAGCAAGTTCCACTGAAATCCAATCAGCCGTTGTGGAGAAGAAGTGCAGACAAACTTTGTGACAGACAGACAGAAAGTACAAAAATGGTATGTACCCTACCCCACTTCATGGAGGAAGACATAATTATGTAAACAAATGGAGTAAAAAATGTACATCTAATCAAATACTAAGTGCATTTAACATCTACAAAGCAAACTTCGTGCAAGAAACAAAGGCAGAAACTGAAGCTGTTTTTTAAAAGAATTATCTTGTCAAGTAAATGATGGGTAGCTGAACAAGTCTTGAGGAATGAAATTACTCCTAGAAAGATTTAATAGATGGGGTGGGGGCAAGGGGGGGGGGACAAACATGTACATAGCAATTAATACAATGCATACTTAGCAAGAACATAAAACTTTAAAAAGATAAATAAAAGAAACTGCTAAAAATGTTCCATTCATATTCTGAAAATAACAAAAGCTCCATGTGATCTACTAAAATTCTAGCTAAAATAGAAAAAAAAAAAAACGCTATCTGTTCTCATGATACCTTATCTTGGGAAGCTGTCTAAGGGTTATACTGTTAAAAGAGAAAATTATAACATTCAGTTCTTGATCTAATATTTATACTGAAATTAGCAAAAACATTACTTTAATAAAAAATAAGTCTCATTTCAATTGGCAACACATGGTTAAGGAGAAGGATATGTTTTTTAATAACGGGAAAAACTTGGTTCAAGCAATGCTTAAAGAATCCTGGACACTTTTTTTTCAAGATAAAGGGAGATAATATAGGAATACAGGAATACATTATTGTTTTCAAAAAGAGAGAAAAAGGTCAACCACTCATTGCTATGACAACAAGCTTGCAATAACCTTGGAATCCTTGAAGCTCGTGCACTTGGTGACCTAGATTTCCTAAAATAGTAAATAATAATGTCGATAAAATTCATCAATTTTATCTAAATCAAAAGACTAGATCATTTCAAGGACACATTTAATATAATTTATCTCCATCTCATCTCACCTACTTCTCAAACATAAAAGAAAATCTAAACTTTTGTCCAACACTTCTGGGTTTTATCACAAATTAAATTTTCCTTAGAAATTGCAGTCATATATTGCCACAAAAAAAAACAACTTTATTCTGAAAACATAAGCAGTAATGTATTAAATTGATTCACTAACATATTATAACAACATGATAACAGCAGGTTAATTTTACTTTAAATAGCAGCTTTTATTTCTTAAAATTTTTATGATTGTATTCCATGCACTGATACAATTACATGCACGATTTGTAAATGTATTAAAAAAACAACACTGAAAACACAAGTGTGAAAATGTCAAACATCTGTTGTACTATAGTTGTCTTAAGAAATCATGTTACTTTACAAAACTAAGTCATGTCTTTAAAAACCAATAGTTAGTATTATTATCAAAACTGTACTTTGCCCAAATGTTGGTCAATCTGCAGGCAAACCTAGATACAAGGGCCTAGATACAAATTTTCAATTGGAAATAAACACAACTGCACCAAAAATGTCACCAAGGATGTTCAATAATGTATATTCTGATCGTAAACATATCAAGAAACATCACTTTCTGGTTTCCAACAAATTTACATCAAACCATTACAGCCAAAAGTTGTCATTTTAATGATTTATAGATAACCTCAAAAATGAAGTTTGTCACAATGACCATTCTCTTTAGAAATATATGTCAGTAAATAAATTAATGATCTGCTGTGGCACATGTGCCGTTTAATACTGAAGGACGTGTAATTGGGAAAACATTTTGGTCACATGTCTGTCCTCGTGAGTAGACAGAAACACTTAAAAGCCGTTATACAAATATAATTGTTGAATCGCTTTGCACTTAATTCAATCATTAAGAATGTAACAAAAGGACCTATTAAGGGATGTGTGGGACTTTTAGCGGCCTTCTACAGATTAAATATGACATCAATTATCTTTTTAAACTGTTTACAGATTCAAAATCTCATGTTTACTAATTCAAAATCTCTCTGAGTCAGCATTTTGCAAATTCTTCATGACTTTACAAAGGACTTCCAACCTGTGAGCCTGTTTAAAAGCTGCTACTTAAATATTGAGCTATAAGTTTATCTAATACTGTCTCGGGTTTATATTTCAGACAGAAGACGTCAGAACTTTATCCAAATATTCTAAATGGAAGACATGATTTGACAATTTTTTCAACTTGATCTACATTAGCTTATGATTATACCAAGCACCTCAGTATAAATCTAAACCTTCACCTTGAAGCCCGACCAGACTTCAAACAGCTTTAATCCAACAATAATCACTATGGTCTTTGTTCAAAGTCACTCTAACTATTACACTAAGTCTTTTTGTTGCTTTCATTTTCTGCATTATGCAAACAGACTGAAAGTATGGCAAGCCAGTGCAGTAATTCTTTAGAAACTTCATTTGGAAACTTTTTGATCTTTAGCTTTGATATTAACATTACTTTAACAACTTATGAAATGATTCCAGGCATGGAAACAAACAGATCTAGAAACAAGAGGGCCATGATGGCCCTGGATCACTCACCTGAGTACTTCGGCTGTGGGGTTGCTGTTAAGCATACATATGAAGCAGGAAGCAGTATTTCATTTTCTAACTGAAGATTTGTAGGTGTCTATACAAAACAAATATCTAAAATATCAGTCAGTAAATAAAGACTCTATAACAAAAAGTAGAAATACCTGTTATTAGCTATAGTGACCTTGACCTTGACCCAGTGACCTCAAACCCAACCGATTGGTAGAGGTCCATGCAAGGATCCTATATACCAAACAACAAAGATATTGGTCTATAAATGAATTAGGCTCTATCAGGTAAAGTAGATAAATCTATTTTTCGCCTCGGTGACCTTTACCCTAATCTAATAATTTGAACAAGCTTGGTAAAGGTCCACTAGACAATGCTTCATGCCAAATTTTAAAATTCTAGGCCTTGTGGTTTCAGACAAGAAGATTTTTAAAGATTTTCTTCAATATTGCTATGTAAAACTTGTGATCCCTCAAGCTGGGTCAATAGTAACCCCAGGGAGGTTTGAACAAACTTGGAAGAGGTCTACTAGGCAATCTTCATGCCAAATTTTAAACTCTAGGCCTTGTGGTTTCAGACAAAAAGATTTGTAAAGATTCTCTTCAATATTGCTATGTAAAACTTGTGACTCCTCAGGTAGGCCAACAGTGACCCCAGGGATATTATCTGAACAAACATGGTAGAGGTCCACTAGACAATGCTTCATTTCAAATTTTAAAACCCTTGGCCTTGTGGTTTTAGCCAAGAAGAATTTTAACGATTTTCTTCAATATTGCTACATAAAACTTGTGACTCCTTGGGTGGGGCCAATAGTGACCCCAGGGACATTATTTGAACAAACATTGTAGATGTCTACTAGACAATGCTACACACCAAATTTCAGACCTATGGACTTAGCAGTTTTAGACAAGAAGATTTTTAAAGTTTTTCATTCTTGTTGCCATAGCAACCAGATTTCTTCATGGAATGGATAATTTGAATAACTTTGGTAAAGCTTCAAGCAAGGAACATTCCTGCAAAGTTTTATCATCTTTCACTTAGTGCTTTAGGAGGAGACGTTGTTTAAAGTAAAAAGTTGACGACGCAGGATGAACAACGCACAACGGACACAGGGCAATCAAAAAAGCTAACCTTGAGCACAAAGTGAATCTGAAATCTTTTGACTCAGGTTTCATGGAACTGTAAGACAAACAGAACTGCCGAATTATTTTGATGCAATAAAGGTTTATTTCATGACGGAAATATTTTTGTCTAGCACCTACATTCAACTACTGTAGATACAATTGATAACTCATCATCGATTCATTTAAGTGTAATATAATCCCACAAAAATATGAATCCATTTTCTCAGCAGTATTCCAGTATGCTTTTATCATTGCGTGCTTTTTGGTTTTTCCAGACTCTGAGAACTTTTACAGTTGCATGTCAAGCATTATGCTCAATGGGTTTAGAGATGGCACATGTTTTCCGCATACCCCAAAATGGCCATGTGATGTTAAATGAAATGTTTTACAGAATTGCATGTCAGAAATGGTTTGTTGTCAGCTTTCAGTGAATCTTTCATCAAAATCAAGACAATTCAGAAACAATAATATTGAATAAGGTGTTTTAAATACTTCAAGTCTTGGGCAAGCCTTATTAAATCTTTATCATCCGGAGATGCTATATTCTCATTTTTCAGGCAGTACTTTAACTGCTTGTCACACAAACTAATTAGAAATTATATCTGAGATCAGAGATATAAAATACCTTACTATTTTAGGACTTTCTTGACAGAAACTGTTATATAAGACGCCCTTAAAGCAACATTTGCTAATCAATTAAAAGTTTCAAAGGAATCTTCATCCAGTTTAAAGTGCAACTTTTTTCTCCGCATTTCTGCTGTTAATGAAAGCATAAATAGCTTTCAAGATTCCCTGATGTTTTCTTTTTTCCTAAATTTTCCATAATTGGTTCTGAATACACTTTCAGGCTTGCTTTATTGCTATTCTAAGTCAAAATTCTACATGAGTTTCAGTTTTGTATGACTTAAAAATATAACATTACAATAAAACTTGGATAACTCGGTAGGGGATAAGAAAAATGTTAGAATTATCCAAATGCTTAAGTAACTGGGGTTCTAAAACTGACTCAAGTAATTCCTAATGAAACTAGAGCTGACTCAAGAAATTCCTACTGAAACTAGAGCTATCACTAAATGTGATTAATACCCCGGCAAGACTTCTTCGGAACTGAGGAAGTTATTAGTAACAGAATACTTTGTAAAAGAATTGAAATAGAGTTATGGTTGTGGGCAATTAAAGATAGTTGTGGTCCTTATTCATTGCATTTCCTTTCACTGTGTTTGACCATTGTATGAAGTTGAACTGAATTCCAACCATCAATTTTAAAGTTATGCCTTGGACAAGGAAACCCAACAAAGGGCAATAACTCTGCAAATAGTATAGATGGAGTTATAGCTATTGTACACTGCACTTCCTGTCATTGTGCTTGATCATTGTATGAAGTCGCACTGAATTCCAACCAGTAGTTTTCAAGTTATGCTCTGGACAAGGAAAATAACAAAGGGCAATAACGCTGCAAGTAGTGAAGATGGAGTTATGATTCTTGAATACTGCATTTCCCCTCATAGTCCTTGACCATTGTATGAAGTTGCATTGAATTCCAACCAACAGTATTCAAGTTATGCTCTGGACAAGGAAAACGAACAAAGGGCAATAACTGTGCAAATAGTGAAGATGGAGTTATGATTCTTGAACACTGCACTTCCTGTCATTGTGCTTGACCATTGTATGAAGTTCCATTGAATTCAAACCATTAGTTTTCAAGTTAAACTCTGGACAAGGAAATTGAAACACACCACCAGGCCGACCGCACGCCCGCCTGCTCAACCACCGGGTGACTCATAACTTTGTTTTGGCGGTATAATAAGACAGACTGTGAGGGTGTGAAATATTTTTCAATCAGTGACCTCAAGTTGAAGCAGGTGAATTATGAAGGAAAATACCTATCGGGATCTCAGTTGGTCCTTCAATAATCAAGTTCTGATGCTGCAGTTATTCATGGTAATGTAGTATTAAACATACAGAAAATTTGTTCGGAATTGAAGATAAGAGTTAGTTGTTACACTGGGTTCTCGAGTTATTGATGTCTGAGTTAATGAAGATTTACTGTACTTGTCTAGAAATACTGTATGTCATTTTTACAGTCTGTAGAATACTGACCGTGGTGGGCTTGGACTTGCATGCCTTGGTGAGAGTAACTTCTCCTCCACGCTGTGTCTTACACCATCAAAACTTCGGCTCATTTCCTGGTTCTTCTGCTCCAGGTTTGAAACCAGGCTCTGAAGATCTGACATAGCCTGGTCCCTGGAAATAATGATATAAAATATGAATTTTGCTGACAGAAAATTTAGCTAACAGCAATGAGAAGGTGCGGAAGTGGTCCTGCATTGCATTGCCTGTTCTAACAGTTTCAGCTACTACTGCGACTGTGTCCAAACATTACAATTCTCTGTATAATGTTTTATCTTTTTTTTATGAAAACAGCTAACATATTCTATACCAAAATCAATTGCTAACTCAATGATATAGAAATTTTGGTACAATACGCTGATAGGGGGTCAACCATTTTTTGTTAGTACATGTACTACTACTCATTCCCATACATCTTCAAGTTCTGCTTTAAGTTTATGTTTATTCTTTGCTTAAACAGGTTTGTCATCTTCATTTGTCAAAGTATACAAGCTCTACATTGGAATGAATGCCATGCCCCCAGAGGGGCTTTGACCTTTGACCCTGTGACCTCTAAGTGGCTCTGACGGGTAGAGCTCATCAAGGTGCATGCACCTGTGATGTTTGAAGGCTGTAGGTGGAAGGACTTCCATGTTATGGTCAAGGTTAAACTTTTGTGACAAGGCCAAAAAACAATATCCTCCCTCTAGGGGCATAAAAAACAATTTACAAAAAGTATCAACCAAAATTTATTATCTGTGACTTGAGATATAAAGTTATCTTACTTCATCTGAATTTCTCCCTTTGAGGTCCGCAGTTGGTTTTCCAATGTTTCTATTGCATGGTCTTTACTCTCTATAACTCCCATCAGTTTATGAAGCTCGTCTCTCATGTCCCGTAACTCTGTACCTACATCGTCTAGCGACTCCTGATACACACAAAATACAACTATGACAACTTCGGAAGAATTCTAAATAAAATTTTATTGACAATGACTATGTCATAATACCTTTCAAAAGCTTTAAACTCAAAGTTAAAGAAACTAAAAACATATATGAATGATATTCACCATGTACTCTCAGTCAACAAAACATGTAAGTTCTAATAATGCGGCATTTATGTGTTTTCTGAAGAAGACTATTACGCAAGTATAACACCAACTGGTGATAATTGTACAAGTAATGAAGTTCAGTTTAATGTAACAGTATACACAAGAGAATGAAGTTTTTGAGGATCTAATGTATAACGATTAAAAAAATTGTACATCTATCTGGAATTCATTGAATTTCATCCTGAGTCAAAAATCATTACAACAATTTCACTGGACTACAAGTTCATGATTTTTATGTCCTCTGGGAAACCATTTAAATTTAAATCGTAATTATTATAGCTTTTGCATAAAAACACAAATGTCATATTAATAATCATGCAATTTTAGTACCATCAAAGTACAGAGGTGGGCTTGTGTCAAAGTAAGGTCACTTAGCACAGAAATGACCAGCTGTAAACAAGCATGTGGGTGCAGACAAAATCAAGGTGTGAAAGCACAAATGTTCTATCTCCTGTATTCAACTGTTTCTGCTTTAACATCCTCGATATACAATCATGATTACTGTTGCCTAGCCTATGATACAATTTGCTCAGCACGTGCTACACATGCCGTTACAGTAACTGATCTTTGGACTTCTGGAAAATGAAAGTCTTGACTCTACTCATACTGAGACTGAAACATCCATTTATTTCACAATGTAATGTACATTTAACAAAAAATAACTTTAACTATTCTCTTTCAATAATTTAAACAACAGTGACCACTTCAGAAGTTAGTAAGTCTAAATCTATCCTTGAGTCACAGATGTTAAAAAAAATCTGATGTTAATTATAAGACTACTTTGTTAAAACTGCACAAAATCAAAGGTATGGAATCTCCAAATGGGCTATACAGACAGACAGACAGACAGACAGAGGACTGCTAGGTTTGAATAATTCTTTGCTCAACAGTTCTAAAGCCTAGAAGAATGTGCAAACTACATGCCAGAAATACACTGTACTGTCACGTTACAAAATACTGCAAACAAAATATCAATGACTGTCACAATGGTTACTTATGTTCAATTAGCATTTCTCAAGTCCTGGTGGCTCTGATACAAGATTGAGCCAGATATCTCCAGGTTTTCTTAAGTAACATGAAGCGTGTTTACAATCTATTTGCATTTCATAAAGATAAAAACATGAACATTCCTTATTAATATGTCCTTGGCGAGATCTTGTCAAGGATGTCTACATAAATAGTCAGTCTCTCTAAAATCATGCTCATTTTTTCTAGTTATTAACGGACATCTGTTGCAGATCAGGATCACTGCACGGAATACATCACTGTTATTTTGTGAAAGCATCTTTGAATACTGAGCAGACACGTAAATCTTAAATAACTGCAAACTGAGACTGTAATTTTAGCAAATGTTGTGTCAAATTTCATGAAAATGTCTTCAAAAGATATTTACTGCAGTTCATCCTTCAAAAATGAACAAGATGACATGTCCACATTTAAAGGGAAGGACTCATTTAGATCTGTTTATTTACAAACATTTAGGAGAACAAAACTTTTGAATGGAAATGCAAAACAAATGAAATGAAATGAAAATCAAGATGGCTTAATGGGCAGGGGACATGGGGAGATAATGCTGCAGCTTAGATAGCCAAGAAAAATGGCTGAGTGTGAGAGCTGAATCATGTTGAGTCATGCAATCAAAAATTGTCATTCATTCACAACAGCATAAAATCATTCACAGCAGCATAAAATCATTCACAGCAGGCTATACATACTAGATCTATATGCTGAAAATGGTCAACGTGAAAATTATTTGTAAAGCAAAGTTTCAAATGTATTCACTTCCACAAATGTCTGCCATCTGAAATCCTGACGCTCAGAAATGGTCAAACAGAGAATGAAATGTGGACAGAGAGGTAAGAATTTGAACTGTTACTTAAATCTGCAATACTTATATCTACTTCACATTATCACAGTTTCGGACTGTTACTTATACAAAACTTATACTTTAACACAGTTCACACTTAGGTGCTCACAAGACCAAAACTGAGCAAAAAGCCAAGCATTTTCTATATAATATATTACAATAATATAATAGTTACATATACAAACACTCAACAGCTATTGCAAAGAGACAGACCACTTACCAAACTTGGTATAAACATTCTACAATAGTCATTATGCCAAGGGGACAAAACTGTATCTAGTCTTATTTAAAGCTAGAGATAGCTGGATATGAATATAACTCATAACAATCGAAGCTGTATTATTAGACTGTGCAAATGAACAATTTATACACCATCCTTATACTCAAATAGAAATGTTTGTGTCTAAGCTGGCATTACACTTATTTCAGTTAATGCAGTGGTCTGCATCTGTGCATACATACAACAGAAGCTACTGCTCTAGCAAAATTTAACTATTGTCTGTCTCACAACTGAAGGCAGTTTCATTTTCTCATTCTGTTGCAAAAAAATTTAATGTCAGTCAGGGGCTCAATTTTCATGATGGTTTAAAAAAAATAAATGTGAAACAAAAATTTGGCTTCTGGTAAGTAAAAAGCTTGGCATGGTAAGTCTTTATGGACCTTAGTATATACTGCTTTTTATTTGCTGTTTATACCCTGTATGTAGCAATCATTTTTTTGCTTTGCCATAAGAAAATATGCTGACAAGATGATTATCTCAAAACTGAATGATCAAATTCAAGACATATAACAGAGTAAAGGTTTAAGTGGCAAACACTGAAAATAACATACAATTGTAGCAACACTAATAGAGAAGTAATATTTATCTAATTCAAAACAACAAGAAAACTGCAGTGTGATATTCTACAACTAGAATATTTAAGTGATTTGATATGAAAAGAAATGTTTAAAGACAGAAGCAAGTTTATGGCAAAGATTTAAGTCCTGGATGACAACACGGTGTCAACTTTGTCCTTTCAAGCAAGCACACATCTTCATAACTCAAAGGGCTATCACAAGAACAACAACATGCTGAGACTCGAACACAGTATCTCTTGAACAGCAAAGCAGTCAAACTAATAAATATTATGAACAATAACTTGCACATCTACATATTAAGTACTTGGCAAAGGCCAACGGTTTTTGGACAGTAATTCTTGCTACCTTCTAATTTAAGGATAAAGCAGAATGTTATATTGATTAAAAATTATCCCTCATCTTGATTGTCTCATGTGTAATGTTGTGATAATCTTAGTTGACATTACATTTGAAAGGACAGTCTACGACACAGCAGATTTTCTGTAACAAAGTGCCTACAAGCTCTAAGATTTGGCCAAGACATAGCAAGGATATATATATATGTTGCTAAGCAACAGAGCCAAAGGAAGATGCACTTCTTGTAGGAAAAAAAATATAAAAGAAACCCAAGAAAACAAGACATCAAGCTTTAGTCATACTCGCTATATTGAAAAATAAGTATTTCTCTACAGTTTTTGCTTATACAAACCTTTCTCTCTTGGAACGGCAATCCTTCCATCATTAGTGCTGAAGATCTTTTAGAGTTTCAGGCAAATCTATGTAATTTCTTTCTCGCAACTTTTCCCAGTCTTTCACAAATTTACCATCCTTTGCAATTTCTTAGTAATACTTTAGATTGCTTTACAATTAAGCAAACATGTACTTAACAGGAGGGAAAAAGTCCATGTTTGTTTTACTGCTTACTGAGCAGTTTTAAAATAAGTAACAATGAACAAGTTTTGTAGTTCGATGAACAAAGACAATATCAGTTTTTTGAATATATATTTTCAACAACAACCACACAGTTATATATCCAATACATTTGTTGTTACCATAAAACTCAGGATTTAATTAATATAATTTTGTACAGAAGAAAGGTTTTTCTTAAAAACTGCAAACACTGAAGCTGTTAAATTTCCAAAGCTCAATTATTCTCAAAAACTCTTACTTAGCTCTCATAAAGCCAGACGCCTTAGCTTTCACAAATCTGTCCAAGAGAACAATGAATTAGGCTGCTTCATACAGCCCTTTGCTTTGTTGAACAATAACCCATGTGGAACTTTAATGCTTAGTTGTACCAGCCCCTTCTTTTTAACATTCTGACTGTCAAAGGCTTGCATATGAATATTGAGATTATCAACAATATATGGTGAGTCAATCTGAATACTTTACTTCAGTTCAAAGAGGATTAATATGTCTGTATTTAAAGAGATGCACAAGTCAAAACCACAAAAACTGTTCTAGTTCTCTGTATCCTCTTTAGTAAATTTATAGCTTGTATGCACACACATGTTTTGTCCACACATGATAAATATACAAAAAAGGTAAAAAAAATATAAACAACTATACAAAAAATACTGTTTCATTATCACAGATACGGTAATGCTTTCTTTAGTTGCACTATTTGCCAGTTCCTAATGAAAACAATTAAAACATTAAGGAAACACTGTCTTATGCAGTTGATGTGAAGTTTTCTTGGGTTTCTTCAATTTACTTTTGTACCTTTCCTACTGCACTCTACAAAATCCAAGCAGAATGTTTCATTTCTTTTTTCACCATGGATCATTGTCCCATAATCCCTTAGGGTTTATATTCTTATCAATATAAGTTTGTTTTAGTCACTGTGACCCAGCGAATCGAGGAAGACAGTAAGCAAAGCAATGTTTTCAAATGACTGTTAATTAACACACGGTAAACCATTCTTCCCTCCACAATACAGACACTAATTCTTTATCATAAACCTCAATAATGTGTCCTTTGATGCAGATAAGATTTAATTCTGAATTTAAATCATAAATGAGACAGATTGATGTAACAATTTCTATGAAAATTTATTACAAACTTCTTCAAATACCATTCAGGTTCATACATAAAGTTCTCTTAAAAACTGTTTGAGAGGAGATACAAAGCTAATTAGACAGTTAGGCCCTCAACCCATCGGTAAATACATTTGGTTTGTACAAGTAAGAACTAATAAACTGACACTAATAAAATAAAGTACAAGTATTTCTATACCCTATCTGCATAATGATTTCTGACTCTAAATCTATATAAAGTACCAAGGAAACTGGGGAAAATATTATATAAGAATTTTCAGAAATTACCAAGGAATTTTTAAGTTTCTCAAAATCCTATAACAAGATGAAAGGCACACAAAATTATGTAACTATACAAGCCATGTACCAGTATACACGCTAAAATTCCCTCAGTCAAAAATTTGTTAAATTTATCAAAAGTAATAATGTTTTGATATTTTACAACATGTCTATACCGAGCTCTAGAGTTCTAAGTAAATTATCATGCAAATATGACTCTGATTTTTCATTGACATACAAGAGGGAAATGTTATAAATATCTTTAAACCTCTGAAACCAACTAACTTTAAGTCATAAAAAATTCAAGATTTACTTATAAATATAATTAATTCATCTTTGTTCAAGTCTCTTCACTTCCATACATAGCATCTAAATCATGCAGAGAGAACTTGTATTAAAGGTAACAAGTTTAACTCATAAGAATATCTTAAGGAAACCATGGAAATTCAGCTCTTATAACAACAGGCCAGTCGGTTCCTGAATTAGCAATACTCTGTAAGCTTTACTGAGAAATAAACCCTAACATTTTTTGCTTAAATTTATCTAATGATTGTGAATATTTCTTTCAGCAATGAAACTGACCAAAAAAAATTATCATGAGAGCACACAGAAAGAAGACAAGATACTTACTCTGATTTGAGTAGGCTTTTTGTTTCGCTCTTCCTCAACGTCCTAGTCAAAATATACAGTGCAATGTTACACATACTAGTTACTAAGCAACCCCTCTGGTACCATGGCAACAATGTTGTGAACATAAAACAATTTCTATTGAAATACTGTATATAATTCAAGAAAGAAAAAAAACTTTGAAACTGAATTATGAAATTATAATAAAATATCATATACTTATAAAACTTGGTATCCTAACAAGTAGTATATACATATAATGATATGCTTGACCCTAGACATAGGATACCAGCAATAACTTGGTACCAAAAGGGTTTTAAAACAAAGTTTTAAAATTTAAAATTCTAAAACTTCTAAATTTCATCCAGAATAAATCTTAATCTAAGCCCTTGTACTTCAATAATCTGATTTTTTCTCTTTTAAGTTGAAAACAGATTTTATTTTGAATGCAGAATTTTTTTCCAGTAAAAAAAAGTGAATTTTGAAGATTTCTTAATCGAAAAATTTACAGATAATAGTTACTATCAATATAGTAAAATAAAGGCAAAAACAAATGAACCACACATCAATTGCTTCATTCCAACTGATTTATTCTGGTTTTGGTGTACAGAAACAATAACCACCTAGTCTAAAACATGCTTTCTACACAAAACAGTGCATTGTGCAAGAGAAGCCTCAAATTTTCTGTCAGACTCAAAGGACTTGAACAGAAACATTATATATTAATTTTGATTTCAAATTAATGAAGCTAAAAATAGCAACTAGACTGCTTCACTTACTTAAGGAAATTCTTTGTGCCATTCAGTCATAAGAAGGAAAGGTAATGATCACAAAATAGAGAAACAAATCTCTTTTATGTCCAGTTGACATGTAAACACTGTTCTTTTTAAAGTGCAAAATCAATACAGGATTAGGTGCAATAACTTTACCTATGAAATCTGAAGGAGAGAATGTCTCCTTTCATGCAAATAAAATGTCCCCTCCAAAAGTTTAAGCAGAAATATCTTTGGACAAGTGAACTGCCAAAAGAATTAATTCTTTCTATACATGTATCAGTGACAATGTCAATGGTAACAAACTTTTAAAAGGGACCCATAGCAGACCTTTCTGATTACCTTAATGATATTTCTTACTTAGCCCTGTTTACTTACATCTTTGAGAGTTTGTATGAGCCTTCGCTGTTTGTCTTGCTCATATTTTGATTCATCAAGCTGCTCATTAAGTATATTTATCTCCTCCTGAAGAGCTTCCACCTCTGGCTGATGCCTGTGAAATAAAAGACATATTGTGATTGGTTAATGAAAATGCAAGATTCATTTTGATTGGTTACTGTACAGTCAGAAGCATTATTACTGGTTAATGTTATTGATAGAAGCTTATGACAAGATCTTTTACAAGCTATATGTAAGAAAGAGCTAGATTGGTAAAATCTTTAATTATCTGAGCATGTACAACTTAATAATTGTCTATGTTCTAAAAATATATGGTATGATGGTCATTAAATGAGCATTGTTTATATATATTAGTAATTTATCGAATGGATATACACTTTAAAATTTATACCTTCATATCATATTTAATGACCATAATGCAGTACCTTTTACATGTGCAGATTAACTTATTAATGTGAACCGATTATTTATTCATCAAGAAATCTAATTAAAATATTTCATGATTTTTAAATTAAACATAATCTAGTTATACTATGTTACTCTTTAAGACTTGGTAGATAAAACTACTCATTTCTAAATCACCAAAAAAAAATCCCATCTAAAATGTTGAAATCTAAACAACAATCATGCAAAATGTAAAATAACAGGAAAGTGCAATATATGAAAGAACAATATCCTTACAATAAGAAAATACTGAAAGGATGCTTATATAAGGCTTCAAAACCTGAAATAATTTTATCAAAGTCACGATTTTATAGTTAAACAAGTGAACATTTATCTAAAATTTTATTGTAATTATAGGACTATAAGAAAAGAATGAGATAACAAGTTTTCTAAACATACAAATAAACTACATAATATTGTAAGCATATGGTGATTGTGAACATGCAATAGTGGATTTTAAGAAAGTCTAATGAAATATGGCTGTACAGATGCTTAAACTGTCCGATGTGCATATCAATCTGTATGCAAACACATATAACCTGCAACCAGAAGAATTCCTTTAGACACAAACATTCCAGTACAAAGGAACTTTTTCAAAAACTCATTATACAGCCATAAACAACCATGGTTTTATTGCACAACCTTGCCGAATACCTTCAACCAAGAAAAAATGTAATCTAATTCACATGCCATACAACTACATCATCACTGAAAATTTGTCAACAAGAAATTACAAGTGCTACACTGTAACCTAATTCCCATACACACTACAGCACAAGCATTTTGATTGGTTAATTTTTCATGACATTGGGGAGTTTCTAACATTTTCCTCTGCTCTTATTGGCTGTTCCTGCATATAGTCTTATATAGCTATTCAGGCAAGCCAGAATAAAGTTTAAAATACTTTCTAGGTGTAAAGCTATAACCAATCACAATGCTTCTGTCAATGTCACAGAAATGTCACTTACTCCCTACAACAAGTCCTACAAGTTTGTATGTCAGGATTAGTAAATTAATATAGGATTGTTTTGTCCTTTAAGCTGTTTAATTCTGGCCTTTGCAATATACGAAACAAGAATTTAATGATCCATCATAAAAATTGTCATGACTACTTTTCTTAATCTTATTTTTTCCAAAGGCTAGAAAAAACTATTAATTACTTATCTTATCACTAGTCAATTAATTACAGCACTTGTATTAATAGTTCTTTCTTAAACCTGTCCTACAGGTAATTAACAGTTTATGTGTATGACCTAAAGGCACTATGGAATTTAGTCAAATAAAGACTATGCAAAGTTCACCACTGTGAAATTAACACCATTTGCAACACCTTACCTTGGTCTGGAGTTATGAAACAAATGCAAAATAAGGTGAAATTGTACATTTCTAAACTGAAATATCTATGCATATATTTTTTCATACATAAAAAAAATCTAAAATAGGGAAATAACATATAAGAATAACAAAAATTGAGAAACAAGTGAGTGAAATGAACAGGGGTGTAGCAATGTGCCCAGAACAAGCATTTGAGGGTATCATGAAGAATTTAACTTAGAGGCATAAACACTGCAACAAAGACTGAATCAGATGTTTTTAAAACTACTGAAACTTAATTTAAAGCCATAGTTTTAAATCTTAACAGTCTCAATGTAACAATCCTTAGTTCAGCTGGAAATAACAATTTACCATGGATGTGCTATAGCAAAAACCAGTAAATATGTTCATATAATTTTTTTAAACAAACTGCTAAAGTTCCATACAGTAGGCGTAAAGGACATACTGGTCAACAGGTAATTAGATTTTTTTATGTGACAAGTATCACTGTTACGTATCAGGTAACAAATAACAACATGGGCATAAGTGACAAAACAAACATAATATTAACATGACACTCCTGGTTACAGATAACATTAATATGGCAATAATAAACAGTTTGTGAAGCATGGTTTAAAATATTTTTTTTCTCACATCAGCTGAGAAGACCAACTGTTGGGTCTCAAGTCTGCTTAAGTCAAACCAACTAGAAGTGAAACACAAACCTTAAGTTAAAAACTGTCCTCTAACTTTAGGTGCACCTTTATCATTTTGTAAAAAGCTTAATCAATGTAGTTAGTAAAATTTTTAGCGAAAACAGTCAATTCTTAATAATGCTTCACAAAAAGTATTATGCAATCAAAGTGATGCTGGTTCAAATGTTGATGAAACAGGAATGCTTCACGTCTACAAATAGGTCACATAGCACGGCTACACTTACGCCATCTTCCACCTGTCAAATTGGGAAAAATAACATGTCAGGCTTCACAAAACAACATTCTTTAACCATGACTGCTAGCTGGTCATAACAGGATCAGTATAATTATGTCTTTTATTGCTGTTTAAGGAACATACTGTTTAAAAAAATCGCCTTTCCTGGAAATATATCTAATCAGGCCCCAAAGCTATCAAATCTGAAAAGACTTTGTAAAGCTAAGAACAGTCAGATGTTGAAAAAAACATTATATTCTAATTGTTTTACAAAATTATCACAAGTTACTTATTATTGTGAATGTTTTTTTTCTTTGTACATCTAAAAAGATTAATAACAAGAGAATTCTAGTCAGCCTGACATATCACATCATAGACCAATACTATAAATTTAAGTAAACATGAAAAATACAGATTTTATACAAAACAGTATGAAACAAGAAATCTCTGTCAGTCTTTTTTTGCTCACAAACTTAACTAATAGGGTAGGGCTTACTCTAACAGTAAGTAAAATAAACTTACAACTTTAATTGTAAAAAGTGGTCAACTAAAAATTCATTTACTGCGCTAGATGTAACAAGATATTTGATAAGGAAACATCCACTAGTTTAACTTAAAAAAAAAAAAAAAACATTATAAATTGCTCAGAAGGTTTTGAAGCCTTTCGAGGAAATAAAAAAACCCATCTGTACTGACACTACTGAACAACAACAAAAAAAATCAAATATCATAAATAATAAGGCTGGTAATACAACCATGCATTAATAATGATTTAAAACACCGCTAAGCTGCAAAATAAACAATAAATTTGGCAAAAAGTTAATACTCCCCTTCCAAAACTTTTGCAAATTCTTCAATGAAGCTTTGCTGTAAAATTTTCAATGTGTATGAAATACATTTTAACGACTTACAAACCTTGTCCCAGATCACCTTAAAAAATACCTGAAAGGAGTACTGAAAACGGAACTTTTAAATTTTTGCCATTTTAGTAACAAAAATTTTAGAAAAAGCCACCACAAAGGAACAAATTAGAGACCTCTGCTGACAAACATTTCTAACATACAAAAATACAATCGCAAAATTGTCTTAAAAACATCTCTCAGATCATGTTAACAAAATATGCAATGAAAAAGAAAAGCTTAGCTGAAGAATGAAGATACTGAAGACCTTTTGAGACATGTGAAGCATTATGTCACCCACTTAATACAGGAAAAAAAGTGTCACAGACAAAGTGTAAGAGTGGTCATCTGCATTAACAGAACCAGGTGTGCTTTGTTGAGATTTTTATTATCTAGAATAGATGTTAAATACAGGCAACATGTTTAGTTACCTGAATTAAGTTCTAAATCTTGAAAATGTGTCTCAAAGTATCTGTCAGCGTTAGATCTGTATTATCGGCTTTGTCAGCAAAGCTTCCAAATGATACAGATTAATTGCCACTTGATGCTACAGAAACTGAATAAACAGACTGAATGCTTTGTTTACTTTTACCTGACCCGCATTGACGGGAAAACTGGTAAGTGTGTTTGCATCGAATGTTGTTGACTAAAAAAGTACGTATTGAAATATTAGAGTACCTCGGAAAAAGCTAAAATAACAGATACTGGTAGTGGTATTAGAAAAAACAACAGTTCTTGAGAACTGAATTATGAATTTTTAAGACAAAATCTTATCATTCTTACACATACAAACAGTATGGTAATAAATAAAACAAGAAACATGGCAATGCCACGAAACCAGGTTTTCAAAAATGTTGTTCTGATTCTATACTATAGTATGAATTTTGGAATGAAGATTGCTATGAATATTCAAAAGATTATAACATGACATGAAGGAAAAGATAATATTCATGAGAATACATGATAATGAGTAGGATGTAAATTTCGGCTAACAATACTGTCTGCAAGGAGTATACTTAATAATGAGACAACAATTTCTGCACGTCATCTTGATGTGGTAAACATTTGTCTGAAGTTTCATCAAAATTCTTCAAAGGGTTGAAGAGTTACAGAGCGGACAGGATTTTCAATGTTAATGTCACTGTGACCTTGACCTTGGAGCCATCAAAATTCTTCAAAGGGTTGAAGAGTTACAGAGCGGACAGGATTTTCAATGTTAATGTCACTGTGACCTTGACCTTGGAGCCAGCCATGCGGAACATGCGTTCTGCACGTCATCTTGATGTGGTAAACATTTGTCTGAAGTTTCATCAAAATTCTTCAAAGGGTTGAAGAGTTACAGAGCGGACAGGATTTTCAATGTTAATGTCACTGTGACCTTGACCTTGGAGCCAGCCATGCGGAACATGCGTTCTGCACGTCATCTTGATGTGGTAAACATTTGTCTGAAGTTTCATCAAAATTCTTCAAAGGGTTGAAGAGTTACAGAGCGGACAGGATTTTCAATGTTAATGTCACTGTGACCTTGACCTTGGAGCCAGCCATGCGGAACATGCGTTCTGCACGTCATCTTGATGTGGTAAACATTTGTCTGAAGTTTCATCAAAATTCTTCAAAGGGTTGAAGAGTTACAGAGCGGACACAATTTCGTTTGACGCCCGCCCATCCGCCCATCCGCCCGCCATACCCCAATCTAATAACCAGGATTTTCAAAATTGAAAACCTGGTTAACAACAATGACCAGAAATATGGGGCCTGAAAAAATACAGTATATCAAAACTGTTCTAAGTTTGAAATACAGGTACTAGAAACATAACTTGTACTATAAGCATGTGCGTAAATGAAATCACAACTTTTAAGTAATTGTCATTATAAGAAATTACATAGAAAGGTTAACATCTACGTTTTCACACTAACCCCATTTCCAGGTCTGTAATCTTATAAACTTATTGTTGTAAGTCATACAAATAGTTAAAATTTGTGCTTTCTATTCACACATGTATTAAGAGACCCACAATTATGTTCCCACCCACCCAGTACCTGTGGCATAAAGTAGGCTTATGTGATCATATTACCATTTTATAATCGGTTAATGCAAATGGTTCAAAAGTATTTAATTACGAGTATATTAAATGGAGTGATAATGATAAAGAATTATATCGTTCTGGAATTATAGCAAAATTGCCTGTTTTAAATGATATATTATTGAAATGTAATGTAAATGATGTAAACAGTGTAAATAATACGGTGAATTTATTCACGAGTGCTGTGAGAGAAGTGGCAGATCCTCTTTTTTTAAAACATGGTTGTACATTTCCAAGATTTGATGTAACTGAAATTGATGATTCCTGTAAATGGTTTGATTTAGATTGTAGGGAAACAAAACAAATGTACAAAAATGCATTAAAACAGTTTAATATGTCACACACAGAGACTGATAGATTAGAATTAGTTCAACGTAAAGCTAGGTATAAATATGTTGTTAAGAAAAAACGTCGTTCTTTTAAATGGCAACAAACTAAAAATTTTGAAAATTTAAAAAAGAGTAAACCACGTGATTTTTGGCGCTATTTTAAAAAGCAACAGGGAAGTAATAATTGTGAGATACCTTTGCACGATTTTAAAACATATTTTGAAACTATGTTCTCTGAAGTAAATTTTTCCTTGAATGAAAGAGCAGAAGATTTTAACAATGTCCATGATTTTAATCCTGTTTTTTCTGAATTAGATGGAAATATTACTTTACATGAAGTACTTAAGGCAATTTCTATGCTTAAACGAAATAAAGCGGCGGGGATAGATAATCTTTTAAACGAATATTTTATAGAAGCAAGTGATATTTTGTCTGGACATATAACAGAGCTATTTAACAATATTTTAGAATCTGGCATTTTTCCCGAAATCTGGACAAGAGGTTGTATAATACCATTACATAAAAAAGGAAATAAAGAAAATGTACAAAATTACAGAGGAATAACTTTATTAAGTCATCTTGGTAAATTGTTTACTAGTATTTTAAATCAAAGAATAACTAAATGGTGTGATGAAAATAATATTATCTCTGATGCGCAGTTTGGTTTTAAAAAAGGTAGTTCGACTACAGAAGCTGTTTTTGTACTGCATTCTATAATTGAAAAATATTTGAACCAGAATAAAAGATTGTATTGTGCTTTTATTGATTTAAAACGCTGTTTTGATTCTATATACAGGAATGCACTTTGGTTTAAGATGTATTATGCTGGTTTGAATGGTAAATTATTAAGAATAATAAGAAGTATGTATAACTCTGTTAAATCTTGTGTAAAGTCCTGTGGTAACTATTCTGATTTTTTTGATATTTCGATTGGATTACGTCAAGGGGAGATAATTTCCCCAGTTATGTTTTCCTTGTTTATTGAAGATCTAGAACTTTATTTGCAAAATAACTTAAATTCTGGTATAGATCTTCAAGACATTTGCATAATTTTACTTTTGTTTGCTGATGATATGGTATTAATTGATGAAAATCCTCTAGGTCTCCAAAATTCATTAAATAAGCTTAATGAATACTGTAATAAATGGGGATTAGAAGTTAATGTAAACAAAACCAAAATCGTAGTTTTTCGTAAGAGAGGTGGTTTAAGAGCAGGAGAAAACTGGTTATATGGTCAAGATAATATAGAAATTGTAAATGATTTTAATTATCTAGGTGTCACACTGAATTATACAGGAAATTTTAACTTAAATACTCAAACTTTATATGGTAAAAGTTTAAAAGCCCTAAATAATTTAGTGGCAAATTTGAAAAAATATGAAACAAAACCAAAAATAGCCCTACAGTTGTTCGACTCTTTTATTGGTTCTATTTTAATGTATGCAAGTGAAGTATGGGGTTTTTACAAATCAAAAAAGTTAGAAAATATTCATTTGAAATTTTGTAAAACTATTCTTGGTGTTAAAAAATCTACTAGTAACGTAGCTGTGTATGGTGAACTTGGAAGATATCCGTTGTATATAAACAGATATGTCCGAATTGTAAAATTCTGGTTTAAAATAATAAGTTCAAGTAATATTATTATAAATACGATTGTTAATTCATGTATGTCTGATATAAATATAGGGTATACAAACTGGTTTGCAAATGTACGAAGTCTTTTAGAAAAATACGGTTTTTTTGATGTATGGTTAAACCCTTTAAGCGTTAATCAAAATTGTTTTATTGTTGTTTTTAAACAGAGATTAATAGATGAATATTTACAAGAATGGAGAGCTAGTATAAATTGTAATGATGTATTATTTTTATATAAATCAGTAAAGGACAGTTTTGAAATGTCACCTTATTTAGAAAATATTGTATCAAGAAGACTAAGAATAGCTTTGACAAAACTGCGTATTTCAGCTCATAATCTTAGAATACAGACAGGCAGATATTCACGGGAAAGAGTAGAGCGTAATTTAAGATATTGTTTAATTTGCAATACCAATGAAATTGAGGACGAGTTCCATTTTGTGTTTAAGTGTCCTGCATATGAAAATTTAAGAAATATATATATTAAGAATTATTATAGAAATAGACCAAGTATGTTTAAGTTTACTCAATTATTACAAAGTGATAAAAATAAAGAAACAATTATGCTTTGTCAATATATTAATGAAGCTTTCAAATTACGATACCAGATTATTAATGCTTAGATATGTATTTCAACCTACTTTTATGTATACCTAACAGGTCCAGACTAATGAAAAGTTTTATTGTGTATACTACTGTGTATGTAATAGCCATTATGCATTTATATTCACGTCATCTCTATTCTGTTTCGTCCATCCAATATATTATGTTTACTTTCATGTCATTGTATTTTTCATGTCATTATATATGTATGCTTGTATATATGTTAATCACGAGAAACTTGTAGTTTAAGTGAAAATAAACGTTCTTCTTCTTCTTCTTCTTCTATAATCATGAAGGTCTTTGTTCCACAAATGATAATGTGGTCAACAAGCTAACATAATTATGAAACAAAACTCCTGTAGTTTTTAATCTGATGGTAAAAAATAACCAATAAATTTGTTTCCATGTAATATATATATATTGTATTGCTATTACTAAACAGTGTTTTTGCCTACACATATCAGGTTTCTGAGCCCCCTCCCCCCCTTTCCCAAAAAAAAAAAAAATTATCACACACTTATGTTATATAATTCTTGAATATATGTTTTACCCGTTCTTATAAACGAAGGTTGTCTATGGGGGTTTTCTACTGACAAAGAGAAAAGTCAGAACAAAAAGGGTCACCAACCACCAAATATAATTTCCTTCAAATCAAACAAATAGAAAAAGAGGCAATATGGTAAACTCAAGAAACATGGTAAGAAATAACACATCTGAAAATAAATTGAGCATAGTTATTCATAGCATGAAATGTTCAGACAGCAGCTAAGATTTAATTCAGAATATATAAATTTCAGGGGAGACGTTTTCCTGTTTTTTTTTCTCTTCTTTTTCTGTAAGAGTACTTAAAACCCTAAGCTAGCAGAAACTGACACCAAATATTATCTAACAGACTGCGGTACATGATAAATACCATGTTGTTAATATCCCTTGAATATCATGTTGTTAAAATCTCTTGAATAAAATGAAGTTCATATCCCCTTCTTAATTAAAAATGTCTTCCCACTTGTTTTGAGACTGACTTCATAAAGTCGGTTTTCACGTTAAGCTAAGAAATTTAATTTAATATTCAAGAAATCATATGATATGAAGTATCTGAAGGTAAAAATGATCAGCACAATTTCCCGAAGATTTGGCCAGCAGTAAATCTTGCTTACGATATGCCATTCAGAATGTGGTAGTACAATAAAGATAATGTCAAAAAATATTTGAAGGTTCTACAAAGGATTATGATTTTATTTGTAAATCAATTCAATATCAAAGATGTAAGATGCATGCCTTCAGAAAACACCTAAAAAACTTCTGATGAAAAATATATTATATTCCTAAACCCAACTGGGATAGCGCTGATGGAAATCAATTTCTTGGCAGTCGCACACCTGACTTTCTATGTATAAGTATTTCTTTCAAGTTCCTTCAATTTCTTTCCATTTTTTTCATATTTCTTTTAATAAAAGAGTTTATGATAAAAAATAATTTCAGTAAAATATGTTTTATAAAATCACTCCAAAACCTTTATAATTTAAGTGTCTAGATAATTTAACTCTTCTTTTGTTCTGATTTCTTTTCTTTCATCTGTAATAATAAAAATTTTGTTGAATAAGAATTTCTTCTTGAATTGTAAGCAGTGGACCATTTTTTAATTCTATGACAAGAGTTGTCTTCCTTTTGGATGCATTCTTACATCTCTGTCACACATTTATACAAAATACATGTTGTCATGCCATGCCGAATCACTTTCAATTGTTGGAATGTAAGAAATTCTGTTTATATATAAATTCTACACACAAATTGATCAAATGTTAACCAATATTTCAGTTCATTGTATTTCTTTTTTCTTTTTCTAATTTAAAATGATACATTCACCAATTTAAGTTCTCAAAATAATAATTTAGTGAATTCGTTCAAACTATTGACAATATGAAGAGATATAAGATATTGTGTATGACAAGTACATCATAACTGCCAAGAAATTGTTTTGGCTTTACTGGGGTTTAACGCCAGTTTTAACAGCTAAGGTCATATCCCGGCGGTCAGGCCACCTAACCAGAGTTCCTGGGTATCTAACCAGTTTACTAACCAATTTCTCCATAAGTGACTGACTACCTCCTCACTTGCTTTAGAGGTGAGGGAGATGTATTGTCTGAGATCAATTATCACAGAGAAATTTTGCCAGCCCTGATGGGGATCGAACCAGGATTGTCAACATCGACAATCCGATGCTCTACCGACTGAGCTAGCCGTGCAGCCAAGAAAGTGTTAAAAAATTTTAACAATGGCTGCAGGAAGGAAAAAAAAAATGCATTCAGCCTTTTAATTTTTTTCCTAATAAAATATTTTTTCAATAAAATGAATTTTTGGCTCTTCATTGTGGTAAGTGTAAATATAAATAGTTAGTTCTCTGCAAAACTTTACTGTGTATTTGCTGTCTGTTGCCAGCAATGCTTCTCCGAGCAATGTGACACTTGCATCTTCATATCTTTCTTGAATCTATAGTCCATCTAACATTTGATCAATTTAATATGCAGGTAAAATTCAGGTTTAATCATGCAAGGCAATACAGGTTCTTATTTGTTTTTCTGTAAGGTAAATCAGCCTGGACTGAAGGATTATCTCCCTGTACATCTTTGCTCTGTATAGGAAGCCATTCCCTCTTGGCATAACAACAAAAAAGGAGAATTTTGACAATAAGATGTCCAGTCAACAAACGGAGGGGGTCAGAATTCAAAAATATTGTATCTGCTTTTTAATTCCATTAGTACTTGAAACAGGTTTGCACCGACAACTCAAAATAAATTTGCACACAAAAAAAAAATCACAAAATTCAAGTTTTTAGAGGAATTTTCCTAAATGATTTAAAATCTGCCAAGTTAAAGAAGTTTAAGGAATGTTTTAGACCAAAGAGCCACAGTTTTAACCACAAATAAAACCTGTATCTCCCAGTTAATGTCATATACAAATAAAACAAGGATGTTGGATGCAGTGAGTTATGAGGCCACTGTCTTTTCAGCAAAATGTCACACTGTCCCTGATGGCAGCAAAATGTCATCAAGTCTCCTTTGGAAAGAACTTTGTAAAATTGTAAAGTTTAAAGAAAAAAAATAGAGATAGAAGGACACATTTACAGAAAAGAATTGCACCATTTTCAGAATGAAGACTTTATTAAGAACACAAAAATAATAATTTTGAACAATTCTCTCTTGTAAATTTCTTTAATTTGGCTAAAACCTTTAAAAACCCTTCTTCATAACTGCAAGCAATTCAGAAAATGTTAAACAAACTTTTTTAAGGCCTATATTCAAAGAAGAATAAACACTTATTTCAACTCTTAGTAGTTAAATAATGAAATTGTCACAAGAAATAACATATTCAGGACAACATCATGGAGCCAAAACAAACTAGTTCATATTCATCTGATCTTACAGTAATCTTTTCTAATTTTAATTTGACTACAAAATGCCATGCAGCACTTATAAATAGAATCTCATCCAAGGACATATCGATTCCCCAGACCAAGTCTCACAGCGACTTTTGCTTAAGAAACATGATATTAATAGACATAGTTTGACAGTTTTCTTCCCCACGCATCACACTTACTTCTTCGTAATGAAAAATTGTAAGATAATTATGTCATTACAACACTCCTGTGCCATCTTTATGGGATACTTATTAAATTTCGTTTTCATTAAAATGTGACTTTTTTGTTTGAACGATACTTCTATCATCAAAATCTTCACTAATCCAGACAACCTTGGTGTGTGATCTGCATCACTGCATCCTCAAAGAACATCCTTATTACCAAATAACAGAAATCATCAGATTGATGCAGTAATCATCCTTCTATCCTGTTATGAAAGATGGACCATTACGGCATCACAAAGAAAATTATTTAGACAGAAATACAAAAATTGGATTAGGTGTTAACAATAGTTATTATAATACTTTGTCTACCCCGTCTCTCCACAGTTGTTATTTGAAGCTGACACCACTGTTATACGTTACCTGTTTGCTTGGCTCTCCTCTGCCTCTTTTTTAACATATTCTTCGATCCTTTTATGGAAAATGTTATTTCAAGTGTTAACTTTTCACAGGAAAGTTACGAAAATAAGAGGAAATTAAGCCACTTTGTGAACACGTGTTTTTCATAAATTTTACACTGAGCTTTTTATAGAAAGGTTTACATTCAGTGCTAATCAAGTTACGTGAGAGATGGAAGCAAGTTTCATTTTTCATATTTTCAACAAAGCTAAATCATTTATCACTGTTTTATGACTAAAGCATTAACAAAGAAGAGAAAGTATGCTAAATTAGCAATGTTATTTCAGATGGTAAAATTATTTTCTTAAAGGGAAATAGCAAGACTATACAGCCCGAGCAGATTGAAAGCCTTCATACAAATATGTATTTAATCATAATATCAACATAATTATAAACTGTACAATATCACACTGTACTTTTTCTTTAAAAGGTCAATTTAACATTTCATTCTGCAGATGACCTTTTAAATTTTTCTTATAAAGTACCATAGTTCACAATGAAGAAGCAGTACAGATATTGATGAGATATGCAAGATGGCAATATGGCATGGTGGAATACTAGTACTGTATCTATCTAACGTTCTTTAAGAGGTATTTATTTTTATTTAATTTTTTAGGAGGAGCTGACTTTTGTGCTAACAGAAGAAAGTTCAGCAAACTGACACAGTTATTAAAAGAGGCCCCTCCAACCAAGGTTTTCTTTTTTCATTTACTGTAGACATCATCTGCTCTCTTTTGTCAGAATCTGTTCCCATTCTTAAAAAAAGCTAAAATTAAAGCTATTTATTACGCTGACTCAGCTGTTGAAATGAAATCTGGTCTCAAATGTCTTTAAACTAATAAAAAGTGGTGAAGCCAGGAAAAAAGTTTTTGAAAAAGGTGAGATTACAAGGACAAACTCGTATCTTTGAAAAGAAAGCCTGAGAAACTGATTCTATATACAATTATACATAAAAATAAAAACAGTAAAGAAATTTATCTTTTGGGAAGAAAAAAAAATCTTCAACATTTATTGGCATTTCATGACAAAAGGACTAGCAGACAAATTGCTTACAGAATCAAAAATGCTCTTAACTAAATGCAAAAACTGTACACAGAAAATGATTTTTCATAGACATTTTACCTACTTTCTGATATTAAGTTTACCCTGTATGACCTTTTAAACATATCACGATTCTCCTTTTAATCTTTGGAAACCATCATTTATAGGCACTGGTGATTTTTTTAGGTAATTTTTAAAACTTAAGAGTTTTATACATCCATTCAAACTGACAGTTCATATTTAAAGTTAATATTTAATTAAGTGATCAAAATGACAAAGACAAATGATAGACAAAAATCATGACTGATATAGAAAATCATTTATAATAATTTAAAATTAGAAGTAACAAACAATTCTTTCACCTTGCAAGATGGAAATAGTTACTTCAAAATATATTTTCTAAATTTTATTTCAAATTTAATACAAGATGGAGACTTTCATATTACCTCATTATGGAGAATTAGGTCAGGCTAAGGACTGTTTGTTTAATATATCCCACTATGGAGAATTAGGTCAGGCTGAGGACTGTTTGTTTAATATATCCCATTATGGAGAATTAGGTCAGGCAGAGGACTGTTTGTTTAATATATCCCATTATGGAGAATCAGGTCAGGCTGAGGACTATTTGTTTAATATATCCCATTATGGAGAATCAGGTCAGGCTGAGGACTGTTTGTTTAATATATCCCACTATGGAGAATCAAGTCAGGCTGAGGACTGTTTGTTTAATATATCCCATTATGGAGAATTAGGTCAGGCAGAGGACTGTTTGTTTAATATATCCCATTATGGAGAATCAGGTCAGGCTGAGGACTGTTTGTTTAATATATCCCATTATGGAGAATCAGGTCAGGCTGAGGACTGTTTGTTTAATATATCCCATTATGGAGAATCAGGTCAGGCTGAGGACTGTTTGTTCAGCATATCCCATTATGGGAATCAAGTCAGGCTAAGGACTGTTTGTTTAATATATCCCATTATGGAGAATTAGGTCAGGCTGAGGACTGTTTGTTCAACATATCCCATTATGGAGAATCAAGTCAGGCTAAGGACTGTTTGTTTAATATATCCCATTATGGAGAATCAGGTCAGGCCGAGGACTGTTTGTTCAGCATATCCCATTATGGAGAATCAAGTCAGGCTGAGGACTGTTTGTTCAACATATCCCATTATGGAGAATCAAGTCAGGCTAAGGACTGTTTGTTTAATATATCCCATTATGGAGAATCGGGTCAGGCCGAGGACTGTTTGTTCAGCATATCCCATTATGGAGAATCAAGTCAGGCTGAGGACTGTTTGTTTAATATATCCCATTATGGAGAATCAGGTCAGGCCAAGGACTGTTTGTTCAGCATATCTCATTATGGAGAATCAAGTCAGGCTGAGGACTGTTTGTTCAGCATATCTCATTATGGAGAATTAGGTCAGGCTGAGGACTGTTTGTTTATTATATCTCATTATGGAGAATCAAGTCAGGCTGAGGACTGTTTGTTCAGCATATCTCATTATGGAGAATTAGGTCAGGCTGAGGACTGTTTGTTCAACATATCTCATTAAGGAAATTAGGTCAGGCTGAGGACTGTTTGTTCAGCATATCTCATTATGGAGAATTAGGTCAGGCTGAGGACTGTTTGTTCAACATATCCCATTATGGAGAATCAGGTCAGGCCGAGGACTGTTTGTTCAGCATATCTCATTATGGAGAATCAAGTCAGGCTGAGGACTGTTTGTTTATTATATCCCATTATGGAGAATCAGGTCAGGCTGAGGACTGTTTGTTTATTATATCCCATTATGGAGAATCAGGTCAGGCTGAGGACTGTTTGTTAAGCATATCTCATTATGGAGAATCAGGTCAGGCAGAGGACTGTTTGTTCAGCATATCTCATTATGGAGAATCAGGTTAAGCTGAGGACTGTTTGTTCAGCATATCTCATTATGGAGAATCAGGTCAGGCTGAGGACTGTCAGATTTATGTATTTTATAATGGAGAATCAGGTTAAGCTGAGGACTGTTTCTTCAGCTTATCTCATTATGGAGAATCAGGTCAGCCAGAGGACTGTTTGTTCAGCATATATCATAATGGAGAAACAGGTCAGGCTGAGGTCTGTCAAATTTATGTTTTTTATAATGGAGAATCAGGTTAAGCTGAGGACTGTTTGTACAACATATCTCATTATGGAGAATCAGGTCAGGCAGAGGACTGTCAGATTTATGTATTTTATAATGGAGAATCAGGTTAAGCTGAGGACTGTTTGTTCAACATATCTCATTATGGAGAATCAGGTCAGGCTGAGGACTGTTTGTTCAGCATATCTCATTATGGAGAATCAGGTTAGACAGAGGACTGTTTGTTCAGCATATCTCAATATGGAGAATCAAGTCAGGCTGAGGACTGTTTGTTCAGCATATCTCATTATGGAGAATCAGCTTAGGCTGAGGACTGTTTGTTCAGCGTATCTCATTATGGAGAATCAGGTTAGGCAGAGGACTGTTTGTTTAGTATATCTCATTATGGAGAATCAGGTCAGGCTGAGGACTGTCAGATTTATGTATTTTATAATGGAGAATCAGGTTAAGCTGAGGACTGTTTGTTCAACATATTTCATTATGGAGAATCAGGTCAGACTGAGGACTGTCAGTTTTACGTATTTTGTAATGGAGAATCAGGTTAGGCTGAGGACTGTTTGTTCAGCTTATCTCATTATGGAGAATCAGGTCAGGCTGAGGACTGTTTGTTCAGCATATCCATTATGGAGACTCAGGTCAGGCTGAGGACTGTCAGTTTTATGTATTTTATAATGAAGAATCAGGTCAGGCTGAGGACTGTTTGTTCAGCATATCTCATTATGGAGAATCAGGTCAGGCTGAGGACTGTCAGTTTTATGTATTTTATAATGAAGAATCAGGTCAGGCTGAGGACTGTTTGTTCAGCATATCTCATTATGGAGAATCAGGTCAGGCTGAGGACTGTCAGTTTTATGTTTTTTTATAATGGAAAATCAGGTCAGGCTGAGGACTGTCAGTTTTTTGTGTTCTTTTATGGAAAATCAGGTTAGGCTGAGAACTGTCAGTTTAACATATAATATTAAGGAGAATCAGGTCAGACTGAAGACTGTCAGTTTAATACACGTGAAAGGATACTTTTTCATTGCAACAAAAGAGAATGAAAATGGACAATGTTATGTAAAACACATCCATTTCATAATTTCAGCTTCAATATTGAAATTGAATTAACATAAAATGCCATACATAATGGAAGGAGACCAAAAAGTTGTGCTAATCTGTTTCAGATTTATGAAAAGATTTATTATAATAATTATCTATCAGAAAAAATATCAGTCACTCTGTGATGATTCATTGATTGATTTACTACACTAGTGACTGCTGTGAAAAAATGTTGGATTTCATAAAGCACAGCTCAGAAAATATATTTATGGCATCTGAAAATAATTTATGACTCCATAAAGTTTTTAAAATTGTGCAATTTCCTGTGGAAAACTTGTGTTGTGTAACCAAGTACCCTTCCTTCAAGGTTTTTTAGTGGTTGAAGAAAATAATTTTCCAGAAGAAATAAATTCATAAATTTTATGTGCTTTATGCATCTTAATGAACAAAATACTTGAAGTGCATGTCATAAAAAAATGCGACCTGTTTTTCACAAATTTTAGACATTTTTTTTAATGAAGTTTTTGATAACTGTGCAACTGGAAGTACCTTGCTTCAGTTTTTATGAAAATAAAAGTGCAAGTCACTTCCTTTTTTTTCTCTCTTTTTTTTTATGTGGACCTGAACAGTTTTTCACTTATATACAGACAGGAAGTGAACCTGACCACTGCAAGACTTAACTCTTCAGTATGAAACTGTCAAATTTCTCATATAAAAATAAAAGATGTAATTATACAAGGGTTTGAACCTTATTTCCAACTTTGTGTGAAATATTACAATGATTCAAAATTAGTGATCAGAAGAAATATATCTGATTTATATATTATTAAGTATTTCCTTTTTAAGTTTTTAATCAAACACTCCTATGGATGGTAAATGTTAAAACACTTTCAGAAGGTTGAGTGGGGTACTTCAGTTTTGTTTAGTTTACGTCTTATTCAGAAAAAAAACCGCTGATGAACCTATCTTAAATGATAAGAATTTGTGTCAGAAAGAATAAGCATGTGTAAATAATTGGTCAACTATACAGCCTGAAAGAATTCTTCAGTAAGAATATGTGACACGAATATAAAAGAAACTATTGTGCCACACGTGCAAAAACATGACTTCTAATGTGAACACTTTTTCTAAGAAAATGTACTATTATGATGAAACTATACTCTAACCTTGCATTTTGATTGCTAATCAGAAAAACATAAGAGAGTATAACATAATTATTTACCTGCTTCTTTGACAGCAAGAAATCCACATGTTTTCAAGTATACTTCGTTTTTGTTTAAAGTACTTCTTTTTATGCTACGTATCTACAAATTATATACATGTAACCTTTTTTCAGATAAAAGAACAAAATTTGAACAAAAAACAACTTTGTTCTACTTTTACATGTAAAATCAAGGGCAATAACTCAAGCCATGTGAAAAAAAACAGGACTAAAACACTAATACATACTTTTTCTCTGCTTCCTCCAGCTGTTGTCTAAGGGATATAATCTCTGCCTGTAGATCATCTACGACATCATCCAGACGCTTCTTACCTCCCTCTACCAACAACATCTGTCCATTAATGAGAGCGACAGTTTTCTCTAGAGCTTCCTTCTCTCGGTTCAACTTTTCTATTGTTTCTTTGTCTACATTGTGGGTAAAGACATTTTAAATATTCATGACATCAAGTATACTCTATAACTAAAATATTTCTTGAGTTATGTAACACGTTCAATGTGACTTTTCGACAAAAATATAACCAAAAAATGATTTCGCTTCAGTCAACAATATGATATATATAGGCAAGAATCTGTACATTTTTCATAAGGTTTTTCTTAAGGCCAATGTTTGTTGATTTTTCGTTTCTCAAACCCGCCGACCCTAATTTTTGCCAAGTTGAAAAAAAAATAAAATGGAAATTTGTAAAAATGAAACTAAATTGCCAACTTATGTCTCCGGAATTCACAAATTTAGTACACTTTTGCCTCTCGATATTTTCATATATTGATTTTTTTATGTGTACCGTATAAAAGTGGCGGTGCCCGGTGACAATGCAGCTACATTGTGGTTTGGTTTAAATTTCGATTCAGCATGCTGTCGCACTTAAAACTGGAATCATTTAAAATTAGTTACTTTGAGTATCTTGTGTAAATCATAACATCTCATACACTTTTAAAGTGTATATATACAAGTCAGAAGAAAAGTAATGTTATTTTCCACACTATTCAGTAATTTTTTGAAGCTGAAATTCGGCCCCATAACTGCCTATGCACTCCATTATGCTTCACGATATTTTCTTTACGTTTTACGTCAATGCCAGCAAAATACTTAGTTTCCCGAGTGAAATTTTCGGATAAATTCCATTTGTCATATATTTCCGCGACCCCGTTGTATTTAAGTATTTATAGAAAACAGTGTCTTGGAGACTCTTTACAAGGTAAACTTACAACATTCAATTAATTTATTTAGATGAGTGGTGATAATTTGATTATAAGTACCAATTTGCATCTACTTAAATATAAGCATACAAAGTTTTAACTCCATAAATTTTGTTAAATATTATGTCATGATAGTATCTAACCTGCCTAGAAAAGTCAGTATTGAATTTGGCAGTAATAAGTTGAAGTTGAAACCTAAAATAAGGGAAAGAAAGAGAACAGCACCTGGTCCAAATGCAATTACATGTTTTTTTGTGAGGAATAGGAGTGACAATCATAATGATAGTAATGTAACTGTGAGTGATAGGAAAGTATGTTCTGTTGTTGTGAGTAATTCTAGTGATGTGATTCAGCCACTTTCCGTGCACTGTCAAAGCAGATAGACAGATGTTGCAATGACAAACTGTGATACATAATAATTCTCCTGTGAAAGATTTATCTGTTTAAAATATCTTAAAAACAACCACAGAGCTGCATTTTTAACCCAAAATTGCAAAAATTTTCGACATGCGGAAGAGGTTTACCCCCTCCTACATCCACCCCTGTCCAGATGATTACCGCTTATTAAGTTCCTGTGGAAATTTGTTTATTTTAAAAAAATTCATTATATGCGTAATGACCAAATTAAATGCTGGGAAAGATATTTATTTGTTGTTGCTTGTGTGTTCACGTTGTTAAGGAGACCCACATTATACCTTTTTGACAGCATTTTAACCAAACAAAATTAAAATTCCCCTTTTTCGACGTTTACGCTCTATTTTTCCCCCACCCAATGGGCACTGACCCCTTTCCCCCAAAATTGGAAAGGAACACAGCTATTATAAAAGGTTGAAGGTCTATTTTTTTTTTTTTTTTATTCCCTCCTCCTACCCTATGTTTTTGCCAAAGGATCTTGAGAAACTAAAAATAAAAAAACAGTGGCCTAAACATGGGTGATGAATATTTGTATCAAGCCTTCTGAAAGTTAAATATCAGAGACACAATGAAGAAAGTGTTGAATTAATGTATTTTTTTCTTCATATGAACATGTATAATGAGCTATGTGGACAGTAAGTTCAGCTTTTATCTATGCCCGCATCTCCCCATGAAGCTCCCTCTAAAATAACATATTTCAGACAGTTTCTTTTTGCATCGAATATCACACACTTTTATTAAAATATCTTAAATAACTGTTCATGTGATTTTCTGTTATTGCAGGTCAGGGCAACCTTCAAACGATATTTCTATAAAACCTCTGTCTGTCTTGCTATTAATTTACCTTTCTGTGTTTCCGATCCTTCATGACCGTATTGTATAATAAAGCACTGATGGCGCTCCTCCAAGTTCTCATGCTCCTGTTTCAGGTGATCAAAGGCGCTCTGCATTCTTTCTTTCTCTCTAGTCAACCTACAGAAAAAAAAAACATTTTCAATAAAGTATCAAGTATGATACGATTTCAATACAAATAACACACCCTTTGATTAATAAAGTCTTGTAACAGACTAACCGCAGAACCGACAATTCTTTTTTTTTAAAATTATCACCTGGATTTAAGCTGTGCATGCGAGATAAAACCCACTTAATTTCAAAACCTGTTGTTACTTTAGGACAATTTAAACCTGTCTATATTATTGGTGTTGGATACATGCTTGCAATAACTTGCATACCTTTCCAGCTCTACTCTTGGAACCACTGAGCCATCTCCACCAAGGGCATCTTTCAATGTGACATTCTCCTGAACAAAAAAACAGAACAAGAAATCTAACAGATTCTGGAATGGTTATATAATCTGTGTCATCTTACCTTGCCACATATCTTCAAAGCTTTTGAGATGATTACCGCATGCTGATAACATATTTTTTTCCACGCATAGACAGTATTAGTGACAGTTAGTTGGGTTTTGTAAATTTCATATTAAAGTGGAATTGCGCAGGATTTTGAGAAAAGTAAAAAACGATTACCAGAAGAATATCTATTGAAACAATGGATGGACCGTGAATAGGAAATTGTCCTAATTGGCTTTCTTTTTCTCTAATTATCACTGGCCCATGAATTAAAAAAAAAAAACGATTTCATAGGCAAGGTAATTAAACTTCTCTATTTCACAATCAAAGGGCTAAGTGGAAATTCACAGAACAGCCCAACTACATACACATCTCTATTTCACTGAGAACCTGATTTTTTTAGCATGTGATTCCTAAGGAATAGACCTGAAATGGAACTGCTCTTATTTACTATCAAAGGGAAATAACTGTACAAATTTCATTCCACCAAAACATGTCAAAAAAAATCTATGCACAATATAAGAACCTGAGAATATGAAATATAGCATGTATAACAGAATGTTCTACTTAAAAGAGCAAACTTTAAGACTGTCCGTCTGCTGGTAACTTCTGTGATTATAATTGAGGATGTCTCTGAATCTACTAAATACAAACCAAAAGTAATTATTTTCTTTTTTTTAATAATGAGTCATTAACATGCACTGTCTGGTTTCCTGTAACTGCAAAGGAGATGGTAATTGGATGAAAACATGCAAAATTTCAAACCCTACTGTTATCACAAAACAAGTAGGCACTCATTAAAATATTTCAAATCTGTCGGTCTATAAGAGAGTCTTGAGAACTGATTCAGTATGAAAGCAATATTATTTTAATTCAGATAAAACTGAAACATGAAAGATAAAACATGTTACTCATGGTAACAATGCATTCTAACCTTGTAACTCGTAGTAACTATTCTAACTTGGTAGCTCACAGTAACCATTCTGAACCTGTAGCTCACAGTAACCATTCTGACCTTGCAGCTAACAGTAACCATTCTGACCTTGTAGCTGATAGTAACTATTCTGACCTTGTAGCTGATAGTAACCATTCTGAACTTGTAGCTCACAGTAACCATTCTGAACTTGTAGCTCACAGTAACCATTCTGAACTTGTAGCTCACAGTAACCATTCTGAACTTGTAGCTCACAGTAACCATTCTGAATGGATTCAAACCTTGGACATCCTAGCTCATATTAACCATTCTGACCTTGTCACTCATAGTATCCTTTCTGACCTTGTAACTCAATGTAACTATTCAAACTTGGTAGCTCATAGTAATTATTCTGACCCTGTAGCTCACAGTAACCATTCTGACCTTGTAGCTAAAGTAACTATTCGGAACTTGTAGCCGATAGTAATTATTCTGACCTTGTAGCTCGTAGTAACTTTTCTAACCTTGTAGCTCGTAGTAACCATTCTAACCTTGTAGTTCATAGTAACCATTCTGATCTTGTAGCTCACAGTTACCATTTAAACCTTTTAGCTCATAGTAACCATTCTTACCTTGTAGCTTGTCACCATTCTTACAACTTATTGGACTGCTCATCAGTACATATGACAAATAGTGCCTATATCAATACTGACAAGTTCTGAATGGATTCAAACCTTGGACATCCTGGTTAAAAGTATGACACTTTGGGCTTTTTAATGGCAATTTAAATTTCCATTTTCATCAAAACTGTGCATATTTATGCCAAAAAGCTGCAACAACATTCAAGGCAGGTACAGAACTTAATACATTATGATGATTTTTGGGTTAAATACAATAAAGTTATTTTGTAATTCAAAATAATTTAATGTTCTTTCCTGCTTGAACTGGTTAAGTTACTTCATTACTACTTTTACTATCAAGACAAACCTATAGATCAATGAATTAAATGTCTTTTAAACTAATAAAAAAAACTACTTGTTAGTCACTCCAAGCTATTAATATTAGTCAAAACAATTATACAATGAGCTTCCACAATCATTATTTTAAATATAATTTGTTATAGTACTTAAAAGCAGCAGTCACCTATATCATTAGTTGATTATTTCCCAGAATGTCATAGACTTAACAGCCTTTTTAAAATACATTGTAACTACATCCCCATATCTCAAACAAAACACAGAGAATTAAGGTTTTTCCCGGATATCACTGACCCCACATCACAGGGACTTACAAACTCAGCACATAAATTTCTTGGAGGAAGTTTTTCAAACACATCTTGCAGAAGCCTCATACTTGCTGTACCAGTAGGTTTCTATCAAATACGAAAAATAAGTTATGAAAAATTCATTATTTTTTAATTAGTTATGTAATGAAACTGCTATAACATTACATTTACAATTTTTACGTTTTTGTTCTCTTTGACTATTTTTTAAGGACTTCTTGGGGGAACTTGGACTTGATCAGGTAAAATCTAATGTTTTACAATAAATTAGATACAGGACTGACAGCAGGGTACAAATAAGTTATGTTCTCATTAAATAACCAATCGACTCAACATAACTGCTTTTAATCTTTTAGTGCATTTGAAAAAAAAAAAAAACCTATTGCATATAAATCCATTTAAGTTATAATCCAGGATGGCAAAAATTAGAACAAGCAAAAGATCTGATTTTCCGTGCGAAAAATGTTAGGAAAGCAAGCTGTAACTTCAGGGAGCACAATATGCATTTACTTCGTAACATAAAATCCATCTCTGAAATTAAGATTATGTACAATTAGCTTTCACTAAATCCTCTTAATCAGTATCAGTAAAAATGTGTAAGTTGTTTGTAATGAATTTATTGACATAAGATTGTAAGAGGAAGTTGGTATCAGCTTATTTAAACATTCACATCACACAATTCATAGTTCAAGGCATAGTTTGATTAATTTCAAAAATCTAAAGCATTCACTCAGTCATTCACTAAAAAATCTGAAATTAATATGGTCAAACCAATCGAATTTGTTGAGTTTTAGCATCCAATCAAAAGGTCAGATATCTGCATTCAAAGAAACCAATCAACTCAAACTAAATGGTCAAATGATATTACAGCAGCCATTCACATTTACTCACACTCCGTATGATATAATGTTGAGGAACAAGAATGAATGAATCCGGTGATGATATGGTTGATGAGTCTCTCTAAATGAAATCAAATTATCTATTATAAAAAATACAGTTGTCTTTAATTTATCAAAATCTTAATGAATTCAAATCAAGACTCTATAATACAACATCTTCAAGAAAATGCTAAAATTATGCCTGTGGGTTCAAATTTTGTACAAAGATATAATTATTAACTTATTTCACTGCTATTAAAAACTAGCGCCTGAGAACCTAATACAAAGGGAGCGGATCTGGTACGGTGGTAACATGCTGGACTGGTAAAACAGGGGTCCCGAGTTCGACCCCCCCGCTCCTCCACTAACATTACTAATAGTCTTTCGGACGAGACTTTAAACCGAGGTCCCATGTATCAGTGCTATACACTGAGCATGAAAAAGAACCAGGGGTGTCTCTGGAATAGGATGCTTTCTGTATCTTGCACTACCCCCACAACATAAAATAACTAATCTCTTCAGGGGGCGTCGGTCATATGGGCTACTGGTACCGACGTTAAATAAGCTTAAATAGACAGATAGATAGACCTAATACAAAGAGGTAAAAAAGAAACTTTGTAAGCACACAATACAAAAACGAACAAAAAAGTATATATGTGTAGGTCAGCATTCTAGCATTTTGTTTTAGAACTACATTCTGTTCCTTCACATCTTTGACAAGCAGGCACATAAGTGTAAATGACGGCTTGTCAACAGCCAAAATAAACAATTGTTTACAAATAAAAAAGTAAATAAAAAAGAGGGAGATGAAAGGAGGAAGGGTGAAGAAAAAAACCCCTCATCAATAATAAAATAAATATGAAATAAAACGACAAAGATTAAAAAGTCCACCCCTAAAAATAGATATTAGTCTTGGTAGAAATCTTTTCCAACAAAACATAAAATTAAGAAAACAGTAATCAATGGCCCCATTTATTCCAAAATTATTCCAACATGCAATGACAGCATTATATACCAAATTGCATGCAAATGACAGGGTTAAACATTCCCATGCAGATAAATACAACAAGATCACATACATTAAATTTTGTATGTACAGGTGTTGTCTCTCCTGACTGCTCACAATTTGCCTCCTGAGCAAAGCTTTCCTGTTCTAGAGCAGGGGAGTACTGCTCCTTCACACAAATTTCTTGCAATGAGGGAGTCAGTGATTGCTCATGTGCAGATACATCTTGCTCTAGAGCAATGGGATCATGATTTTTAAAGCAAGAGTCCTGTACTTGAGCAACCATAAATAGTTCATGCTCTAGAGCAATGTTTTTCTGCTCTTTAGAACAAGTGCTTTGCTCTAATGAAATAGGTACAGTATCTGCACCTTCGTACTCAGACTGTGGAAAGAAAACAAACGATCAGTGAGATACATAGGAATTACCTTTGATGTATCTAAAATTCGCATTCATTGTAAATGGAAAATATAACCTATGATGTTACTTATAATCTCCACTGATGGACACTGGACTGTTCACTCTTGCTACTCATTAAACTTTCTAACTTTCAAACTTTCTAAGCCAAACTTACTCCTGAAGTCATATCACATGCAGTGTATCACTAAGTACAAGTACTGCCATTTTAAATGTTGTAATTTACTCTGTCACTTGAAACACGAGCATGAGATCCCTTCACAAATCTTGGTCAATTTAGTCAGTAACATCAGTATCACTTTTTGAGTATAATATCACTTTTTATAATATGACTTACAATTCATTGGTACTGCAATGGGTCAATAACTGACCATGTGTGAATCAATGGACTCATCATGCTTTATATGTTTCCAACAATTAGCTATGGCTAAAGTGACCGGCTCACAGACTTTTGCTGAATTTTTTTTTCTTTAAAATTTAAGAGAATTTAATATACTATGGAAAAAACATAATATTATGCTTCTATACACCATGAAAACTGAAAAAAAAAGTTTTGACTTAACCAGGATTCGAACCCACGACCTTTCGGTCAGTAAAATATAGAGGGACGATCTAGACCACTAAGCCACAGCGCCTACTTGAAAGGTCGCCGTCAAAATTAATCTTATAACTAAAGTTTCTACCCCGTGACTAACAGGGTAAATTTTTTACTGATAAAAGTGTGTAAAACTTTATATTTTGATGTTTTTCTGTATCAAGAAATGAATCAGTAGCTTAGTTTAAATAATTATGTTCTTCACAAATGCAACAAAAATTTCAAGATGTAAGAACATTTTCTTTTTATTTTATCATTGGCCCATCTGTGAGTCAGTCGCTTTAAGAACTGTACATCTCTTTATGTAAATTTACTTACAGCAAAAGAAACTGAAGAACATTATATACAGGTCTGAAATAACTATAGGGTTTATGCAATGGTATGTTCACCTTTTACTCATTGTATGTCTTCAAGATACATTTTGTTTAATATTTGTAAAAACAAACATTAAAACAGTTCCTGTATGGTGATACAGGACAGAATTCAAGATTATGGACCTGACAATGGAATCTTTACCTTAAACTGGCTTTTTGTCCTCAGTAAATATCACATTTGCCAGGTCCATAATTTGTGTTATTCACCCCATCATCATACAATATCTGCATAATATTGACTCACATGTGATAGTAACTGACCAATCACAATTCAGATAGTTTTTTAGTCATTAAAGAAACATGTACACTGCGTTTCTATCAGATATAAGTTTAGTTAAACCTTCTGTCAAATTTCTAAACATACATAAAGAAATTGTTTTGGTGACTTGATAGGTATTGTCTGAAATCAACTAAATGTTATCTTTACCCACCTGTTGAAGGGCCTCTGCTTTCTCATTAACCTGTTCATTTATCTCCCTTAACTGCTTGTTAGCATCTCGTAGCTCATCTATCTTAGCCTCAAGTTCCTCAAGCTGTGGTTTCTTGTAAATCAATTCACTGTTTGCCTACAAATATTCACCAAGGTTGTGGTAATACAAATTTCTAAGGCAGTGCTATCAGCAGAATGATCTTGTCACAATATTTAGTTAGCACTAACCTTCATAGGATCAAGGTTTCATAAAACGTTCGTCTGTTTTGGTATGTTTTGTAACTTTATTACTCAATAAGCTAAGCAATGGCCAATGTAAGATGAAAATCCCATCTGAATATCATATTCATATAAAATTATGGAAACATTTCAGCACTTAATTATTTTCAGCAAGATCACAAGTTAATATATTCTCTACACTGAAAACAGTTTCAGTGGATTACAATTTTTCAATGGCACAAACATTTACTTCTACAGAAGGCTAAAGGTTTACAACTCTGGAAATGTGTTCCTAACTCCCTACTGCAAAAAAACCCACTAGCAGTTAATTCAACCATTTGAAAAGTGCATGATTCATATGAAGCTTCAACATATTTTATGAATCAGCTAAAACCAGAAGTTACTACCAGAGAGGTGACTTTTTAATAAAAGTATGCAAGACAAAGCAAACATATTCACTAACCAGAAGTTCCTCCTTTTGTGCTATAAGATTGTCTCGCACCTTCTCCAACTCAGAGATTCTGCTCCTGTAACAAAAACAGAAATATTCTTAAGACAAACGAATCCTTTATTCACAAAATTCTGTAAGAAAATTTCTACTGTTGTTTGTGTATGTTTTCGTAGAATGAACAGTGTATCTGATAGGAAGTTTCTTGGATGTTCAACAGATAATGAATCTAAACTGTAGGGGTCTTCTGAAATTACAGAACTGTTTACAATTTTGGTGACAGGTTTAAGTCAGAATAAAACGCATCTTTAAACTGTGGTACAAAATGTGAACACATAGTTTTACACAAGACAACATCTCATTGTGTCTTACTTCCATGCCTAGGTTCACTGACTTGTACGTGGGTACTCTTAAGTAACGGTATTGAAAATTGTCACCAGCTGACTCCAGCTCTCATTACAAGCGATTTGTTCCAACATAAGTGGTGTCTTGAATAGACCTTAACCTAGTTATGAGAACTTGCAATTAAGTGAAACATAAACAAGTATAAGTGTACTGTAGCCCACCTGAGATGTTCATTATCGCTTCTGTATTGTTCTATCTTGTCAGTAAGCTTGTCAATGTCCTTCAGCTTCTCTATGCTGGAATCAGCCTGCAATCACAATACAACATCATAACAACATACAGACTCTTTCAAAAGAACCAATGTAATTAACGAATATTGAATTAGCCAAATAAAATTTTTCTAAAAAACAAATAACGAAACAATGTAAAAACATGTTGAAATCTTCGAACAGCAATGAATCAATAAAAACTGCTAAAACTACCAGAACACTTATGAACACACAAGAAACCAATCCTTGCATCAGTATCAGTTGTGAAGCCTAAAAAGCAAGTTTGGCAATAATTGGCAATTAAGGAGAACATAAAAAGCTGAACAGAACCCAAACAGAATAGAACAGAACAGAACATTAACTTTATAAATTCTTCATGGTAAAACCTTAACAGGGAGTATAGTGATCATTGGTTGGAAAAAAGGCAAAATACATTAACATGGTCACCATGCCCTTTAGCTGTGATAGGACATGTGTCTACTTATCAGGGTGTTGAAAATGTTACATATTAGCAAATTTTAAAGTATTGATATTCATCCAAACTAATGAAAAAATGTTGAAAATTTCTTTTAAAACTTAAGACTCTCCCCATTCCTTATTTTCTCAAAATCAAACAAAAGTTTTTTTTGTTTTTATTTTCTCTGAAGTGGTATGCCAAAAACTGAAATTAAATGTAAAGAAATTTGTATATGAAAGGGAAATAAAAGAATTTTTAATTTACAGGTTAAGTTATCAACCTAAGTAAATATACAATGTATAATTTTTCTTTGACCTTTAATCACACCCTATATCATACGTTTTTATAAGTGAATAATGCCAATGATTTATAGTCATGCAAATTGAAAGTCTGTCTGAAGTATATGACACTTAGTCTATCAAATTTGATTATGATAGTGAGGACAGGGAAAATACTTAAAAATCATAAAATGAATTCAACAATTTATTTTAATTACTAAAATTGTACCATGCATATATTTTTTGTTTACAAAATCTTGCTTTTACTATTGGAGTCAGTGAAAATTGCACCGTGATATAGAGGATATTTGTTTGTTTTTGTGGAAGATGAGAATTTATTTCATCGAGTGAACACCATATGTGATATTTTCACGAGTGGCGCAGCCACGAGTGAAAATATCAACATATGGTGTTCACGAGATGAAATAAATTCCCATCTTCCACTAAAAAACAAACAAATTTTCTTTTTATTTTATGCCAACACGTCAAAAATGGGTTTTTTATGACATTTTTAATCAGGGCCTTCAATAAATTCCCCATGGTGAGCCCCAAATCAGTTAATGCGTACTTTGGTTACTCCGCACAAAAAAAAGTGCAGACAATCTCCAATACATATGATAACTTTACTTCTGCTGAAATAAACTGAATACACTTTCATCAAATAATATTTATTTTTGTCTACACAGTTTATCAATATTTATTGAATTTTGCCATACATACTTTAATTATAAAAGCGGATTAATACTCAAAATTCAATAGTTCGGGCACAAACATGTATTATCAAAATGGTAATTAACTGATTCAAAACAGTGTATTATCACTTTTATCTCACTGATATTTCCCTATATTTCATTGGTAGGCATAAAATAAATTGATTTTGCAACAACTGCTCATGAAACATAAATGGCAAAAAATAACAAAACACAAAAAATTTAAACTTTACAATGTTAAGCAGATTAAGCAGTGTGAATTTGCCTGTAGGGGTGCAACACAGGGAGAAACTGAGGCCCTGCGAGCAGTATGAATGCAAAAACAAAAACAGCACCTTGAAATAAAATGAAATGTTTGCAGAGATTACCAATATATTAAGTAAAATTTTTTAACAATTTAAATGGAATCATAAAATATTAGTTTTGCCTAAAGCTGGTCACCCATTCCTGGTTATTGATTCTGTATCCTTAAAAAGAAATTATACTTACTTTCTTGTATACAAGATCTTTAATTTTATTCTTTGGAAAAAAAAATGGCCAATATTTTTAAAAGTGACCAAAATCATTATGACAGTAATAAATGGTGACTTTGGTTTATTGTTTGACAACATTGACAGGCAAGGGCCTCAACTTTGGCATTTGATATTAAATTTCTATGATCAATATAAAAATGATTTGTTATCTTTATATAAATGCTCCTATCTGATAAAACACTTAGAGCAATTAAACTTTCCAATGTCATCAAAATTTAATAGGTATAATCAGATTCAAAATCCTCACTCCATTTCTGCATGATTTGGTAACTAACTACACAAGTGACAAAAAAACAATACAATGAAGTTTTTAAAAATATTTTTATTGATATTAAATGTATCTGGTACAGGTTTAACAATGTAATGGTCTAATATATTAATACATGAACAATAATATGATCTCATATGAACTAAGAAAGCAGCACTATATATATATATTCCATTATAATGAAGCAGTATTACTCGAGATTTTCTATGAAGTAACATGAACAGATGTTAGTATCAATAATAATGAAAATCTTCTCTTAATGACAAGAAAAGTGAACTTGAAAATAATGACAGGTATGTCTGTTTCATTCCGTCTGGTTTAATGGGTTTAATAAACACCCTCTTATAGGTCAAAGTCATATGGGGCAGAGTGTTAATCTCGCAGTCATTCCTGGGAATAACCAGATGAAGACTCTCCATATGAAAGTGCAAACTTTCTCACCTAAATGGTAATGGTTGGTAGCTAGGTAACAACCCATGACCTTCAATCATTGAGCGATTAGGTGATATGAAGCAACATAAACCAGGTATATGTATATGCTTTATTGGTTATACTTAAAGCATTTACCCAGGAAACATATGACTTAAAGTACTTGACTTACTATCCTGACCTTTTTTTAATGAAATTATCCATACAAGAACCAGTCAAGGGCAAGTCCAATTACATGAAATGTTCTTTGATATTAATAATGAAAATGAAATTCAACAGATTTCCTTTATTTCCATTTGCTAACACTATCCATTTGTTCATGGGGAACAACTTTACGAAACTATAAAAAAAAATAACTATATGCTTTTCTATCTTTGAAATGTTAGTATGGTGTCATTTTACATTCTTTGAAAGGTGCATTTGTAACACAACAGAAAAAGTTTTGAATAAGACTTTTTAGTCTTTATGCTCGAGAATATATATATAAGAACTGTCAAACTTGGTTTTCATTAATTACTGAAATGAACGGCTGCCGGCAGCATAATCTTTGCTTTGTAGGTTAAATGTGGTTCAAATATATACCAATTCAAAACAGTCATAAATTAAGTGTACTTTTTCAATTGTGGGTAGAGTCCGTTCACAAAGCAAAAACACCCAACCATACACAATACATTTATAGCCTTATCCAATATAATTAAATAATAAGATCTTTTTATAAGTAAGAAAGGATACATACAGAAAATGATTGCTATAAAAAACACCTTATAATCTGTTAAAAGAAATATCAGTTTCTTTCCATTTAAAGCAACAACACTGGACATTTCTTTTTAAAAAGCTGTAAAACAGTAAATGTCATTGAATAATCATGAATATAGATGGCACCAATGGAGGCACCATGAATGCAAGTTGTCCATATTTAGGTTATTTTGGTAAGGTATTAACAATGCTCCATCTATCTGACTGAAACATTTTGATAATACACATATCTCCCCTTGCTAGGACAGTTGTTGAATTCAAGCCAGTTTTCAAAGAAATAGCTTGGAAATGAAACTGCTCTATTTTACCTTGTGAAAATTGTCTAGGAAATAAAATAATGCATTTCTCTTCTTGTTAGTGCAGTTTCACACAAAGTTTGGTCAAATTTAAGCCACTGGTTCATGAGAAATTGCCTGAAACAAAAGTGCACCGGACAGACTGTCCATAGGACAGACCAATTTTTTTCAAGGTGCACGACAACTAAAATGACAACGAAATCCTGCCTTATATAGGATAAGAAAAAATTCTATCGAACTGGAAAATAAAAAATAGGAAAGAAACTGATTTTTCACTTTAAAACCTGTAAGCCATACCCAAAACATTAAGCTAACGTGTACTATCAACCACTACCATTCCAACTCCAAACACCAAATTTTATAATTATCATATGCATTTTCACCAACATACTATTCAATACTAATTGTACAGGTGTAACCAATTTTCCAAGAGGATGTAATCTAATACATTTGAGTGCATATCTGCTTTAGAATAAAAATATAATACATAATAATATAATTATATATTTTCAAAAATGTGCAAACACTACCGCACTACTGCTGCAATATTTTGCTATGCAGTTACCTGCTGCCTATGGCGGGCATCCTGAAATCAATATTTCTTCATTATTTTCTTAAGCAATGACACCAAATAAAAAATAATCTTGCAGTTAAAAAAAAAACAACATTATATTTGTGTGGCTATATAAGTACAACAGAAGACGTATGCACACTTAACATTATACAAGACATCATATTATGCCTTGCAAAACTGAAGCACATCAGTTTGGTTTCTGAAACACACATCCTACAAAATCAAAGGTAAAACAGTGTTTGTCACAGCTCTACCTGTCAGTCAAATAAGCATAGAGTCAATACCTGTATCCCGTCACTGACAGTGTGATTTCAGCCAATCAGAGGCTGCATAAAACATGATTAGGTGAGCAGTTACCAAGGTGAAATCAATATTTCTCTAGATCATTACATTCCATCACATAAGTCTGACCAAGTTGATTTCGAGATTGACCGACAGGTAATCATTGATTCACAGGTACTATAACCCAAAATAAGCCGAGAAAAGTGTCAAAAGAAAAGTTGGTATGAGTGCAATTTTAATGGTTCTTGTAAGTGACATGCGTTTGCCTGGCACTAAGGCTGGTGCACTGTTAGCAAGACGTAATATTCCAAAGATAATTTATAGGTTTAGCTTGTAATTAAACGCTTGTATTTTGTTCTAGAAAATGTCAATCCATAACTCAACATGACACTTAAACATAGCCACAAGCCTGTCTTCATCCAGTTATAAACTGTTACAAATTTAAGAAGAAATTCTGAAGACTTTTTCCTAGGACTTTTCTTCATTAAAAGCATTTAAACATAGTCACTTCCAAGTTGAATCAGCATTTAATCTGTAATCTTGTAAATAACCTCTTTTTCTGTTATACATAAGGAAAAAACTGTTCCTTTCAGAAATATGTGCGTCATAAGATACTTCATTTCAATAAATACCTTAACACCCACTTGAAAAGAAATGTCAGGAATGGAATGAATGACAAATAGTGTAAATGAATAACTGTGCTGTGAAAGAAAATGATCTGCAACATAAAAGAATCTAAAATGTATTAGAATTTCTGATTTTATGACCTTAAAAACAACAACTATGTCTACTATGCTTTCTACAAAATTGCAAGCAGAAAACTACACTGTCACCAACAAATTGCATAATGATATTCCCTATCAAATACCATCCTGATTTTTTTAAGTTCAGGCTCCAGAAGTCTACAGTACTATATTTTTTATTTTCTAGTAGTTGCATATCAAACTGTTATGACAGATGTCACTTTTAAATAAAAATAATGCATATGTAAAAATATATTAGCACTTAAAATATAAAAATTAACAATGATCATAATTCATTTCAGTAACAAAAAAATAAGATTAAGGATTTATTAAATAAATTGTTTTAAAGTTTACACTGATTAACAGTTAAAACCACACAAAGGGAAACAGGATTTGACAATCAAAGCACAAAGAAAATCATGCAAGAATCAACCTCCCCACTTCTCAAATAAACTGCTTAAAAATCAATGCAATATAGCTTTAGTCAACGATGTTCTTTCACTCACTGCATGAACTGTGTCTTGTATAAAGTACAAGGCCAAAACACATAATCATTTGGATACTCAATCTGTCCACATACATATGAGAATGCAATGTGAAATACAGCTGCTCCAAACCTTGCGATGAAGCTATATTACAATAAGAAGATTATACTGGGGTATGGTGTAAACTTGCATGATTTGCTATATACTTCGCTAAAACAAAGCAATACTATTATATAAAAGTGATCTAATGCATCACACCTCACACAGCACTCAGGTCTATAGTTTTAAGCAGATCTATATAAGCGTGAGTATCCCTTACACTTTTCGAGAGCACTTCCTTCTGGGTCTCCAGGAGCTTAATCACCTGCTCATTCTCTGCCTTCTCTTGCAGCAGACGACGATTTTCATCCTTCAGTCTAAAAATAGAAACATTTTTATAAAAATAAATATTGGACTTAACGTATCTTCTTACATTAATGCAGAATCTATATAACTCTAGTACAGACAGCTAAAACATGGTATATTATGGTGTCAATCATAATTTATGAATGGGTCATCAAAGGTTTCAGAGTTCCATCCCCCTTCAAGAAAATAAAGAAAACTCTGCAATCTCCCAATATTTTGAAAAACACATTGGTCTTAATTAGGCCATACCAAATCGTTCTTTCGTTTAGCGTCCGCGGACGGATAAGTTTGAGCTTCTGAGGTAGGAAAAAACAGCAACATTGTTTTGTCTTACGACCTTACTGTACAAAGTATTAAATGCTCTCTGGTATGTTCGAGAATTTATACGTGACTAGTGTTGTTACCCCCCTTACATCTTTACCCAATTTTGTATTTATGGAGTCGTGTAAAGAAGTTCCATGCGTGCATAAAGGTGTTGGCGACGTCAGAAGAGTTTAGTGTCTGGTCAGTTATAATAAGATTTTAATGCCTTTTATTGTTTTTCAAGATAATAGCAAGTAAGTGATTGTTTCATGTAAATTGTATGCGTTGAAGTATTTGTAATATGTTTTCGCTATCAGTCGAATTTCTCAGGTGTAGTGTATACGCGAGCTGCAGCTAGAATTTGTTGATGAAGTTTAATGTAATTCAAATAGGTAGAGTCGAAAGACAGTATTGATGGTATTTTGTTAGTAGTTCACAAAGCAGATATTCCTTTTGTAAAATTTTTGCTGAGAAATCTTCTTTCATAAGGGAGACAAATTCATTTGCATTATTTAAAAGAATTGTGTTATCTTCGCAGTGAAGCCAACAGACACTCAGACAAAACAGATAGAGAAAAACAAATACCAGTAAAAATGATATTTTGGTGTTCAGTATTAAATGTTTAAGTAGTGTTTACTTTTATAATTTTTAACAGTGATACCTCATTTGGATTTTAGTGGCATAGGATGGAAGGACCTGTCTAATAACATGAATGTGCATCAGTTTTATAGATTGTTCGAACTGAGTTGATATTGACAAGTTGACTCCAAATATAGACTCAGTTGTAAATTTACCTATGCAGAAATATAATTTCAGTTGAATTTATAGGTGGTTTGATTGAAAATACTTTAAGAAATGCATTAATAGTCTCTACAAAGTGGAATATGAAACTTAATAATTATATCCGGTTGTAGATACTAGTCAGCAGGGCTCCCGAAAACCGAAAATTTGCCGGTTTTGACCGAATTTTATCTCTATGGACCGATTTCGATGTCCAAAAGTCCTTAAAAAATCGGTCCAGATAATTTCCAAAAAAAAAAAATCTGTCTAACTTTTCATAAAACAGTCAAAATCTCACACCAAAACCTCAATTGATCGCTAATCCGGTACTTCACACCTATCATAAAACCATAAAACTGTCACTTTTGCCCGCGGCAATTATCGCCAATGAACTTGTAAACAAGTAAAAGTGTGCTTGATTTGCAGCTGGCCAATCGATTAAAGTTGACCGGCTCAAACTGTGAAATATAATATCATCGAATCATACTCCCTGCAGCGGTTACTTCCCCTGATCAGTACAGAAAACAGTTAAAGTAGAAAAGCGTGACTTAACCGGTGCGAGGAGTTTGCATCGAAATAGACTATAACTGTCGTCTGCTTAATTTCATTAATTGCTTAATAGTAATTGTAGTGGCTAGCTGCAGCACAAAGCACACTTTAAAATATCAGTGACTAGTTTGACGTAAAATTAGCTCTAATTCTACTTTCGCTTTGAAAAACACATATTTTCGCGACGTCAACACTATCATAACTCAAATTGTTCTTTGCCCATAAATCGTTTCTATTTTTTTTTTGTTGGTTCTTGGTCTCGGGGGGGGGGGGGGGAGGGGGGGGGGGGATCGAGGTCTCGGACCGATTGAGATTTCAAAATTTTATGAGCCCTGCTAGTCAGTATGACTTGTTTATTTTTTGGGGCTTTGTTTGTGTTTTCAAGATAGCTAGATAGGTTTTTGAACTTAGGGTGGACGCTAAACGAAAAAACAATTTGGTATGGCCTTAATATCTAGCAATCTTTTTATAGATAAGTGCTTCAAAATTTGAAATTTGTCCCACAAAACTTTGGGTCTTATATAATGGCTTAAACTTAAAAAATTATTTTTGAATCTCAAAATAGTAAATTCCCTCTTCTAGGCCTTGAGATTTTGTTACCTATTAAACAACAAAGACAGGGCATCAAACTTAGCTGCTTAAGTACTCAGTTTACACTGTAATTTTTTTCATTATTAAAAAGGTAAACAGATACTTAATACTTATAAACACATGCTACACTCTCTCATTTTTATGTCTCAGAGGCGGCAGGTGACTGAATTTTATAGAAAGTAAGCTGATTTCATTATCCAGTACAAAAAGAGTTCCTATTTCTGCTCTACATTTGACAGTAGGTTGATCACTGTAAATGTTGCCATAGAAACATATGACTCTTTCTAACTTCAATAACATTTCAAGAGCTTCAGTGTCCCATGGATAAATGTAAGCTAGCATAAAGTAAAACAAGTCCTGGTGTCAATACCCATCCCCCCCCCCCCACCCACCACTCCGCCACATGCTGCTTTGTCAGTAGAGTATTGATATATAGATACATGTTACTTGATGCCCTGGACTAGAATGAAGTATGAAAAATTTAAAAGGGCAATAACTCCAAAATTGTGAAAAAGAAGAGTTATGGTTCTTGGGCACTTCACTTCTCTTCAATGAGATCTATCCATCTTTGAAGTTTCAAGTTTATCCCTCCAATTCTTTTTGAGTTGTGCTGTGGACAAAAATAAAGTATGAAAAATTTAAAAGAGCATGCCCAATAACTCCAAAATTATGCAAAAGAGAGTTATGGTTCTTGGGCACTGCACTTCTCCTTAATGAGATCTATTTATCTATGAAGTTTCAAGATGATATCTCCAATTCTTTCTGAGTTATGCCCCAGACAAAAAAGTAAATATGAAAAATTTAAGAGCAATAATTCCAAAATTATGGAAAAAAGAGTTAAGGTTCTTGGGCACTGCACTTCTCCTCAAAGATCCATCTGTGAAGTTTCAAGTTTATATCTGCAATAGTTTTTGAGTTATACCCCAGACAAACAAAACCCAACAGCTGGATGGCCGGACAAGCTAAATCCATTCCCCACCCCCCTACCCTTACAACTTCGTTATGCGGGGTTGTATAAAAATAGAAACTGTAAGTAAGACATATTAATCTTATCACTGTTGTTTCATCGGCAAAAGAAAAAAGGAAGTTTTTAGTTTAACTGTATGGACATACTTCTTAATGTCTTCCACCTGGTCTGTAAGCTGTTCACATTCTTCCTTGTAATTCCTTAGTTCATCTTTAAGTCTCTCAGTCTGTGAAGCACAAAAACAAATGATTTATCACATATTCATATATATTTCTTTTGCTATATATCTGACCACTTATTAAGCAATTAAGCTTCAACTCAATTTTACATTAACTTAAAAGACACTTGGTGTTGCAAATACTGGAATATAAGAATTTTTCTTCCACAAATTTTTCTGTAGTTAGGACAAATATATGACAAAAGTGCAAATGCTGATGACAAAGCTGTGATACTAATGAATCTTTCCAACTTTAAATTGAATCATATTATAGGAATTTTGCAGGACAAAAGGGCTGCAGTGTCCATAATTTACATTCACCTTAGGTATTTTCAGTTCAGATGAACTTATCTGTTTCCCGATGTACTTATCGCTCCCTAAAACAGCAATGATCATGATTGATACAGATACAGAGAGACAGAGTAAATTACATCAGACTACCTTATTTTCAGCTAAGGGAACTAAACACATCTGGTCAGAAGAAGTTAAGGATGTTATTCATCATTATAAATCCTTAAATGGGGAAAGTGCACAACTGATTGATCACAAGAATACATTACTGTTTTCTGAGAAAGAACTACACATTAAGTGAACAATTGTAAAGGTCAGACTCTAGATATTTTCAGTGAACAACCTTGAAAACAGGTGACACACACAACTGAATGTTTAAAGTGTATCCTAAGTCAGAAAATTCAATAAATTAATTATTCTGAGTGAACTCTAAGTTATTTTATATTCTAAAATGAAAGGAGTATCTTTAACCTGCAAATATGAGTTTTAACAATTCTTTTTAAAACTGACTGATTGTCGGTGGAAATACACATTGAGATTTAACGAGACTCTCATTTGGTTAATATGTTAATGTGTCTTTTCCTTGATAATGGGAGCGGTAAAATCAAAAAATATGCTTGATGGGTATTGCAAACCAGAAACCTGAATGATCTTTGTGTCATCCATAAACACAGTGTGTACCGTAACTAGTGACATTTCATTTACAAATATTCTGACTTCCAGAATAACACTGGTGGTCATGTTGTAAAAAGTAAAAAAGTAAAAAGAGACTGTGACTTAGAAAAGTCTTGTCATTTTAACATCTCAAATAAATAAAGTTTCTTTGTTATTACATTTCCTTTTTTTATGCATTACAACTGCCGAATACTTTTCACGTAAATTTGAAGGTTAAAAAGGTATGCCTTTAAAATCCTGCTTAACTTCCTTTGAGTTCACAGGAAAATAAATCCTTATCAATGTGAGCAGAACTGACAGATGTCACCTTAATACAGATCTATGATTTTTTTTTAAGTTATTTATTCATAGATTTAAATGGAGTCAGTTGCAGAAAAAATAAAATAGAATCTTAGCTCTTTGATATCGACATCTAAAATCTTTGTGTAAAGTAAAGCCACAGAATACAAAACACATTTTTGGGAATAATGTCATTTAATTCCCAAAGACTATCCATGTAATAAAATGCACTGTGTTTACCTCAGCTGAAAGAAATCTGTATGTCCCCCACCCCACCCGACCCCACCAAAGTGGTGGGGCACAAAAACTGCAAAGACAGAAATTAGCCAGAGAGTAATAATCAAAAAGTGATTGCATCATAGCCACAGCAAATTGTTCTTTGGTAATACCCACAAAAAATAAGAACTCAACATGTAGAATATATCTAATATTTTATAAAGGTCATATAAAAGTACGTTGACTTGCTATGAATTTTGCAAATAACTTAATTATAAATGTATTAGTAAACATTTGCTATAAGTGTTATTTTATCGATAATCATTATAAGAGGTAGTAACATAAATTTACTCCTCCTGCAGTGTATTTGATGCCATACCATATATATATATCTGATTGCGATATTTTGTTTCAAATAACTAATGTACAATTAATACTTATTTACCTTTGTTGTATGCCAGAGAATCATTATTGTAAAAAGGAAGATAAGCTGTAAATGCTTAATTCTAATAAAGAGATGCTGACGTGACTTGACTTGATGATCTAATACCTGTCATACTTGACTGGTAACAAGTCAGTTTCAAGTTTGAATCATCTGCATGTGACTGGTAACAAGTCAGTTTCAAGTTTGAATCATCTGCATGTTATAGAAAAAAAAAATTGCACACATTATATAATAGTGTTACATAATATGTGAAATAAAAAAAAAAGGGAAAATCTGCTTGAAAGGTATTAATTTGAACAAGATGATGTTGAAATTCTGACCTTCATTTTCCATACATCTTTAAAAAAATTAACTAATTAAAAAAATTAATTAAATTTGTTAATCATAGTTTCTGAACTGAAGTAAAACTTTCCACTCACTTGCAGCTCCATCTGTTGAACTTTTTCTGACATGGCCTGTAACTCCGTCTCTTTCTTTGTCGTTCCAGCAGACAAGCGGTCACAGGTTGATTTAAGCGTGTCAATTTCACCTTGCTTCAAGCTAGCCATCTCCTTTAGGTCATCATTGGCCTTTTGCAATTTCTGGAGGAAGTTTGTAACAAGAGTGAATATGACTTCTGTCATCATTTATAATGTTTATTACAAGTTTATTGTCTCTTCCATTATACATTACATAATGTGATGAAGAAAAAATTATTTACTTTATTCACTGCAGGCCTAATAGTCTGTCCAGACATGATTAAGACTGAATCAGCCTTCAGAAAAACTTGTTCATAAAAGCTGACAGTCAATTTTTTCTATGCAAGTTCAAGGAGGAACATTTTACCAAGACTTAACCTGGAAAAAATCTGTTTAAGGCCACTGATTTTTACACTGAATCGACAGAAACGTCTGTGTTTCCTTAATATTTTAGCCAATACAAGCCCCTGTAGATTTAATCTCTTAAATTACTAACAAAAATGTCAGACGAGGCATTGTTTTCAATAATGGTTCAAACACGAATGTCTGTTACATAACTTCCTTGGTTTCAAACATAAAAGTAAGATTCACATTACAAGACGCTAGAACTGTATATGCACTACTTTTTTTCCTTTTAATTTTGCAACTAAATGTTTTAAAATTAATATATTTATTTCATTCTTTCTTCGACAGCTTTTAATTAAATAACAGGTAGATTTTCGGGAAGTTCTTTTTTAATGCAATGTACAGTAACAACAGAATGAAAATCGGCTGATAATTTATATTAAGATATAATGTTAATAATATAATTTAAAATGTAAAAAAAAATATTGCATTATGTTTCATTTACAGGGAGAGGGGGGAAAAGTGGTGTTTCAAACTTTCATGAATTGAACAGGGAGTTGCTAGACCTGCAACTTCCTTGATTTTTGTGAAAGAAAAACTTCAAACTCAATGGCATCAGAGGGAGTGCAGCTGAGGGCTTACTGGTAAAACTTGTGGTGAAATTAAAGCGACCACAGTAAAGGTTACAGTAACAATGAAAACACTGTCTGCTTTACACTGCATACACCAATATATGAATCAAAATATCACCATCCTTGACCTTGACCTAATCTTCTACACAAACACAGCAGCAACAATGTTTTGACCTGAATCAAAACGGGTAATAACCTTTTCATTATTTGTGGATACTCACAATTTCCAGCTCCTGTATTTTGTCCTCGGATTTGGACTTTTCTTGTTTCATCTGACGCAGGTCATCCTATAAAAATTTCAATTACAAAAAGATCAAGCATTTCATTTCAATGCATGAAACAATCTGAAGCAAATAAAATGAAACCATACAAAGTCTGAATGCTGTCAGAAACAGATGTATTTGTAACTGTAATTATAGTAACATAAACAATCTGTGACTGCTAAATCTGAACACGAACATGTAGTTACATTTACTCGCCATATACCTTACCTCTATACTTTAGTGAACAAGCAAAGAAAGGTGGCAACTAAGTAGAACCTACTTATCAATGTCATTATAAAATTCTTTTTTCCGTCATCAAAATTACAATGGAAAACATTATCGAAGGAAAATGCAAATCCCTAAATCAAAAATACTTTTATGATTATGGTACCGTATGCATTAATTCAGTTACTTTGTCTCTACACAATAATTTAGACTGTGAGCATGTTCCCAGAACACGTAAGGTAAGACCTAGAAATCTTCAGGCAAGGCAGGTGAACCAGTATATTATTAAAGCCGATTTACAGTAGTCAAGAAAACTAAAATATCTCAGCTTCAAGCAAATTCACAGGTAATTGGATGCTAGATATTTTCAGGTTATTACTATGTAATATGACACTATATATTTTCAGGCCATTACTATGTACGGTATTAGTTTCACAACTGTGCTTTCTCGTGATAAGCTTGACAATTTTTTTCAAAACGAAGTGGATCTACTTTTGTCAATTAACTGGCATACTTAGTGCCATTGCATCAAGCCATTATTGATAATTATTATGCCAAAAGCTGTGACAGTTTTAGCTCTACTTCACTAGAAATTTTCAGCCTTCTTCCAAGATGTTCATATATGTCAAAGTAATCTCGTTCAATATAAAGTATGGACCATTTCTACTTTGAATATATGTGTGGGTTAACATATTTTGTTTACTGCACGGATGAATTTCATAAAATTAATTGTTTTAAGCCAAAGCAGTGCTGATTGCTACATTATATTATTTCATTATCTTTTCTTATAAACAGCTTTTAGTTTTATCTTCCAAGGCTGTTTAGTACAAATGACTGTAACCTTGTTAGTTATAGTAACTAGACCATTGCCTTACAAAAAGGTGAGGGTTTAATGATCTTGCCTGAGAATGTAACTGTAGCTAACCCTCGGGAAAATTCAATTAAAGCATGACCACTACTAGTTATAACAGCAAGACCAAACACAAGATTTGTTCTGAAAGCAGTAAATTTTTTAAAAGCTTGAAAGAATTTCTTGACAAATATGATCCTGTGATACACAATTTCTTCAAACTGACCAACAGATAACAGCTGCAAAATGTAATATTGAGACAGGACAATTTTTTCGTCAATAAATGTAGACAATTTATTTCAATGTCTTCTAAAGTTTTGACAATATCATTCTGTTAACATAATGAAGTGGCTTGTATTACCTTCACTTATATTAATTTTGACAGACCAATTGAAGACCGCAATAAGTGTTTGGTCATTCTCCAGAAAATGTCAACTGTCTAGAACTATTATGTTAAGACCACATTTCAAGATTTAATGTTCAAATTTTATACAATTACTAACTACGGTTGAGGTCAATATACAGTATTATTAACCTTAGAAAAACTGATATTGACTGTAACATTCAAGGATTCAAGGTCTATGCAAATCTTAATATGGGTCAATGTCAAGTATACTAGTTAGAGCAAAGAATATACACACAATATTCACCTGAAGTGGCAACTAAAACAGACCATAAATCTACCATCAATTAGCTAAACCAGTCTAGCAATATGTCATTTACTACAGACATATGTACGTAATAAAATATCAAACTCTCTGTTGATATCAAACTCCCTTTTTACATTTTAATAAGAACTCAAGGGTATCTGGAGCTCTCTATAAACTTGGGGAGACGTTATTACAGCAGCTATTTATTGTAATAATTTGACATTTTACATAAAACTGGACTAGAGGACCATCATTTAGTGGAAAAAAACAAGTTACGCTATTACAACTGTTAGGTTTATCGGACATTAGGATATAGTAAACAACATAATGGCCTGTCTGACATTGAAATATATGACCGTGGCCTATTCCTAATATGGCTTTTCCAGCAGTGAACAATTATGGCCAATTATATCAACTCTCCATACAGCATAAGAGAAAGCAGGTCATTTGAATGTATGTAATCTAATGCTACTGAGGTTAAGAGGGCTTTGAACATACAAGTATTCAAATTACTGAGACCTTCACACAGCCACAGACAAAGAAGATAATACAGAAAGCTGTTATTTTCTAAACTGCATTTTTTCAATTTTGACCCAGATCTGGTGTGTAAGGACTACTGTCACAGTTCTGCAACTTATCCTCAGAAAAAAAAACAGGATGACACTGCCTGAAAATTTGTCTGCATCTTATAATTTTTCAAACCAAATGGTCCTTATTTCACAGACCTTTTTTAAGGGCATTGTAAGGACAGTTAACACTGAATCCCTGACCCCTGCCACTGCAGTTTAGCAAAGTAAATCGTCAAAAACTTCAAAATCCTAGCATGACAATAATTCAAACAAAGTATTGTTTTATATTTGGCAAAACTGATCGAAACTAAAAACAACTACTGCAGTGAATACCGTAGAGTCAATACCTCTTTTTTCTGAAAAAAATGAAGAAAAATTTATAAAACATCGTAACTTAGACAAATAATAATGCTTAATTATGTCATATAAAGACATCCTTGTGAACATTCTAAGACTTAATAACAGAGCCAGACATTCAAAAACAGAAATATTTACGTTATGTATACGAAATCAACTGACGTCAGCCATGTCATTTAGCTAATGTCGACCCCTGTTCCACCAAACAAGTCAAAAGAAATATTTCTTTTTTCAGACTTGAGGACATTTTCAAGATTGATCGTAAAATCTTGACAGAACAAAGAAACAGGTAAGTTGATAGTTTTATTTAAGATAAAAAAGTTTTCATTTAAAATTAATGATGGGAACTGCTTCTGAACTTTTTACATGATAACTATCATACCCCATTTTAAGATGCCTTGTTGACAAGCATGCCGAGGTGACCGAGCTTAAATTTACAGTCGATGAATAGGAAAGAGCTAAGCTCACATTGCAATGTATCTTTTAATTTCTGACATTATCTTGAAAAAAATATTTTCTAAAAACTCTCATTTCATTATAGACACTATTTCAATACCAGTACAGAAAACAGACACGATCATTTTTACAATCAAATTAAATATAAATACTACATCGTTATCATATTTGAAAATTCTCGTTTAGATCTTTACACAAAATGTTAAAACTAAACTCCCCCCTCCCCTACACACACATAAAAAAATCAAATTAAAAGTCTAACACATCACAACATTCAAAAATCAAATTAAATAAGCCGACAAGATAGATTAGTGCAAAAACAAAAATCGTACATGATAATATATAGAACATTACACATCTTTTATTACAACACCTGTATTTTGCTTATTTCATTACAAACAAAGTCAAGAACAAACCAGCCATTGATTTTAGTTGCTTTGGTGAGCCATAAAGACAAAATTAAGTATAGCTTTGTGGACAAAGGGAAGCCACTCAGGTTCACCTGTAACTTGGCTATTGTCTGTATAACCTGTCATTATCACATTGGAAATATCAACATTAATAATATAATGTCTGAGAAACAAAATCGTTAAACTGATTTTGGTGAGTATAATATTAAGTTTGTTTTCAATCTTTAATTTTGGCACTTGGTGCTAAAATTATGATTCAAGCATAATCCTTATGTAACCTCTTAAAACAAAACAAATTTCCACATGTTAATCATGTAAATATTAAGACTAAATACTTTATATTTTTATTTCAATAAAAAAGTTATTTACTCTTATAAACACTACATTCTGCAAAAAAAAAAAGAAAATGCCGTTGATTCTAAAACAGATTCTAAAAATAGATTCATATATAATGTAAATTGCATTACAGATGTTTTATAATTTCACAGGTCTTACACGATGAAAATATATGTTGAAGGGACACACACTAAAAATATACCAATAATACACCGTGTATGTATTTTACTGACTCTTTCTCTTTAAAATGAAAACTAATAGAGAACATAAAAGAAGACCACGTGTTTTCCTTAAGGTGTATCCATCCAAGAATATGGTAACAACTTTCTATATAAAGACAAAAATACGTGCATTCAGTTTGCCCAGTTGTACTTCGAGTTTCTGACGACCACCTCGGCACTGAGTGAAATTAAAAGTGACATTAAAACTTGAACTATTTTCTGGAAGGCCTCCACAAGGAACTATTCTAGAAAGTAACAGAGTTACATTTTCTCATAGGACACAGCAGACAGATTCTAAAACTAGGATCTACAGTCACTATTTCTGGTCAATTATCTGTTACCGTGACTATAACATCAACTGTAAAACTACTACGGAGAACAAAGCGACAAACCTTAAGGTCAAGGACAGCCTCCTCCAACTGCTGTCTCTCATTTTTCAAATCCCTAGACTTCCCTTCCACCATCTGGAAATTTTAAGTTCAATAAAAGAGTAAATAAATGATAAATTTGAGTAGAAACAGTGTCATTAATTCTTAAACTCACATGGCATTTTAACTAGGCAATGTTTTCTACCTCAAACCTGACTACATCTGCTATTACTTACTAACAGCTACATTTGGTAAAAGAAATTTACAGTTTTCAAGAAATTGTCATTTAAACCTATCAGGTTGACATAAACAACAAAGAGAACTAACCTGGGGGAATAAAGCTATTATATTAAGAAAATAGATTTTACAGGTGTCGAGTTCAGATGCATAGCAAAGGCCAAAGGCCTGAGTGATTAAATAATTATGCATATGAATGAGAAACTGTGATATATACGATGGTAGATCACAAAAACATTAAAATCTATTTCTATTCTAACACATACGTATATTCATTAATAAATGGCTCAAGTATGTGCCCTATTTACCAGTGACATTTGCAATGACGTCACATTTGCACGATTGTGTTCAGCATGATATAACATATAAGATATATCATGGCCAATTTCTTCATTGTTTACTGTCTGCGAACTGCAGATAGTGTTACAATGAAACATTTACTGTCACTGTAGAGGCCCTTTTAATAGTAAAAATTCTTTTAAAGAAATTTTTGAAAAAACATCATATTTCATTCAGATTACAAATGATAACAAATTTTACATCAGGAAGCCATACCTCTCTAAGCCTGTCATTCTCTACTCGAAGTCGTTCTTTTTCATGTTCAGCCAGCTCGAACTGTTGTATTGTCAACTGTTTGTTGTTCTCCAGTACGCTGATCTGTTCCAGAGACCGTTCATAGTACGCCCTAACATTGGTCAATTCTTTGTACAGGATCATCATAATTCTGTCACTAAACATAAGAGAACTTGTTTGTGAAGAATTGGTTTCATAAGTATTAACATAATTATAGAGCTTATGCCCGGGTATAACTGTTTTATGCTGACTGTGCAAAGATTTTCAGCCGCAAAGATTTTCAGCCAGTTAGCTGATCTTGTCCTGTATTATTTAGCTTTTTGTTAGTCTAAGACTGAGCCTTGACATTTGTATGTTCAATTTTACAGACTGTTATTACACTTATTTTTCACCTTATTTTGATAGACTGTTACAAAGAATGAGTAGAACCTGGCACTCATACTAGGTAACGAGAAGTTCTCTGTATTGACTGCATGTTAATAATCTAATATCAGACTGACACAAAAACTGAAAGGCCGGAAAATGCAAAACAGCAGTAATAACATTTAGGTTTTATCATGTACCATGTCTGAAAATACTAATAAAGCTGAATTTCACTCCTGAACACCTACCAAAAAATGCATCACCAAAGTACATTTTATAAAACATTGACATCAGCCCAGCTTATTCCTCCACTAAATTACAATTTTACATCAAATAATTAAAGCTTTTTTTGTTTGTTGCACAGAAAAGACTAGCCGTACAACAGAGAACCTTGAATTAATTTTGTTCTTTTGAAATGACTTACCTTTTTAGAATCATGTAACGTTTCCTCAAGAAGTCTCCTTTCCTCATCTTTCCGTTTGACACCTTTCCGTACTCTAGACAGTTCTTCTTCCTGTTCTGCTATCTGTTCCTCCAATGCTATTTTTGTCTGCAAACCAAGGAACAACTGAAAGCTTAGTGGAATTTATAAATCATTGATTCGAACCTAAACTCACTGCCTACATCAACAGAGCTATATAGTCTGCAGTGTTTGGGAAAAGGAAATGTCTATCAAATCATAAACCATGCAAATGCTAAAGTTTGATCTTCAATAAACCCCAAAATTGGTAATTTTCATTTCTCAAATTTATAAAGCTCTTTTATTTTCAGTGTACTGTTACAAATTCCAAAATGGTACTTATTAGCCATATAGCTGAACCATGTTTGTTTCTTTTGCTTTTTGGCCACTAGTAAAGATAAAGTGAATAAGTATTTTGTACGGAAGTCAAAATACCACTTGGTTTACATTTTGCTAGTTTTTTAACAAATTATTTCATATTCAGCGCAACTATCTTCAAGTGATAAGCATCTAACATGCTCTAAATCCATTATAATTAAAATTTTTACAACACATTTTTGCCTTTTCTTGGGAGGAAAAATTGTAGTCATTTCTGTGACCTCATGGGCTTTTAACATGTAATAATAAATCACAGACATCATTTCTTAAGCACTTTTAGTAAATCTATATAAAGAAAAAGATAAAACTCATACCAAAATATATCATTTACTGTAAAGCATATCAAACATCTGGAACTTAATCTTGAACATGTATGAAATCCTAAATAAATGTTTTACAACTATCCAACATTGAATAAAGGGAAACAACTGTTTCCGATATTCTGGTGTGTTGTCATAAGTACACACTTTTATTATCCTTCAAATATTCTAGTTTTAAACACTGTTTAGAATTCTAATTGTCCACCACCAAAATTAAATTACTAAATAAAAATTTCATCACATAAAACTTTTTCGACACCTAACCCACAGTCTTGACTAGTTTAGCCTACTAAAGAAAAGCAAACATTAAAAACATATGAACTAGACACACAAAGAATGCTTAAAAGGAAAAAAACAAAAACAACAATTATACAGGATAATCTGGTTTTTCCAGCCTTTCTACAGTAATCTAGTGATGCATGGTGGAAACTTACAGACAATAAAATTAACCAAATCAGTTAATTACAGAGCCTACTCTTCTGTAGATGTTTCTTACAAAACTGCCAATTTTCTCACAAAAACAGTGTGGTAGAAAGAGTGGTGGAAACTCATGACAAAAAAAATGACCACATAGAAGGTAGTTGCTGAGGAGCAGAATTCCAGACTCCCAGTTCAGAGGTCATTGGACTGAATCCCACTTAGAATGAGAGTCTGTGGTAACTTTCCACATTCCACTCTTTCAGTGCAAGTAATGGCTTAAATCCAGGAAGCGGTCTCCTGTGGGATTTAGTTCTGTTGCAGGAATTTTTTTTCCAAATCGATCAGTGAAGGCAGCTAGTTAAAAAGTTCAACAAAATGACAGTTGTCAAATCTGAAATCATGGCAGATGTAACTGTAATACCCACAATCCCAGAAAGCAAACAACTACCTGACTACTAAAATTATGCAAAAACAGATATTTTACTAATTAAAATATGAGATTATAACTGTATTAAATAATTTGACCCAAGCAATCTGTAACTTGAGAACTTCAGAACACTAAACTAAATCTACCTTTTCTATAAATTCTAGCCTCTGCAAAAGATAAGCAATAAAGTGATAAAAGTAATAACCCTTCACTCAAATAAAACTACCACATACTTTTCTAGCATTGTATTTCTTAGATTTAGATTTTTTCAGCCAATGTTGAAAATCTTTTTAAAGGTAAACAGGACAAGACTGAAAACATTCAGACAAGGGACATAACTCTAGGCAACAGTAGCAAACAACCACAAATCAAGCTGGAGTCTTGCTACCCCTCATTCATGTAATGGTAAAGTCCATGTAAATAAGACAAGTCCATTACAGTAATGTAGGGCAAACAGGGTATGTCAACTCTCATCTTTTACCTTCACATAAGTCTATTTATAGAAACGAAAAAGTAAACAAAATATGAGTTAATAACTATTTTGAACATTTCAAGTATTAATGATTCCAAATGCCTGCAAAGCAAGAAATAAAACATATCTCCAAAGAACTAATGAATAAAGATAAGTAAAACGGAATTTAAACCTTTTCAGTTGCATCTTTTTTCTCCATCAATATACGCCATGCCTAAGAACAAATTCTTTCTGACAGAAATGGTTGAATGTCATTTCACAAAGTTTGTTCTTGAAAACCATATCTGTCAAATACGTCAGCTAAAAAGCCATTTCTAGTTGATTTTTTTTTAGTTTAAATCAGAACTGTGTAAGTCTCAGCATACAAGTAAAGCACTTTAAGCTTTTTCTAAAACCCTATAACTGTGGTCATACCTGTTGGTTCTGCAGTAATATACAAGATAATAAACGTCAGTTCTTTATACATCAAATGCCATTATTCTAAAAGGCTGGTCAGAAGATAATCAAAAACCAACTTTTTTTGAGTTGGCAGTAGATCTGAGATGATGAAAAAGAAGAGATGATAAAAACATTCTACCAATACTTAGGACGTATAACTGACTGACCCACTATAAAAAACTGTTTGGCAAGTATGATGAAAAAGGGGCCACTGCAATAGTCTAGTGGTACTCTAGTCCTTGATTTATAATACTTACACATAACCCCCTATTTCTTAAGTGGATTGAATTTGTAGTCATAAAAATTGCATAAAACTGAAGCTAAATCAGCACTCATGTATGCCGATCTCAGTCAATGCTGACAGCAAAGCCCTTAGTTTTCACATTAGAGGGCCTCATAGACTGTTCAATATCTTTACCTTTTCTATTTGTTCCTTATCAATCATAAGTTGCTGTATCTTGCCTGTCATTTCCATCTTTTCATTAAACAGCCTATCTCGTTCTGTTGCAAGGTTTGTTACACGTACACGTGCTTCCCTGTGGTTCTCCTGATTGTTGTCAATTTCACGCACCAACTTCTGTTTTTCCTAAAGAAAGAATGATAGCAAAAATTTAAGATAAAAAGCATCTGAAAAATATTTGAGCTGAAAGTTTCATTGTTTCTCTGATTTTACGGCTCTCTGTGTGAAAGTCACTGTGTTAACTGGTGTCTCACCACTAAGGGACTTCAATCAGCTCTCAAGCTAACTGTTCGTAACAAGTAGCTTACAACGATATGCCAAAGAGCAGAAGCCCACAGTCATAAAGTTACCGGCCTCTACTAAAACTTTCTTTCTTAAGTTCTTGCAACTTAATATGTTCTCTCTTACTGGCCTCTACTAAAACTTTCTTTCATAAGTTCTTCCAACTTAATATGTTCTTTCTTACTGGCCTCTACTAAAACTTTCTTTCTTAAGTTCTTGCAACTTAATATGTTCTTTCTTACTGGTCTCTACTAAAACTTTCTTTCTTAAGTTCTTGCAACTTAATATGCTCTTTCTTACTGGTCTCTACTAAAACTTTCTTTCTTAGGTTCTTGCAACTTAATATGTTCTCTCTTACTGGCCTCTACTAAAACTTTCTTTCTTAAGTTCTTGCAACTTAATATGTTCTCTCTTACTGGCCTCTACTAAAACTTTCTTTCTTAAGTTCTTGCAACTTAATATGTTCTCTCTTACTGGCCTCTACTAAAACTTTCTTTCTTAAGTTCTTCCAACTTAATATGTTCTCTCTTACCGGCCTCTACTAAAACTTTCTTTCTTAAGTTCTTCCAACTTAATATGTTCTTTCTTACTGGCCTCTACTAAAACTTTCTTTCTTAAGTTCTTGCAACTTAATATGTTCTTTCTTACTGGTCTCTACTAAAACTTTCTTTCTTAAGTTCTTGCAACTTAATATGTTCTCTCTTACTGGCCTCTACTAAAACTTTCTTTCTTAAGTTCTTCCAACTTAATATGTTCTTTCTTACTGGCCTCTACTAAAACTTTCTTTCTTAAGTTCTTGCAACTTAATATGTTCTTTCTTACTGGTCTCTACTAAAACTTTCTTTCTTAAGTTCTTGCAACTTAATATGTTCTCTCTTACTAGCCTCTACTAAAACTTTCTTTCTTAAGTTCTTGCAACTTAATATGTTCTTTCTTACTGGTCTCTACTAAAACTTTCTTTCTTAAGTTCTTGCAACTTAATATGTTCTTTCTTACTGGCCACTATTGAAACTTTCTTTCTTAAGTTCTTGCAACTTAATATGTTCTTTCTTACTGGCCTCTATTGAAACTTTCTTTCTTAAGTTCTTGCAACTTAATATGTTCTTTCTTACTGGCCTCTATTGAAACTTTCTTTCTTAAGTTCTTGCAACTTAATATGTTCTCTCTTACTGCCCTCTTCTAAAACTTTCTTTCTTAAGTTCTTGCAACTTAATATGTTCTCTCTTACTGGCCTCTACTAAAACTTTCTTTTTTAAGTTCTTGCAACTTAATATGTTCTTTCTTACTGGCCTCTATTGAAACTTTCTTTCTTAAGTTCTTGCAACCTAATATGTTCTCTCTTACTGGCCTCTACTAAAACTTTCTTTCTTAAGTTCTTGCAACTTAATATGTTCTCTCTTACTGGCCTCTACTAAAACTTTCTTTCTTAAGTTCTTGCAACTTAATATGTTCTCTCTTACTGGTCTCTACTAAAACTTTCTTTCTTAAGTTCTTGCAACTTAATATGTTCTCTCTTACTGGTCTCTACTAAAACTTTCTTTCTTAAGTTCTTGCAACTTAAGTTCTTTCTTACTGGTCTCTATTGAAACTTTCTTTCTTAAGTTCTTCCAACATAATATGTTCTCTCTTACTGGTCTCTACTAAAACTTTCTTTCTTAAGTTCTTGCAACTTAAGTTCTTTCTTAAGTTCTTGCAACTTAAGTTATCAATCTCAAATGACAGCTTCTTTGGTTTTTAACCAATGTTTTTTGTTGTTTAGAGCATGATTTAACATTCTACTTCAAACTTTCGACCTCTGAAAAACAAGTATAACACTAATCCTGTGTAACAAATCCAGCACAGAGCCTCCTGAGTGAGACCAATGAATACACAACTGATGACAAGAGATCCTGCTTTGGGAACAAAACAAAAAATGTCCATTCCTGGTATATTGTTCTCCACTTACCTCTGCAAGCTGTTTCCAAGAACTGGCTAGTTTTTCATTCTCCTCTCTCATAGACTCTGTCAGATCTTTCAGCTCATTCAGTTTACTCGTGGATGATTGTGCTTTATGTGATAATCTGTCATTTTCCTAAATATAACATTACATGGTTAACTTTAATTTTCCTGTCACCCATAGACGAGTAAAAAGAAATAATCTAACTTAGGACAAATAAATTTAATTTAAATCTAAAATTTATTCAGTAATAGCCTGTTTTAAGACATTTTCACTGTTTATTTTTGTCTTTGGTTTCATTTAAACCTTAATAGTTCTTCAGAAACCTTTGTCACTATATACTTTCCTAAATAAAGGATACTGATTAGATAAAGATGAAAAATGAATGAAAAAATAATTTCTTTTTATCAAACTCAATTTTTAAAAAGGTTCAATTTACCAATGTGTAAGGCTTTTAATGTTCATTTCTGTATGTCAGTAACAAACCCACATAAAAGTAGTTATATTTCGTCTTTGAACCAGAATAGATTCGACAAACTATTCTACATGTCTTAAATGGGTACATTTACATGAACCGAAATCTCTCGAAATTTTCCTGTCACCCATAGACGAGTAAAAAGAAATAATCTAACTTAGGACAAATAAATTTAATTTAAATCTAAAATTTATTCAGTAATAGCCTGTTTTAAGACATTTTCACTGTTTATTTTTGTCTTTGGTTTCATTTAAACGTTAATAGTTCTTCAGAAACCTTTGTCACTATATACTTTCCTAAATAAAGGATACTGATTAGATAAAGATGAAAAATGAATGAAAAAATAATTTCTTTTTATCAAACTCAATTTTTAAAAAGGTTCAATTTACCAATGTGTAAGGCTTTTAATGTTCATTTCTGTATGTCAGTAACAAACCCACATAAAAGTAGTTATATTTCGTCTTTGAACCAGAATAGATTCGACAAACTATTCTACATGTCTTAAATGGGTACATTTACATGAACCGAAATCTGAAGAAGTTTAGTCAAGTCTACAAAGACAGTTATATTATAAACAGGTAGTGTTTTACAATTTTATTAAAAACACATCATGTACAAGAAATCAACTTGCTTTTTCACCAGTTGTTTATTACATTACATACTTGTATAAAGTATTATATATTTGTATAAGGTATGTGTGTGAGTAATCTCCTCTTTGGGTCCCTGTAACCTGGCCATGTGTTTCAGAAACATAGATTTACACACTAAAACGTCCATGTTAATAAGTGTGGTTATAACACAACTGAACATATAATCAGACACGTGTGGGAAAGGTATTGGATACACTTATCTCTTACCTCTTTCATTTCAAGGAATGTCTATTCAGAGAAAGGTCATATTTTACATTCATTTTTTAACTTTCAAGTTTAAGTAACATTATAGTTTTAGAAGAAACAATGGTTTCAACTTCCATTTTGGGATAACAGAATTTAGCATCATCATACACAACTTTGTTTTGTTACAGATTTTTAACTTTTAAGTAAAAAAAATGAAAGATGACAAAATTGCTGAGTTGACAGGTGATATTTTCAATATCTACAAATCTGGACAACTGTTCTTGGACTATTTTTTATCATAAACCATTTTTTTAACCCTGAACATGCTGAAATTTTATAATGGATTTGCCCAGCTTTGAATTTGGAACAGTCCATTCAAAGTTTAAGGGATTTCAATATCAAAATACAAAAAGGAGCTACCAACAATATAGAGCCTGGTCAGACTGCACGGATGTGCAGGCTGGCCTGGCTCTATACTGGTGGCAAAGGCTAATCACTTTCGGTTCCAGCAGGTTAAGGGTTAAAGTTTAGGTGACTATAGTAACTCATTTGAAATCTGCCAGCTCTTTGCACAGTCAATCTTACTTCAGTTCAGTTTACTGTCACATTTTTACAGAACTTTAAGAAAATGATTTGCCAAACATTCCCAGGCATCAACATTTTCCTTTTTTACTTTTAAACTTTTCAAGCGAAATGCCAAAAAATAAATCAAAATATAAACAGTCAAAGCTGTCAGAGAACCAACATTTCTTGCACATTTTCAATTTTTTAACAATTGCGTTGAAATATTCCTAGAAATGAAACATAAGTTTTACGCTTCTTTAATCTGCACCTTACCTCTTTGAGTCTCTCCATTTCGAACCTGATGTTTTTATTCTCTCCTTCCATTGGTCCATATTTCTCCCTTGCCAACTCAAGTGCTTCCTTGGCAACCAGGAGTTCCTGACGTAATGTGTCTTTATCCTTTAAAATAAAAATCTTATGATACAAAAAAGAAAAGAGAGAAAACAATCTACAAGAAACATCTGATTTTAATTGTTTAAATATTTCTCAAAGCCACTGCAGTTACATGTTTTCAATATAGCCAGTGAACAAGTGGTAAAAAATGGGTTTGTCAGTGGATTATAAGTAACTTTTATGTTTGTGTCTCTAAAAATATCTTAATGACGTCATGTCAGCAGTGTCATCCGTCTCTAAACTCTTATCTTCCAACAGAAACTGTCATTATAACACTTACAGCCATATCTGAAGCTGGTCATTGAAGGCCGTGACTCCTTATATAATAAACGTAAAACACTTTGTGAGCAAGCTATACTACTCAATCCTCAGTATATGAGTGAAGCTAAATCAAATTTACCTTTTTAAGTTTTCGAATTCTCGTTTTCCAAAAGTGATAAGGCAGTAGTGCTCTGTTCAAGGAGATTACTCCGTTTTATATTTTCTGTCTCCGACACCTGGTGCTGTGCTTGTAACGAGCGTAGGGCAAAATCTAACTTGTCTATCCTGTAAAACATTGAAATATTCATGAATTTTTATAATGGAAAATCATTTGTTAAGACTTTCTCATTTCACATATGTCTTGGCATATTGTAATTGTAGATGATGAAGAAGAGCGGTTTATGGTTCATATTGCCTTTAACCCTGAACATGCTGAAATTTTGTAATGGATTTGCCCAGCTTTGAATTTGGAACAGTCCATTCAAAGTTTAAGCGATTTCAATATCAAATTACAAAAATGGAGCTACCAACAGTATAGAGCCTGGTCAGACTGCACGGATGTGCAGGCTGGCCTGGCTCTATACTGGTGGCAAAGGCTAATCACTTTCGGTTCCAGCAGGTTAAGGGTTGAAAAATAGCCTTAACTGAGAAAAGACATAGTAATGCTTTAATGTGGGGCAGCTACATTCCCTTATAGCTACTATGATTCCACAATTATTCTTTGCCATTTCATGAGAAATATCATAACTTGAAAGAGTAGACATTTTCATAGTTTTAGTCAGAGATCAACAAAGGAAGCTGGTAACAATGTTTTCAAAAAGACCAGTAAAACAATGTTTAACATCTAAGACTTCTATGCTTCAAACAAACTTTTTGACCTACAACCTAGCAGCTATTTTGAACTGCAAAAATCTAAAATTTATGTTCAAATAAATAACAATGGATCTTTAAAAGAATATTTTATTCAAATTCATTAGCAAAATGTCGGACTAATGTTTATTTCAGTACATTTAAAAGCTTAACAGTACCTGTTTTATGTTAATGCCAGTTATTATATACTTATATAGAGTTTTATGTTTTCACAACAAAAAAACATTTGCAGCAAAGGTTTAGAGAACAGTGAGATGATAATTTGTCCAAAGGGCAGTAATTTTTTATCTTTTTCAAAACTCTAACAAAAAGGCACACACATTTTGGACAGAGAAATCTGTAGCAAGGTAAGTATAAGGCAGAATATTCAAACAGATGTACGAAATGACCCTTGTCACACAAAGTTATAAAGCATATGCATTGGGTCTTTAGTCTGATTCTAGACTCCTCGACAAACACAACCATCATTCAGATCAGATATTTAACAGATGTCACATGGATCCCTGCTATAAAGTGACCATGTAAAAGAATCGAGAGTATCTCTGAAATGGATGTTTTCTGCATCTTGCATTGTTACCCTCAACCTAAAATAACTTAGCTCTTCAAGGGGTGTCTGAAACTGGAATTGATGATAAATAAAGTCTAACAGATAAATAGGTCATTTTGAAATACTGTATTACAAGAGCTACTGTGACAAGCTGACACACAACCATTGTGCTTATCAGATAACATATTATTACATCAAGCAAGAGCTGTTTTATTCCAACTTCTTGTGAAAGCAAAAACAAGCATTTTCAACCCAAGTCTGTGTTCTATGTATTGTCCACCCAAAAATTCAGTAGGAACTTTGAACTATTTCTAAATTATTTTTTTATTCTGCAAAAATGACCTTAAATAAGAGACCAGGCATAACGGCATGGTCAAGAGGGTAGGATGTACTTAAACAGCGAGCGACATAATGGTTTCAACCCTTAATGTACAGATTCATTAAGTATTCCACAATTCTTCTGAATATATATGCATAATTATATATATAACATCTAGCCAACAAACACAAATCTACCTGTTGTAATGTCTGGAAATAGTAATGGATAAAATGACAAACATGTAAATGACTTTAATGAAAAGTGAGATACTCAATCATCGGTATAAGCAGAAATTAATGTAGAAATTAAATGTTGCTACATAAACTATGACATAAGAAGAAACATCTTAAACTAACGGTACAGAAAAAGCTACAGAATGCAAACATGCAGATGGTAATAAACTGTATAACTATTAAATCTCTCATACATATAAAGAATTTATCTATGTTACATATTACTACAGAAATATCGTTCCAGTTTTCAAGGTAATAAAATAACATGCGATGTTATTAACAGAGATATGATATATTCACATTATGTCAAGCTCACTTACCTCGACTGCATTTCATCTCGTAATCGGTCATTTTCCATCCGCAAAAAACTCTTCTCTTCCTCTGACTTTTCTAACTGATTAATTTTATCTCGATATTCCTGTAAGTAAATTCAGATTACCGTATATCAGGGTTACAATATTTGAATTGATTGTCACACTAATTTATGATAATCAGACTCGTTAAGCTGATATGAACTGAGCGTATACTTACTTAAAACAAATGATTTATTAATACAAAGAAGTCTTTACTGCTACGTGGATTTTGTACATGTAAGCAATATCAGAGTCGATTCGACTTATTTACTGCAAAAATGAAATTACTTTTAGAATGAAAATTCACGTTAATGTAATAGTTATTCGAATGTAGATATATTGATATCTTTTAAGAATGGCAACTCTTATTTCATATATTAAAGCTAATTTGTAATTAAATGTGAATCTCTACACTGACATTAATTTTGATCAGTGGTGTCTCTGTCAACAATTAATCAGTTAACCAATTAATCAGCCTAACACAGGTATAAAGAACCATAAAATAATTTCCTAAGCTACATGTACCTATAGTAATCCAGGGGTCCCGAGATCCATCCCCCGCTCCTCTATTAACAATACTTATTGTCTTCTGGATGAGACGTTAAACCGAGGTCCCATGTATCAGTGCTGTGCAGTGAGCATGCGAAACAACCAGGGGTGTCTCTGGAATGGGATGCTGTATCTTGCACTATTTTTCACAACATAAAATAACTAATCTCTGCAGGGGGTGTCGGTCATATAGGCAACCGGTACTGATGATAAATAAACTCAAACAGATTCTAAGATTCTAAGTTACATACCTTCTCTTTGTACTTCAAGTCATCTACCAAGACAGAGTTTGTTTTTGCAGTACCTTCTATTCTGTTTAATCTATCATTTTGTAGCTGAAATATACAAATAAAAAAATTTCAGCGAAAAAATGAACAAATTCTGAAATATTCTGAAAAGCTGACAAAATATTCAAATACATATTCTTTTCAAAAATATATGTATCAATAAAATATCTTATTCATTGGATAGAAAAATTCAAAGAACAGTTTCCATAGTTAATTTCCCCCCTCATTTTGAGCACTAACAAACTCTAGTGCTAGTTCAAGAGATCCTTCTCACCTGACAATATGATTATTGCAATGTAAAGTAGAAGTGACATTAAATACATAGTAACACCAAGATAAGACTTTACTGTAAGTCCACTGGACAAAAACTTTATATATATAATGGTCCACATGTCTTTTTTTGCATACTCCCAATTCAACAGTCTTTCATGCAGGCATTACCTTACCATGGTAAGATTTGGTACAAAACCCTCAATACCCATAATCAGCCAACTTTATCAAATAAAGGGACTTGATTGGCTTGTAACAACAACCCTCAGTAAATTACGGGTTCCAATGACTCCACAACTGCAACTCTAACCCCAGAAGCCAGTCAAAAGTGTTCCATACCTCTAATGTCTCTTGTGCCTCTTTCAGTTTGTGGACCAGTACGACTCGTCTGTTTTCACTGTCATCCAAATTATCCTTCAAGTGCCTCAGTGAGTGTTCAAATGGTCGTACCCTCAAGGAATGTGTGAGGCCAGGGTCAAGGTCCTGAGAGCTTGTCATTGGAAGACGGGTCATGGAACGTGAGCGATTCATTCTCGGAGATATGTTATAATCTTCAGATAAATACAGTCCTGATCTACTTTTTGATCTAAATGTGGAACTGAAAAGAGTGAAAATTCAGTTGTAATTTTTCAAACTCGTTAAACTCTTTATACATTTTTAATTTAGACATAGCAAATTTAAATCAAATCCCATTTCAAATTTATGGTATGATATCATCTCAATCAAGCTTTTGCATGATGTTAAAGTTCAATATTAGTAATAATGACTTGTGTATTGTGGAATCGAGAATTAATTTGTAACATAAACCTTCAGTGGTGCGCTATTCTAAATGATTTAATTATTTGCTCTATTAGAACACCTGATATTTACACTCTTCTGTTTCATTTCTGATAAATCTCTGTTCAACATAAGGCTCTGTAAAATAGATTACTACCATTATTATAACAACATCAAAGATGAACACATAGTCTACATCATAGGCAATATCATAACTTACTTAAAACCACTATCGTCATCTGGAAACAATGACAGCATAGAATCTTGAGGGTTGCCTCCCTTTAATGAGTTAAGGGACGTCCGTTCTGGACTAAGCTGCATCTGTGAACCGTAATACATTTCTCCGTTTTCTCGTGTTGGAAACTGATCCAAGTAGTCGCCCCTCTGAAATGTACAGAAGTTGCCAAATTAAGGTACTGTGATAATCATTTATCAGGTAACAAAGCAAAGTTTAAAGTCACATTTCATTAAATAAATCATAATCATCTCCAAAGAGTTTTCTCTATAAACAAACAAGTGATGATGATGGCATTAATGCTGACAATGAAGAAGATGATGATGATGATTATAATGATGATCTTACAACATTTAAGACAATTTTTGCGATTTTTAGCTAAAACCATCATAACAAAATTGTCTTCTACTTAGTATTGCACAAATAAAACTCAAAGCTTTGAATTCCTGAGAAATATGCAAGCCTAAGAAATGAAATAAAAATTGCATGTTATCTGCTCCACAGTCTTATAAAATTCTTTACAAACCATTAACATGAATTTAACAATTATGTAGAGCACAGTTTCTCCTATGATGAAAGCAAATAAATCTATAATCATGACAAAATCTTACACCAAGTTGTTATACATAATTTTACCACACAAACTTTTCTAAACTCCCAAGATTAACAGGTATATATTACAAAATATTCCAACAGTATTTCATATCCCTTTTCCTATCTGGTCTCCATTGAAAACTGATCTGTTAACTCTCAATTCCAATCAATGAAAAAGTCTAAACAGAAATATAAATCATTTTCTTTCTTTTTTTTTTTCCGTAATTTCTTTCTCTTGCTAAGGTTCATGTTTTGCTAATTTGTATGCAAACATTTGCCCGGTTAAGAATACCTACAAGAATGAGAAGAGTCCACAGAATTCCATGTCAGATGGTCTATTCAAATATAAACTTTGTACGTATCCAGCCCTAGAGTAAACAGTCCATCCTTTGTCACTGTGTTTACATTTTATATGAAACTTTTCTTCTAAACTTCTTCAGAAAACCTCTTAATATTGAAATAATCGACTTGTCTCAAAGACTTTTTTTAAATATGTATAAATACAGTAGACTATACAATGTCATGTTCCAAAGGGTTGAAATATTCAATCCCTGTATGAGTTAAGTAGAGACCAATCATGTCAATAACCTAAACTATTTACTTTCAACAAAGGCCATGTTCAAATAAGTACAATGATTTAAAACTGAGGTTAATACTGCTCTAAATCTTTTTAAACTTGCTGATCGGTCCAATTTGAGAAAATGTATACTGCAGTATTATGGAGTTCTGTGAAGCAATGTTTAGGTGTCAGAGCACCGACAGTTTCATTTCTGAATTTCATTAACTTTGATATCTGAAGTAAATAGAAGAAAATTCTTGTTTTCATACTGTCTACCTTCAAGAAAAACTTTTAAAATGTTGCTTTTTTTTAACTTCTGATAAAACATAAACCAATCAAAAATTATAAAAAAGGGAACAGATTTATATTAAAACACGTTTATATAAGAAAGTATATCTAAAAGTAAAATAAGGAAGATACACTTATAGAGTTATTTTGTTCTAACTTGTTCTACATTACTTTGTTCTCTCTTGTTGCTTCAAATCATAATGAAATATGTGGGGGTTTTTTTTCCCCTTTTTTAATAATAAATCCTTTTCAAATAAATGCAACAGCTAGATTAAGTTACATGCTTCAATTATATCACTGATGCTTTCTTAAACTGATCACAGATACATTAATATTACAACCTGAATGCAGCGAGCTGCGATACTATCCTAGCTGTCTATAACAGTGAGAATACAATACCGACTGAGAGTCAATCATTCATCAAACAATCATCAAGCCGCATAAACTTCAGTCTGTCAGGTAACAGGTAAAACAACCCGTACTTTTATGGCTCTTATTCATTCTCTGACCTATTATCAACTTAACATACAACAGATAAGTATATTTAATAAGGCAGATATGTAAAATCAAGGTAAACCAGTAGGCATGTCACTTAAATGTATTTCAAGAGGTATATAAGAGTGTAAATCAACCTACTGGGAGGCAAGCATGTTTAAGCTGAAAAATGTTGAGTGGGCTTTGGTGAAAATGAAGATTCCTATTTGTTTACACAGATGGTTACTTAACCACTAAGCTCCTAAAATTCTTTTATCATAACTTCACTATACTTATAGACTAAATATTATAAACAGTTAAGGTCATGAAATCTCTATGCACTTGACAGATCTGTCAAAGAATAACTTAGATCACATTAATTTTATTATATATAAATTATACTGAAAACTGCTTTCTGTTTGTTTAATTTTTACCCTAACTGACTCTGCCTTTGCAACCAGTGCAGACCAAAATAAGCCTACACATACATGAAGTCTGATCATGGTCTGCACTATCTACCATTCAGTCTGTAAATTTTTGACAAGCACCCCCATAAACAATCAATGGATTTGTCCAAATCCATTTTAGGTATAAAGTATGGTAAGGGTTTAAGTAAAGTCCATTAACTTTTCCTTCATATGAGCAAAATCTTCCATCTACTCTTTAAGTATAAAATGAAGTCAATGTCCTTATTTTCTGATATTACTGACTGTCAGTTAATTGACAAACAGTTCGATGAAAACTGTATAATCAATATGTTTCATTTCATTCTGCAGGTAAAAAGTATTACATTAATCTCAGAGAAACACATCATTACATGTTAACTTTGCAGTTTAGAATTAGACTACAGCCAACAGCAGAAAATGAACATTATAACTGTCTAGCATGCAGCTATATCTGTATTAGCACTGAGGCATGATAATCAGCTATCTCTAGAAGCACTGACACAGAATAACAGTATTGAAATCATTAAATAATTGAGAGGTACGTAACAATAAAATATATAATCATAGAAGCTTGGATTAAAAATCTATTGCAAGTATGATGTTTCTCTTGCTATTTAGTGGGGACTAAAAGCATATCTAGTTATACAGAATACATAATATGGTATTCTTTTTCCCCCTCATTTTGTAAGTAAAAATATTGTCCCAAAAATGTGAAATGATTTTTTCTTATATTCTATACTATAGAAAGAATAATAAAATAACCAAGTGATAGCAAAATACAAGGTAAACAATTTTGATTATGAAGTCTTCCAAATGAAATTCAATAGATCAATTTAAAATTTCAAAATCAATGAAAATGGCAGCAACTTTTTTTTAAAGGACATTAAAGATATAAATTTATAATATTTAAATGGGGTATAGGTTTACATAATTAAAATTGAAAAGGTGCTATACTCAATGAAAATGACAAGGTAATAATGAGACCATCAAAACATATTGCTCAGTGTATTGATTGTGCTGTCTTTGCACCTGAAAAATACTGGCATATCATTTCACATTAGGTTTATAAATAATGACTTTGTATAAATCATATATATATTACCTTTCCAGAGTAATTTAAGCAGTGTTATAGGATCAAGGTAATTATCTCTACAATGAGATTATTAGTATACAAACTTAAAGCTAGCTAATCAATATACTTCTTGCTTTATCATGTTTTGATTTCAATTTTTTTTTTAACTTTGGGCTCTTGTATAATGCAGAATATGCTTCTTTAAAGACAGTGTTCCTGGATACCCAAGACTTTCATCTGAACAGAGAAACTATGAACAATATGGTCTAAAGTAAAATATTCTGTCACTTTGCTGCCATATAAAAGGAACTTTTGACCAAACAGGTCTAACATCTGCATTTAGTAATACAAAACCTCCTCACTGAAGAGTACAAAAATCCATACTTTAAACCACTTTTTATTGAAGGCAGAGGGTTTGATCATGGCAGCACTTGAGCCAAAAATTTGCATAATTATTATTAATGTTTCTAAAACTACAAAGTAAACCTTTTATATATTGCTTAACATGGTCACAACATAATATAGGAATGAATTGAAGCCCAACTGTTAAACATCTGGACAGAGAGTATCAGGCTGCAGTATCCCTCATAAATTATTTTGATAACCCCTGTGCTAATGATCACCTGCTGAGAGTTAACAGTACAGAAATTTGAAGATTTCCAAGAGTACTTAGGCTTATTCGCTAGAATGAATGGGTGGGGTAAATTAGTACCAAACAATCAAAATTCAGTAGTCTCACTTTTCATGTACTTTTTGTGTTTTATTGTCAGCAGGCATTAGGTTTGTATTCGTGTGAATGATTACAGACTTTACTGCTGTAGATTTTATGGTGAAAGACTAAGAAAAACAATGACATTGTAATGTTTGCCTCTATCCTGATCAAATGTTTGAAGTTAATACTTTCAATATCTTTGAAATCTCTAGGTAGAAGTGTTGCATAATTATTGTCTGAATTTTGTCCTTGGATAGTTTGTTTCTTCAAACAGATCAATAAACTGAGACTTGAAATAAAAATTGTTTACAAACTGCTCTACATTAAAGCAATCAAAAGATATCTAACCTAAGAAATATAACTCTGTTTCATATCAATATCGTAAGTACAAAGTCAAATAAGCAGAGGCCCTGTCTTGCATGCAGGATTTAAACCAGCACCATGAGGGCACTAAGCTCTCTCCTTACAAGACGTAACACCCTCTGTAAGGCATGTCTATCAAAGCCTTCTTGAAGACACCCAGCTGTGCTTTCATTTTTAATTAACTGACATGATAGTCAAAAGAATTTACAAAATGCTCTCAACAGGCAATGCAAAAGTCAATATAAAAATAACATTCAGATTACTTGATAATCATTGATTCCTGTTATTTCAATGCTACGAATGTTCTGGATATCAATGTATTTCTCTCATAAAAGCTGAAATACTTGACAATGTAATGCCGATTCAATCAAGACTTACATTATTTGGGTTTAACAACCCATTAACTTATATAATATATAATCCAACATCTGTACAAAATCACAGTATTACAGAATTATCTACATAAATAAATTATCCACAAATAATCATATGTAAACAGTTTGTTTTAGCATTTTTGTTTCAATGCCGAAGGCATTTACGCAGGTCAAGCAAGTCGATACCAATCTTCGCTATTCAGTTAAATTGATTTGTTTGTAAGTTAACAAGTCAACTGATACCCTTTTGTTTACTAAAGCTTGTATTGTAAAAGATCCCAATACTAAAACACTGGTGCATTATTGTTTAAGTTCATTGTGTCAATGACAAACATACTAATATCTATTCAATTGTTGCCACATTGTACTTAAAAGTACTGTGTAAATGAACAATCATTTAAGCTCTTAGATAAAAGTAAAATGCTGATTACAAAAGTTCAGTATATGTTATTTTATTTTTGTTTTAGTTTTATAAACCCAAATTTTTTTCAATTCTCTTCCAACATTCTTCAGAGTCATGGCTGGTTTTATTTAGGTCATTACTTATATTGTTCTCAGCAGAAATAAATCTTGTGAAATAAATTTTGGGCTCTTTGACTTCCTTCCTAAAAGTTTAGAGGATCAACTTAAATATAATTATATGCAAATAGTCTACATTTGATCCATTTCAGTAAAAGCAATGGCTTAATATCGTTATCATGTTTCAACACATAACAGAAGAAAGACCACTGTAACTTGTGAGGAATTTAAATATTCATGTATTATAATTAGTCAGTAATTTCTTCAGCAGTCTCGACAGGCAGCTTCTGATAAGACCCGCCTTCCAGTTAGGTACTGATTAGTCCCCCCTTTCTCATGGCCCAAGTTAGATCATTATTGCACGAGAAAAATTTGTTACAGATTGCTAATAGGAAGTAGTAGTAAATAAACAGAATAAAAAGCCATTCCTGTCTTCAGTCTTATTTTAATACCAGTATAATTATGAACAATAAAGCAGTAAACATTCGCTTACGATTTGTTCTTTTATCGTCATTTAATAGTATTGTAATTAGTCAAACAGACCTGTGTCCTCTTATCAGTATGGCATATGCCATACATTACAGTGGTGACAATATACAGTGGTTTCAGATACTAAAAGTGTGCAAATTTTATAATAAATTCATAAGAAGTGTTAAGGTTATGAGTGCACACCTATTTAAAATAGTATGAAGTCAATCTCCAGATCTTTTCTTTACATATCGAAGTTTGAAAAAAGTGGACTTGTCCAGGATGCTGGCTCCTGAAATTATCACGTTCAATTTCGCTTTGTCATCATAAACAATGACTTTCTGAATAGAAAATGTGTTACAACTAATGTAACTCATGTTTCATTTGCTATGAATTCAATCTCTCTACAGAGTCATGCATCTGATTTTTTTGGCTCAGTGGTCTAGAGCACTTGGTTTTCTGACTGCCAGTTTGCCAGAATAGGCCTGAGTCAGAAATCACATACGCTGGGTTGGATTTTTTTCAGTGAGACAACAACTTCTTTCAATATAAAACATGAAACAGACTGTTCTATGAATCTGAAACAAGTGAAGTTAAAACAAGGAACATGGCTTAAAATTGTTATAACAAGTTACAACAAGAAATAGGGCTGAAAAATTGAAATGTGTTTGGTGTGTTTATGGAGAGGCAAGGAACGGAATAGTGCTGAAAGTGTTATACAAATAACAAAATGTTAATGTTCAAAGAAAACATTTGCTTACCCTGTCAAAGAAGTGATGGTACATGGTCTCTGAAAGAGCAGAGCGCAACTTGTTTTAAAGTTTAGACGTAAAGAGTTAAGTATTATTACTGAATATTATTCCCAAATATTAATTAATCCCTCTGAACAGCAAGCTGCAATCTGTTAAAAAAATTTTACTTTGATAGTTATCAAATAAGAGAACAATGTCACCTATTTTTCAATATCCTGAGTGAATGAATCAAGCATTGGACAGATTATGAGGAAAATCAATGCTAAAAGGTTTCTGTCAATTTGCAGATCAAACTTTACAAACACGTCATATTATATCACAGATTATAAAGACATTATCCACATATTTGTAACTAACCCATGAACTAGGTGAATGTATGCAAAGTAAAACAAAATCACTTTTCATAACTTACAAATCAAGTTGTAAAGACATATATCCAATAAAACACTATCTATAATCCGTGTGTATATCTGCAATATTTCTATAGATCTAACGGCCATTCAATAACATGACCGAAAAATCCCTATCTCAAGTGTTGAAACAGACTTGACATTGCGGAGATAAATACCCATAAAACTTATTGAAAATTCATGCTACCTATTCAATACAAAACTACAATCAACAGAATAAAATTCCAATGAGATATATACGACAAAATAAATTCATTACACTGCGTCAAAATAAAAATATTTTCTTCCAAAACAAGTTTAAAACTCAATTGATTATTGGATTGCCCAGAGAAATCTATCAATTAGGTCTGTGAAATTAAATTGCTTGCCACAAATGGTGTTGTCAGAAAAATTACTGAAGCTTCAATGGAAATTAAGCAATCAATAAAACTTAATAAAAATATAAAGCTATTGAACTTTAATAAAGCAATTTTACTAAGTTCTTCAAAAATAATACATTTAGGCAAAGAAGTTTTAGTGAGTAGTTATGCCTATTATAAAATAATATGAATGAAAAATGAATATTTATTTTTAAAAATGTCCTACTTAAAACAATTTAAGAATAAACTTGACAATTTATATTGACCACAATCTGCATAAAAATGTTGCTGTAACTGTCAAAGTTTATTTAATGTTCTGATTTTTGTTAACTTGAGACATAGCAGAAAACTAAAAATCTATTGAAAGGTATTTAATTATGATCTGTAAAACTGAATCAATTCAGTGGATACATATATATGATCCGAAGATATGGTCACTGTAAAGTTTCACAATGAAAAAATCTGGTTTAGCAGTAAACAATCAAAGAGAAATTTACAACTCTTATCAAGCCATTCATATCGATATAAATTACAATAAAATCTGTATGAAATTCTAAGGATTAGTTGAAATCTAGATCTTGAAGAGGTATGTCCTGAAACAGAGTAATACTGACACTGGTAAAAGAACCCTCTAAATCAATACCTATCAGTCCAGGTTTTACATTTTTTAAACTTTAGAACCTGAAAATCTTAATGATCAAATTTAATAATACTACATTTATTTTGGTTGCTTTTTACCCTAAAAGATTTCAAAGATATTTTTTCTTCATAACTATAATATGTCTAGGCAAGTTTATGCTGAATGTCTCTGGATCCATCTTCTTAAATGTAAGCAGCCTACAATAAGCAACTGGAAGAAGTTATACCCCTTTTCAGACGTTTTTGTGCAGTGATTAGTCGAATATTTCTGCATCTTTTTCAACAATCACTTCTCCCTCGCCCTGTATATCAAACAGGGACAACCCTTCTCCCACAGTTTGTCACTAAAGTGAATTACAAACATTCATTTAAATACAGATATAGAAGTGCTGCAAAAAGAACAAAACAAGAAGTTAACTCTCAGTCTAATATGTATCTGTAGTTTTAGATAATGCCACCTTCTCTCTCCACTGCGAAATGTTTATAAAATGACATAAAAAGCATTCAATCTTAATTATCATTTTTTTCTTTAACAGTGTTTTAATATTCCTAGCACTCTCAGAATTATCATTTTGACTCTCAACGGAATCATGCCAAGTACATAGATGCTAATATATGGAAAACCTTTGCATATTCTAATACCCAACAAGAAGTATAGTCCCAAGTATACATGTATATTTAAATTTTTAGAACACTATAAGCTAGCTGTACCCGAGTTACACATACATTAACTGGCACAAACTGCAAGCTAACTGGGGTGAGAAAAGTCGTGTGATAGAAAATTACTGCTATTTCTGCATTAGGTTTGCTGATAATAATAATTCAAAATATATTTCTTTTGAAATAGTTACAATGTTGCAAATAATTGAGTGGTTTTGACTGAAAAAGAGAAAACTCCTACATAAATAGTTCATGATTTGAAAATGCAAACCAGTAGGTAACCACAGACAACCAGCATGTGAAATGACCCCCTCCCCCAAACCCAACACATACTAATATAGCCCTTAGGTTTCCTCTGTAGCTAACTTCACCATTTCAGACTAAAATGCTACATACATGTATGCTACAGGATAGAAAGTGATATAAATTAAATAGATTTTGTACAATTATAACCTATAATGAATTGATAATAGAATTTTAACTTAATAGTTATGTTCCATTGTTAAATGAATAATAATCTCTGTGTAAATAATTGCAGTGTTTACTAAAAGCACTATTAAAAAGGTTTTCCTTTAAAGTCTATTTCTAAAGCAAGCATGAAAAAAATATTATTAGAAGCAACTAAATGATTTTAAGCACTAAAAACAAGATGAGACTGTATAAAATGCAGGCGTTTTCAAAGCCTATAAAACTGTCAGTGGCATGACTATTTTAGCCATAACCAAAATGTTGAATGTGTTGCAAATTATCAAAGTTACGGAGATAGCAGAGGGATGAATCCAAGTATTAGCCTCTGATAGCACTGAAGAATAATTCACAAAGGAATTACTTGCATAGGATTTATTCTAACTTCTTTAAAACAATTATGAAAAATTCTGAGCTAAAGGCTTCGGAAACTAGACCAGTATGTTTTAAGTGTGGTCTGAGAAGACTTTATTCAGCATAACTGTCTCAAAAATTCTATAAAAGAACAGTAGCTCTGCATGTGAAATGTAAATTTTACCTCGACAAAATCATCCTACGTCGAAAATATTTTCACACAAAAACAAAGAGACACACTTTCATTCAATTTTAACTATTTTCATATTGAAACATACTTTTACATTGATTAAATCTTATTAATATATGTGTAAACAACACTACCTTTTTATTAATCGAGACCACAGGCACAGAATGCAATATGGTAACTTGCACAGACACCGCTGTCAATGACGCCAAATGTTCATGTGTGCAAAACTGTCTTCGAGGCCTTTCTCTGATGTTGAAACAAGGACAATCGATCACGCACCTACAAATCTTCGAAAATATTGTCTCTGCGGACCACTTTTACATATTTTTGATAGACAAACGTAAAAAAGAAGGGGTTTAAAGCACCCGCTTCGTCCGAAAACTTGTTTCAGTCGCGATAGAAAGTCGGCATTTGATTGGCTAAAGTGAATGTTTATATTCCGTATAGAGCCGTACATGAATCGGTCCAAGATAGACACGAGTGATAAAAGCGTCTCTCTTATTTTATTTCGCATCACTTAAATTTCGCTGTGTCTATTTTTCCTCGACTTATAATTATTTGACTGTGCGATGTGTCCATGTGTAGCCTAAATGATTAATCACATTTCCTTTCTTATAAAAACATTTCTAACTTGACAAATTGTGCCAGGGCCTTATTAATTGATGCCCTGTTTGTGTTAACTGATCTTTTTATTGTTTGCATTTGTCTAGGTTTTTATAGTTGTACCTAGAACTCGGCATTAATGAGGAAGACACTTCACGTAAACCACCACAGAAAAGAATGAGTTACACCAGAGAAAACAAATTTCAAATGAAAAGATGTTTTATACATAGTTTGACGGCATATCTTTTCTTAATAGAAATTCATTTAAGTGCCAATGAAATACATCATTTTATAACACGACAAGTCAACACTGTTACAAAATGCTAAATAACCTGTAAACTTACTAAGTTTTTTATTATATCTCATTTATTATTATTTTTATTATTATTATTAAAGTCAGTAATTAATTAGAAGTTGCAGCAACATAAATATTGCAATAGGGGCTAAAAGCTCTGTGAAAAATGATAAAGCCAGTTCATGCTCGTAATAAGGTAAACTCCTTTAGAACCCCGTATTTTTCGATAAAACTTCATTCAATTTCCAGCGCAAACAGTAATTCAGCATAGGATTTACAAAAGACAAGAACCATAATTCTAAGGAAAACGACAGCACCGGTGCATGCTAGAAATTTGCGCAAATTATTTTGAGGCTTTATATAAAGTTAAATTCAATTAATTGAAGTTTGGAGTATCAAAGACATTTAATTACAAAGGCTCTTAACTCTAAAAATGAAAGATACAAAGACGAGGAATATGAAGGCCCTAAATTGTTCACCTGTGGACAACTGCTAACAACTATATTTTCATAATTTTGTTACCATATGTAAGCATGAATGTGTAGTATTGGGCTGGGTCAATGGTGGTACCAAATGGTATAATTTTAACAAACTTCAAAAAGGACTCACTAGAAAATGCTAAACTTTTTTTATATATCTCTATTTTAAACAAGTGACCCTGTGATAGAGTTTTTATTGGCTACAGGAACAAGTTTACAAATCTTACTAAATTGCTTCGGATAGAACAAAGAGGCTCTTAGTTATTTCAGATAAGAAGATTTTCCTTATTTTTATATAAAGTTTCCATGTAAAAAGTGACTCATTGAGCGGATTCATATCGGTCCCACGGCTATTGTTTTAAGCAAAATTTTGTTAAAGGTATACTAGATATAACCACAATGCCAAATATGAAAGCTTTATTTAAGCCTTTTGTTTTTTTCAAACTCTCCTATATATCTCTGTGTAAAAAATGCGAAGCACTGAGCCGGGAAAATAATGATCTCAGGGACACTTCACATGTCCATATGTAAGATATAATCTCATTAGGCCCCGTGGTTTCAGACAAGGTGATACCTTTGGTAATATTGTCCATTTCTCTGTGTAAAACCTAATGACATCCATGGCAAGGCAAATAGTTGCCAAATATAAACTCACTGATCAGTTTATCATAACATGTATATTCTTGGCTTGATGTTGACGGTTAGACAAACTGTACGGACCTATGAAATATCAAACCGCAGAGTGTTTTAGATATAGTTTCGAAATTATCATGACAGCTTCCTAGCTATCTTATGTCAGAATATGCCACCATAGAATTTCAAATCGCAAACTTAAAATCAGTTTGAGAAAAAAATCTGTCCAAACCCGTATTGTTTTAAACCTCAAACGGAGTGCTCTCCCTTTAAAGCTCAACATAACCAACACGTTTGCAAGATTTCATGTTTTTATTTATTTGTTCATCAATGAATATATTGAAAACAAAATGACAAATTATACATGATAATCGATTACATGTATAGCGTTTCAATAATTACATGTATACAAAACATAATATTGATATTTTTTTGGCATTATAAACATACATTTGTTTATTAGATATCATACACTAGATTCAAAATAAAACTTAGTGATCAAAGAAAAGTGACAGCGATTTAACCATTATTGCATTTTCCCTTTCAACAAATTTCATTTCATAAACTATAAAAAGTGAAACAAAATGTAATGAATTAAAACACTCGCAAAATGGCAGTTTTAATATTGGCTTTCTTTGTGTTCCAACAAATGAACAGGTCTATAGCTGGAAAAAAAACTCACTTCAAATGCCACAACATACGGTATTTGGAAATCAAAAATACGGAATAATTTTCTGTACTTGCATCTCTTTTATAGTATAAATATTTATATATCGTTTTAAAGCAAGCATGCATTGAGGGGACCGTTGCAACGCCATTTTGTAAAATAACGCCGACAGACAGACGGACAACCATACAGTAAAGGTATCATTTGCACAGACCAGTCATAGTATGTGTTTGCAAGCTGGTAGGAAGTGAACGGGTTTAAACATCAACCAGCAAATTTACAAGTCAACAAAAATATTTGCATGATTTTTAACTTTTCCAAAGAGGTATAAGGTTTAAAATATGACCTTATGTACTAACTATAAAGAAACCCAAAATTCTTTTGCTTAAGGATACTTTTATGAAATCCCTTCAAATGCAATGACGTTACGAACTGGTCAAAATATAGCCAAATCTAAAACATTTATAGTTTAAAGGATGTAAGGTAGGGTATGGTCACGAGAGTAGCACAGTTATTTTACCCAGTTATTTTACCTAGGTGCACGAATCGCCGCCCTGTAGATTTGCTCGGCACAAAGCCATGTCTTTTACACAAAAAATATAATAAAAAAGAGAGGAAAAATATCTACTACTTGTTCTATCGGCTATATACGTCTAATGAAATAATCTCTGATCTGATGACATGACGTAATGATTCAATTATTGTTGGATTTTCATCAAACTTGATCCCTTACATTGGAATTTGCCTTCGTAATATATATATAATCTATGCAACCATCATCATTACTGAATATAGAGTACTTCATGAAGGATTATTGAGACTGGGTCCAGTTACTGCTACAACATAATCATATGCTTTCAGAACGAAGTCACATTCGACACATTAAAACATATCCGCATATGCACGTGTGGTCAACTTACATATGTATTCACGGTTTGTAATCTCGTGTACACTGTAATTAGAACATGTAATTACCCCTTTTCTGCACACTTGGTCGAACTCCAATGAAATAAATCTTAAGTTCTTAAATTTGTTAATTAATGAAGAAAACAACAACAACAACAAAACGGTGCCAAGTGGAATACATATATGAGTTGCCCCCCGTGATTTAGCAGGTCAATCAATCAATGTTACAATTGAACAACAAACATATACACATGTATGTACATGTAATTCTTCAAAAAATGAACACTACGGAATAATTCTTTATCCACAGTCATATCAAGCCAAATATAGTATAGCTTACAATAACTCACTCGCATGTACTATATAGCTTTTCGTTATCTCAAATTTAGGCTTTAACACACTGTTATCCTGTCCCCTGTCTGTCAACTTGTGATCAAAATCTTGAATATCATGCTTCATAATACTGACACATAACATCACATATATTATCTTAATGAATGACCCTTTGGTCTGTCTTTGTTGGCACGTCTATGGTTTTCCATGCTGCAAGTTTTACAGCACTTTAAGGCTATGAATCTGTTCTGACACTGTCCCATTTTTCGCAGAGCACGACACAATGTTGATGATATCTCGTTATACTCGCATCGAAGAGAAAGCGCTAAAATAAACAGAGTCTTAGAATTAACACAGTTAACGGAATAAACCATTACCGTATTTATATTAATAAACTGTACGAACTTTAAAATCAGCTTATTTTTTGTAGTTACTTTTCAACTTAAATTTGAACATCTTAATTGAAAAAGTCAAACATTGATAAAAAAAACCATTATTCTCAATTTTATAAATTTCAATTTTAAAGATTTATGAAAATGGTAGCTGAAAATGAGGGAAGGAAACGCATGCAAGCATCCGTTGTAGAAAAGAGTGTTATTTGTTAAGGTTTTGAACATAATTATTTTAGTTTTCATTCATGGATAGCCGTGGTTCCGGATAGAAACCTCATAGACCAGTTGACTTTTCAGTGCATAATGCTAAGTCTCAGATGCTGCCAAGTCTCAGACGCTGGCATAAAGACTCGCATGCAACTCTTGAGAATTACCGAATGTGCACTGTTTACAAATACTCACCGGCGTTATTATCTTTACAAGGGTCTACGTTGCATTTTTGTCTCTCGTCCGGTTTTTCTTGGAAGTCACAACCATGACCATGCATTAGTGTTGTTATATGGACACACTGCACAAGCCGGAGCTGCTCGCCTCCCCCGCATTGTTTGGTGCACTGTATAATAACAACATCATGATAATCTAAAACTCAGATTCTGATGTAACTAATTCAGTTAAAGGTAAATTTCATTAAAGTATTACTTCATGCTCTGACGTAACAATCACGATAACGTCATGGTTTTTCATTATACTGTACTGTCGAATAAGAAAAATGTTTCTCTCATATAATTATCAAATTATATCATTAAAACGAATATGTAATATGTATACATTAAGTACTATAGGTAGAACATAAGCGCCATGTTTATCAATCTTACGACAGGACATAATTTCTTCAAACGAAAACATTACTTCTTAAGTTGATAAAGCAAATAAAAAAGTATCATCTACTTGGAAAATCAACAACTGATAAAAATGAAAACAACAACCGATGAACATTTGCAAATACAAACCTTACTCCACTGTCCTGAGACCCACGTGACACACCTCGGTACATCACATTCTTCCTCGCTCGAAGGTTTGGTCTTTGGGTCACATGACCCATCATGTGGACACGAGACAAGACGCTTCCTGATACTTTTCCCACAAGGCAATGAACACTGAAATCAGATTACAGTGTGACAGATTTACATGCTGCACTTATCTTAAAGTCATTCGAAGACCAGCTTGTTACACAGGTTCGTGTGGTTAAGAAATTATTCTTAATCTTTCTGATAAAAAGCTTCCACCTAATTATAGATTATAGTGTATATGTTTGAAAGCTTAGGAAAGTTCGACACCCCTTCATACATAAATAACTCGAGGAGGAATTCGAGAGACGAGTTGTTTATATTATGACATTTCTTTTTCCTTGGTCAGTACTGGACTTTTCTCGTTACATGGTAGTGTCAACCTCCATCAATCAATACCATGATTTGTTATCTAACAAACTGTTCCCTAAATCTTCAAACAAATATGCTATCACTATAGGTCATCGATCTTTTACTCTGTATGATAAAAAATGCAATTTAGTTGTATTCTACCTCTCCCCACTCTGTAACCTGCCATTCGTGACACATTCTGTTATGGCAATCCTCAATAGCTGTTGGTTTTGTGTTAATATCACACAATGTCTGTTCCACTCCTTCGCCAGTTTTTGAGCTCAAGCACTCAACAACTCGTGTCCTAACTCCTCCTCCACAAGGACGTGAACACTAAAAGAAATTCCCAGATATTAATTCTTACAAATCTAGTAAAGCTCTTCCAAAATACAAATGTTGTATTGCAACCATCGCTAAGCAACGGAAATAAAAACACAGCAAATATAGCCACTGAAAGTAGATAAAGGCTACATACACGGATTTTATTAAAGGAGTGGTATTTAAAATATTATTGGAATAATAAAAAATGGCAACTTGAGAACTAATTCGTGTTACCTCTGACCAGTCTAAAGGCATCCAGCTGTAATCATCCGCCTGACCAACTGTCTGCACTCTTGGTAACACTGGCCCCTTTTCCGCCACCTCTTCCAACAATAATGAGTCACTTTCCCCAAAACTGATGTTATCGCTGTTACTTATTGGCATACCTAGTTTCACATCTTTAATATCAAGTCTATTCTCCTCCTTTCCAACATTAATCTCATTTTGGATTTTATCACTTGGAACTGGCCCGTTTTCCCTGTCAGGCATTTTAATATGAGGTAGATTTTTGTTGTTTTCTGTAATATCAGACTCACTTAATGATGTAATAGGTTGATCTGAGCTAGTTTCCAAGGATGAATAAGTATTACTTCCATCTTTAAAGTCATGACTTTTTAGTATAAAGTCTGTCGATTGCACATTTAAAGGATCGTTAGTTTTTACGCTAGAATCAGAGTCCGAGTTAAGATTTTCGTCATGAATAATTGGGAGCGGACCTTTAACCGGAAGTGGTGGTAAATTACCAAGACTGTTCAAAGCTGGTAATTTATCAAGTTCAGCTGAATTGATTGGTGGTAACTCTTCCAATTTAGGTAATGGCGGAAGGTCCTGTAAATTAGGAAGGGAAGGTAGATCTTGATTTGGTGGTAATGGAGGCATCTCGTTAAAGTTTGGTAAAGAAGGGATATCAAACTTTCTGTTTGGAACAGTTTGCGATCCGTGGTCTGAACCCTTACTTCTACTTGAATCTGTATTTTCTGATTCGGCTTCAGGCATGCCTTCATTCGTTGAGATGGTAACGATTTTTGTTGTTCCAGTCTCCTCATTTTCTGAATATATTCTGCCAGAATGAACAATATCTGTCTCTAGAATACCACCTTCGTCAGCACTGTCTTGTTGATCAACTTTATCTACCGAATCTTCTCCAGTTTGAGGAAATATGTGATCGTTTTTGTGTTTATTGTCAATTACAGTTTCATCCCCGTCATTAGTTTCTTTATAATTTTCTTCTACCTTTTCAACAGACTCTTTCTCGAAGATGTTGGGTTCTGTTACTCTTTTAGTTTCGGACTGATCTATATCTTCATCTTTTAGCTCTTCAGAATCAATTTGTTCAATATTATCTTTAACAAGATACTCTTCATCAGAACTTACTGTTTCTGCTTTATCATGAATAGTATCAACTTCAGATTTAGTTTCCACACTATCTTTTCTCACGGTAGAGATATTTTCGGTTGTTGTCTGTACTGTTGAAGTATTTGTCTCTAGATCTGTTTCATAATTTGCTGTCACTGTTTTCTCGTCATTCATAGCGTAGACAGAAACATCCTCGTCTGTTACGTCAAGTTCTTCAATCTCGTGTGGTACTTCGTTGTTTTGTGCCAGTTTAGTGTCAGTTGTTGTAGTTCTAATGGCAGTTACGTCTGAACAAGGTACTATGTTGCAAGTACGTTGTTCCAATGGTTTCATTGATGTATCACAAAACTCGGCACCTTCACACGTCACTTGCCTCGTTTGTATACCATCTCCGCAACTTCTTGTGCACTGTGAAAGGAAAACAAATAACTGAATCACGTGTTTCACTCTTTTGAACTTATACCATTTATACCATTAAATAGAAAATCAAGATTGACTTGTATCATTCAATCAATTTGCATTTGTACCAGGAACGTTTTTTAGTTTCCAAAAGAAGTTAAATGTATAGTGTTTGTACCATCAGGAGTCAATTGTCAAGACAACATATCTGGTTACAAAAGGATCTACATATAAATCTTTCTAAACAAATGAATAACAAAAACAAACTGATGCTTAGGGATAAAAACCGGTAGATAAAGCAGTATTATTTTATTGACTATTTCAAAATAGAGACCATGAAAGAGAAAAAACTAATGTTATCTTTTGCTGTGTTGTTTGGAAGGTAGATAAATATGTTTATGAAAAAATTACTCTTAAACCTATAATGATGGCATACCGGTGTCCATTGTGAGGTGACGTATTTTCCACATGGCTTGTCACTGCATGGCATCTCTGACCTAGGGATTTCATTTTGTTTACAGCCAATACTAACATCTTTGCATTCTACCTTTCTGTGTTTTTGTCCACAAGGATTTCCATTACACTAGTGTAAAGATAAAAAAATCTGATTATAGCCTGGTGACAGTAAACAACTTGTTGAATTTGAAAGCTGAAAAAATTCTCTAAAATTCTCTAGGTGTGCTATCATTTCCTACTGATGAATGACAAGGTGAACATTTTACCAAATTATTATTCAATTATTACTGAAAAATGTAGGAGTCCGACTCTCTTCTTTTCATCTTTCAAACCCACAAATAGTTAATACGAGGTTTAGCAAACCGAATAGTTTTAGACAACTTGGCTAGCTCGTGCAAATGAATCCCTTTATATTTTGGTTTAATTTTAGCATCACACACATCTAAATTGCAACTGAACACAGGTAAGAAAGGTGTTTCCAACTTGTTTTAACAACGACTTTATAATCTAAAAGTGTTGGATTTTCCACAGCGTTACTCATTTCTTTATTCTGAGGTCATTTTTTTTAAATTAATGCTTACACTTGACCACTCTCCTACAATCCAAGAACTATTTCCTGGGCATGGTTCTTTCTTATGACATGCTTGAGCTTCGGCTGGTTTCTCGTCTGCTTCACACGCGTCATCATCTAACGCGATTTGTTCATCTGGTCCAAGGCTTCGAATGCAGATAACAGTGCGATGATGCACGCCATCGTTTCCACAGGTAACAGAACAGTGTTGCCATGGGCCTGTCCACCATCTGAAACGAGGGTACAAAAACATTTGGTATACATTTGTACTACGCATTTCTCCGCGTATGTATCTGAGACGTGTCGTTTCTTTTTGAAAAGTGATAAAAATTACACTGTTACTTCTGTAAGTTATAAGTATCCTTTCTTAATTTAGAAATCTCACTTCAGACCCTTCAAACATACGAGCTATCTGCAACAAAGCTCATAATGGCGGTGACATTGAATGCGATGTAAATGTTGAATAAGTTCCTTTTTTACTTTAATCTTTAATTAAAATAAAAAAATGGCTGTTTACTTACATGAAACATCTATAGACGCAGATAATAAGTTTACATAGATATATTTTTGAAACTAGGTACGTTACATTATAACAAAGTACATGTATTATTGATATACCTTGCTGGGCAAAGATGTTCATTACAAACTCTCTGCATGTCATCAGGTCTGGACGAGACGTTACAATATTTATCGTCGACAACACCAGCCTCGATCTCAACACAAACTACTTCCGATCGCTGAGTGCCTGAAGAATTTATATTAAGTGTTATAAGTGGTCTTAGTAAGAAGTTAAGATAATTTTAAGATAATTTTGCTAGAGAAAAGTGCAGTTCACATTTAAGACTCATGGGAGTTTTTGACCGAAATCGCGTGCCATAGTTTTACTGAATAAATGAATAGGTCTAGTGAATATCTTAATTTTCAAGTTTACTTTATTTAATCTTAGTCTGCACAGAAATATGGAAAACAAAACAGATAAAAAGTTCTTGCATTAAATGAAATATGATTGATAGGTTATGAGAAAAAAATCAAATTTTGCTGAAGCATTCCGTAAAGATAAGGCTACATGGTAAAATTTGGCAAGCGAAAACAAAACTAAATGACTTCAGTATCATAGGTCAAACTTGTGCATTTCATCTAAAATTTTGGCAAAAATGTGGTTTCTTTCAATGAATTGCCGACTCACATTTCTAAGGCATTAGTTTAAATTGCTTTGCAAATAAATTTACGTGATATCTCACTGATAAATCGTGGCAAAAGTCATTATGTATTGCGGAGATAGGCACAACATGCATAGATTTGTATCGAAAAATAACTCACCGATGAGCTGTAAAGATATTCTTACAGAAACAGTGATTTACCGAATGTTTGTTCATTTTAAATATATACATGTATTTTAACAGACAAATTCATCATTTGTTAGTCTGGATTGCCTGCCCCTTACAGTTTAAAGACTGTGAAATTTAAAGAAAACATGTGAAGATCGTGAACTTTTGATGGATAAAAATAGAATACAATAGTTTTCCACCTACCTCCTCCACAAGACGAGGTGCAATGTGTCCACGGCTGATGGTGCCAGTGGAACTTCTGGTTTCCTTGATTCAGTGACTGTTGTCTTTCGGAATAGTATACTCGAATATTACACCTGGGTTGTCTGACTTGGAGTAACAACTGAAACAACAGTGTCGTATACTGTATATATACCGTACAGCTAATTAGACTTTTCTGGTCTTATTTTATTATTATTTTTTTTAACAACTAACAAAGCTAGTCAGTCCAGACACGAAGTGGTCTTAACAATTAGGTCTTAAAAGCGGCCGTTTTTCTTTTAATTTTAAGACCTTTTTCTTTCAAAGTGCTGAATTTTGAGTGTTTTTCAATTGATTAAAGTGATTTTAATTACAGATACTTCACTGTACATTGTAACTCAACTAAGACACGAACCAAATATCAATTGAAAAGAGTCGTTATTTGCTTAATATTGTAAACATCATCTATAGAATTAAAAAGATAAGTTAAGCCAATAAAGATTCGAAACCAGAAAACCATTTTCACATATAATAATTACTGTATTTACAGTTAACATGATTGTTTACGATATAGTTATCAAACATTAACGGTAGTTTTATTAACGTTGTTAATACAAATTGTTAAGTATAATACCATCACGTGCAGTGGTTCCTTCAAGGGTCCCGGGGCGACCACGGACTCCTTATTACCTTCCCTACTATACTTGTATAGTGGTACCAGCCGCTTTGTAATCACCAGCTCCACTGTATAAACCAGTGTCCGTTCAATACATATTCACCTGATATAGTAATAAAGCAAGCAAAGAAATAAGAGAAAGAACATATTTACATAGGAAACGTGTATAAGAAAAGATATGAGAAAACATTCCACAGCCTATTTTGGTAAGGTTAAATGAGGGACATTGCTGATAACAAATTAGCTCCCTTACTCAGATAACATCAAAGGTAGACCAAATTGCACTTTGGTCCTTTAGTTGGAATCCTCTGACTTTATCCTTGTTTCTCTTTGTGATAGTCTTGACTTTCAGTTGTGAAAATTGTCACTTATATACTAAATAAAAAGTTAGGATGATCAAAAAAACAAACATTATGGTGTTAACAAAACATTTTGCTATACTAATTGTTTCATCTGACTATCATTGTTGCAAATAATTAGGCTTAATTATCACCATATCAAAAAAGAAAATAGCAATGAAAGCAGACGAATCCAAATGGAAGGACCAATGTAATATTAGAGAGTATTCAGGGTAGATAATCCACTGATGTCCCCCATTGTACAAGGATAAAACAAACATTCAGTGTGAGAGCGAGTTATCTTCAGCGCCTCTTTTAAAAAGATAATCCAAATAAGCAAGGCTGTGTTCACTTACTTTGAACTTAATCGATCATGTTATTACATAGAATGGCTACTCTAAATTTAAGCATTTGCTGTTCTTGCAGATCATATTTGGCATTTTCGTCATGTACAAACGACAACTACCAGAACAAAAAACCGGGCGTTACATTAACTAGATGCTATTTCAAAGTCATTAAAAACTTCTGTTGAAAGTTAACATTTAACTCAAGAACACAGATGGTATTAAGTACCGTCAGAATTTTGTAAAGCCAAGAAGTTACTAGCTGCGGCCACTTCCTCCACGCGTATATTCCTTGCACCTTCTGGTATAACCGCGGCTTCCACGTACCCTGCAAGCAAAATGCAAACATACATATTTTGGTTAAGTTCATTTTAGCCAGTTTTTATCAATGAGGTTCTAGCTAGACAAATATGATGACTGGAATATAACTCTTGTTGACAGACAGCCCAAACTGATCTAATTCTTTTGCAATTGGTAGTTTGTTATTTCAAAATGGCGTTACATACTACAGTGAATTAAACTTTAAATTACGTCAGAAATCACAAATATTAATGGAAGTTGAATGCTTTATCAAGAAAATATAGCAACAAACCTAATCCTTGTGATTCGTTAAACTGGGATTTGACAGTAGTGCAAGTGGACCCGTCTCCATGGCAAACACCACATCTGTCCTCACGTGCTCTCGAGTCAATAACATAGTCACAACCTACATGCTACAGTAAATAAAAAAAAGTTATACATGTAAATGTATACGTAGTTACAATATGTACATTAGTGTATATCCTTATATGACTAATTTTGCTTGTTTTTGAGCTTGCAGAAATGACTTCATACAATTTCCTGGGATTTATTTCTTGTATTCTATCCAAAAACTGAAAATATATGATAACATTAATAACTAGATCTATTGAAACATTCTTTGGTTTTCTAGGTAAGTAACAGTTTAGAAGTACATCTATACATTTTTAGAGCAAGAAAACATACGACAACGACATATTTTTTGGGTTGGTCATTTATTTACCCTGCATCTTCCGCTGATGCACATGTTTCCTCGTGCCTGGTGTACACTGGGGTGCCATCAGTTGCAATATCCTTCATCAGTACAGAAAAGAAATAAGTTCTTCGGCTTGCAATGTAGCTGGCAAGGGGTATCTGCAAATAATCGCAATCCATTTAAAATAGCAAAACGAAATGTATGACAAACTGTTCCATATTGCCATATTAAGCAATGGCGTAGCCTAACACTTTTTTCTTTTCCAGATATAATCTAAAAACCTGCCAATTTTGTGTTAAGTTTATGAATTCAAACGAGGAAATATCACTGTTCTTTATTTACATTAATTATTTTCTGGTAAAAGAATTTAAAAATTTGAAAAAGTTAAAATCGTATTATTTGTGACAAGACGAGCTGTTTTGATTGTTTTACCTGTTGTTGGCACATGTTCCCATTCGTATAGTTTATTTTTATATGGAATGTAATTAAATTCTGCACACTGCGCCTCATTGAAGGATGTTTCCGAGTCCGCACATTCCTACAAACATAAATTATATGTTGCATAAACAATCACCAAACAGCAAGATGTGAAACAGAATATTGTCTCCAGAGAAGAATTCAATGGTAATATTTTTTGTATTTATTTAACATTCCATCGTTGAATGCACTATGACATATTTTTTACGAAGTTTGTTTTTGTTGTTTATATACTAATACAGTTCTAGAACCGCTGACGTAGTGTAAACTTACAGCCGCCTAGTACAAGATCTTAAAAGCAAAATATGTCTTTTTTTCAAGACCAAAGAAATTTTTGTCTGCGTACTGAAAAGATTGTGAATAGTTTTCAGACATAGAATAATTTAGTGCATTTTCTGCAAAAAATCATATGCTAGGGTAATCTTTTTTATGAAAAAGAAAAACAAAACGAAAAACAAAAGCAACATATCCATATCCTCTATCTTGATCGAGACACACATCACGGACATTTTGCAAAAAATATTTTAATTAAAAGTTTAGAAAAAATCTACATTTTTTTTTGTATCGTTTTATCAGATCCGTAAAGTCTACCAATTTTATATAAATTTTAAGATACGAAATACTGCAGTTTCACGTATAATAAAAATATGTGACAAAAAATTCGGAATTCAAGACATCAAAGCTATATTTAAGTATCACTTATCTGAAATGAAACTTCTTGATACACTACAGGACTTTAATGACACTTGGAAAAATAACTGTCAAATATTTGACATCATGGGATCAGCATTTACAATTTATGCACCAAAATGAGCAGTTTATCTTTAAACGAGATTTTAAATAAGATCATTTGTCAAACAATGTCAGTTCACCCAGAGCTGCGGACCATACCAAGGAAATATTTTAAGCAATGTGTTAAAAATAGAATATGCAAAAAGTAAATGCAGATGCATAATGTTTTCTCTTTTGACAGAGATGAAGTACTATATTTTTTTCACAAAACATATTTGACTTAAAATCATGTTAAATTAGAAATAAAGTACGAGAATAAACGATTCTATCAGTCGTCCAGTCATAAACTACACATCACGTGACTTGGTGTAATATATATATTTAGAGCAAGAGCATTCGGACATATTTTTCGAAATCGACTATTCCCACCATTAACTTGAGCAAATAGAGTGGGGTTTTTAAACACAAATATACATCATGTTTGAGGTTTGAAAATTTCAGCTCCCTAGCTTAAATCAGGTTTAAAAATAACAGTGTGTTGAAAAGACACATGTCACAATTGTTCTATATAGCAATTTTCAAGTCAAACTCAAAAAACTTAAAAAGAAAAAGTGAGAAAAAAACTATAATTTTTAAATTTCAGACTAATAACTATGGGCATGTCATAAATTTGTTTTAGGTTTTAAAACTTTGTTGTTTGATACTGAGTAATTCTAATGCTGCTAAATTTGATAGAAATGTTGATGTAATTGTTTTGTTATTCAACTGTTGTATACTGCACTACGTTAAAGACGTTTTATTTGTAAAGTCTTACATCCGTGTTACATATCCTAAATCTCTTTCTTTCTCCCAAACAATACTTCCCACCATGTGACGGTCTGAAAAACAAACAAACAAATATCATCAAAAAAGGGGACAACAGTTGTAAAGAGGCAAGGGGTTCTTCTGTAGATTTCGAGGCAGTCTAAAGTTCGTGCTAAGCCAAGAGGATCCTTTTACCAGCATCAGATTCCACACGTGACCTTGGCACCTAAGCTGAGATAGAGAACCAATCAGTATTCAGAAACACTTGTTTTGTTTCCGCTCATGTGAGAAATGCCTCGAAGTTGGTAAAGAATAAAAAAATTATATGTATTTAAATAATAAACATTTAAACTACTTAAAGAGTGAATAGGTAACAGATGTTCAACCCAGTTTTACGAATTATACGGATATTTAGACTTAGGGAAGGGCGGTGGTTCTGTGTGAATAACAAGGTGTATTTTGCACAATCTTCCTCCATTAATGGAAACTAAAATCCAAGTCTTTTCTAAACCTTACTCTTTGGATTTCGAGTGAACTTGCAATGCAATTCAAGCTTATTTGTTTCAGTTCAGATTTGTTTAAGTGAGTTACTGTTCACTTAATACGAACAAAGAGATCCTTAACGACACTGTAACACTCACGCTGGGTTATCACAGTGTCTCTGTGAGTGCGAGACCCCTCCGCCACACGTCCTCGTGCAGTCTGTCCAGGAAGTCCACTGGCCCCATTCTCCATTTATGGCTTGCGGTCGCTCACCGATCTTGACACATTTACCCTCATAACACCACTAAAACAGATAACACCTTATTTGTTTATTTTCCACTTAGCATATATTTTCTTTTTACGTTGACATTTTCAATACATGTATATCGAAATCTTTTTGTGTCGACAGTGATCTTACTGACACTGAGACGTGTAAATCCAGCTGAACATATATTTCAATTTAAGCGAAAAAAAGAATGATAAATGCTTTTTTATATCCATTTTGTTGGAAAGATTTTTTCCTTAATCTAAGCCATATCTGAAAGTGATATGTAAACGAAAGATATATATTTCTTAGAGCAACAGCAATGTGTAAAAGCGGTGTCAGATAATGCCTACGATACAGACACACTTGTGAATGTTGCAGTAGCTTCCCTTAGTTCACATCCGGCGCGACAGTTCAATGGTCTTGGTACAATGTTAAGGTATAACCATTTGATAAAGGTCTTGATATCTGAATGTGAAACGGACATTTTTGTTGAGACTGCAAACAATTTGCATGATTTCACACCTAATACCTTATTAGTTCCACAAATGGTACCCTCTGCGGCCGCCTCCAGATGTGTGGTACACTTATTGTCTGTCCTGCACCAAAGATTCGAACATACATCCTGTGAAAAAAATACTGTTCAGAGTATGAAACCAAAAAGTTCACGTGTGAAGTGAAAGTTGTTTCATGTAATTAGAATAGAACGATGAGTACTCTAATTTTTTAAAGTGCCTTAACTTAATCTGTCTGTAATCTGTCTGTCTGTAATTCAGTCACTATCTGAAAAGATGGACTATTAATGACTACTTGTAGTTAATGTAAGTTCGAGATTTTTTCTCTCTGAAATATTTCAACTTTTAACTCTGATTTAATTAATAAATTAATTCACGTTTTAATTTTCCATGATTTTATTTTTTGTAGCGTTCCGAAATTAGCTATTCTAAACGTAAGTTTTGCCAAAGAAAAGGTGCTATTACAGAAGCAAAATCGTTTTCCGACTTGAATTTGCGTAAATATTTTCAACAACGGAAGTCCTTGTTATTTTTATACCACAACAAAAGGCCCTTTTCAGTTTGTTTTGATTTGCCAATTGAAATCGTGATGCTTTGGTTAAGATAATACTAACTGGGACTGATAAGAACGTTATCCATTAACAATGAATATTGTTGTATTTTTATACTCTTATTGTTTCTTTTATTATTTTGTTCACCACTATAAATATAATACGGTATTTATACAGAAACACTATACCTGTTCGTTTGTACATATTTCAGCATCGTCTGTGCCGTACTGTAACCGGCACTGGTGATCTGCGTCATACATTGTACCGGGCGGAAGTACCGGGTAATTATACTCATGACTTCCGGGTTCGTCATCCAGACAATATCCCCAGTCGCGACTGTGATAATAACAAAAACATTCATGTTGGATTTTAAACCAAATTATGCTTATACTTTATTCAAACATAATAGTTGTCATATAAGTTATGTAAATATGAGTGACTTAATAAGAAAATATCTGCCAGTGAGAAAAACAAAATATTTACAATTATCTAAAATCTAAATTCTTCAGAGGCCACGAAGTATCATCAAACATCCATGTGCATTAGTTACGAAATTTGTTTCCCTATTTCGCAGCGTTTTAGATATTTAGCCATTATAACAAAATACAGACGTAAATACGGCATAATCTTACTCGATAAACTGCGTGATTGCCTGCTTGCTACAGTTTGACCAGGACTTTCTGAGGCTGTCTGCAACCAGGCTCGGGGACATGATAAACAGCTGTTTGCCTGGTGGGTCTTCACAACCATTGCTCGAACCATCATGATGCATACCAAAACTTAAAAGAAAATGAAGTCATAAGTTTGTTATTTAATTTCTTATCGTAAATGTGGGTACATATCTCATATGAAGTGCCGATTCCGTTATGATCTCAAATATCTCATGTAGGCTTGCACTGTCTACGGATGACATAATAAAGTAAATGTTATATACGCTAACACTCTGGATAGCTAGTGTAAGAATACATTAGCAGCAAGCATTAAATAAAATATACAGAGTTGTTAATCATAGTTCTGCAGAACAACCACCCCTGTACAGAGGCATCTCTTTTGTTTCGAAACAAAACCCTTATCAACAAACCTCTGAAAAACAAGAATTTCTCCAAAACATACATTCAACAAACATCCTTTCTAATTATGCAAAAGTGCTGCTTCGAAATGAAAATGGGTACTTCGCTTTTTTTTTATTTTGATAAAATTTAATGTAAATTGCTATAACGGTTTAGGTACATTGTCTGCTACCAGAAGTATTTTTTTTTACTTGGAAAAGCCCCTAAATTTTCAGAGAACGGAAATTACACTGTTTTGTATAATATTTTGCATAAATCATGTACGTCTTGATAACAGATAAGATTTATGAAAAAATATCTGGAAATTATTATTTTCCAAAATATCGCAGAAAATTACGCATTTGATACTTCTGCGAGATAAATAAAAGTGCATGATTTTTCTTCTTCCAGCGCGTGATTGTATGAATCATTCGAATAATGACCTAGCTATAGAAGTAAACAAACCGCAAAATGTAGTTCGCAGTGAAACTTCTTTCAGCACCATGTTGCAGGAAAAAATGATCAAAAAACAACAAAGAACTAATGAGAAATACATAAAAAAAACCAGACAAGTTATATACAAAGCATGTTTTGTGAAGCAAATTCTGTTTTTATCCTCTTTAAATCATTAACAGTATATCACTGCAACAGAATACAAATATTATCTTGTTGAATGTAAAATAAACAAAGATATAAGTGGCTCCCACGGGTGGTACAATTTGTAGCAATGCCCAGTTCTGTTAGGTTTTATTTACTACACGTTCATGAGTGTTTGCCTAAGCGTTTCGAAATAATTCATTGGAGGCTAAGGAAGGTAATAACTACAAATTTATAACATGCTTCATCCAGTTTTTCTTGTAAAAAATATTTTAAATTTCCCTGAAAAAAATCTCCATGTAGAGACATGTTTTAACAGTTTAATGACAACGCCTCAATCATAAAAGCTGTTGTGAACAGGAAACAATTCGTAACTCCTTCTATGACTTACTTCCGTTAATCTAAGTAACACTATTTTTTCCTCAAATGCAATAGCAAAAAAAAAAATAAATAAATAAATAAATCCTACTCTACAGCTCTATGTAAACTGCTCCATCAAAACAAGGGACTCGCAATGTTTCAACTAAATATGTTTGAATTCAATATGTCCTATAAATGTTTACAAACATTTTATGTGTATCATTTTGTAAATAACTACACTATTTTCTTTCATGGTTCCACAGATTGTTTGTTTCAAGAAACCAAAGTATATTTGTCTTATCCCTAATTATCTTTTCGTTTAATGACATCTAATTTTATCATATTTTGATTATTTTCATATTAATGGATGAATGTATGTTTCTGTTCGTTTTATCCCAGAAGGTAAACAATCATCAGTGAAAAACATGTTTTATACAATCTGACTTTATTTTGAGAAACGTTTCCTTATCAGTTAATCTAAATATAACTACAGCGTATTAATGACATTCTCTAAACAAAATTATCTTGAGCATTTACATTCCAAATTTTTTTTTAAATACCCCCCCCCCACCTCCCTTAAACACAGTCACACTTCCGAAAAAAAAAACCCAGAACGAATGACATGAAACTTCGATTAAAATCCTGGAGTCATCAGGAGCACATTCTTAGAATACTGATACACGAAAAAAAAACTCAAAATCTAGACAAACTTCTTCCTTTTCTTCACATCCTGCTGATTATGGCATTTCAAATTTCCCTGAATCTGTATTAAACTTCTGTGACTGAATCTCTGTACAAGCATTACAGTCATTTTTTGGTCTAAAAAAGCAAAAAAGTTAATGGAATGCATGGACATGCTTTATTGCTTGTATCGGGCGTTTCTTGGAAAATTAGAGTTTTCTGTCATTCATCAGTTTCTTGTAGATACAGTTTCTGATAATAAATTCCATAAACTGTAGCAATTCTATATTTATTGCTCTTTCAACTTACTTGTGTCCTAGTTCGTGGGCCACTGTGTAGGCGAGGGCAAGGCCCGTGTCCTCGCTGATACTACAGCTTCGATGTGGCTGACACATGCCAGACACCTGGGCCAAGCCAAGGGTACCACAAGGTTCATTTAACTGGGAACAAATGTTCTTCCTGCAATAAATTTCATATCAGCTGTATGGGGATACTTTTTTTTCATTACTTCAAGGTTGATGATTAACAGACTGAAGGATAATCAAAGCAGTTTGAAGATAGTATGCAAACACAAAAGATGGCATATTTACATAAAAAGCCAAGATAACTTTCAAAATGTTTTATTCAAATTGCAATAAAATGCTAAAAGTACTTTAGTGAAATGATTGATTTATAGGATACGGGGATTCTGAATCAAATACCATAATATGACAGCAATAGTTCTATTATGGCTTGTCAGTATAGCACTTATAGAACACATTTTTAAGGTAAACCATTTGTTTAAAAAAAAATGTCTATCAAAAGAAACTTTAGCACATTTGTTGTAAGGTGTTTGTATACCGACCTTGTAAGCAGTACAGCAACATCATGGTGATTAGGGTGATCATCATCCTTAAAGTTGATTTTCTTCTGGAACTTACAGAAACTTTGCAGCGTCTTGTCTGCGTGGTGAGTAATCACAAGTTCTTCCTGCATGTGACAGAACACATGTATTCATTAAAATACTTCTATTTTTAGAAAATCGCTCCAAATATATGGGTTATTAAAGAAACTTAGATCTTTTTTTTGTCAGGGCAACATATGGATATATTACCCTCCAATATGCAATATCAACCCAGATTCCGGTACGGGTGAAATGTTATCGACCTGGGTAATATGGTAAGCACATTTATGAGTGCATTGATGTATGCAAGTTCTTGATAAAAATATGTTTACCTCTCACAGTACATGTACAATAAATACATACAGCGACAACCTCGTTGAAAAACACCTTGTATAGATTAAGCATAAAATCCCTAGATCTTTACTTTTCAATATCGCTCTGCTGTTTTTGTTTCCGGCGTTGTTGTAAGTTATTTCTGTGTTTATCATAGCAAAAACACGGAAAGCACACCAAACAGCTTCCAATTGTGTTTGATCATTTCCACGTGATCAAGTTGTAAGTTTCTACAACTTTTTCAGATTTTTTTTATTTCGACGAAGTTTCAAGAAATAGTGTCTTTAACAAGTATTTGTTAAAGCTTGTACTATATAACTGCATACACTATGTCTTAACAAATACTTTGTTAAACATAAACCAAATTGTTGTGGTATAATATCAATGCTTTTTAACAATTATATGTTAAGATCGCTTTTGCTTAGCCTATCATCAATTGGACATCAGAGTTTAACAAATCTTTGTTAAACTATTCTCGTCACTTGACAGAGATGTGGAAAGAAAATCGGCTGAATTGTTAACAATTATTTGTTAACATCTCTGTTCGCTGTTACTGAATCTACCGTCAGTCAGAGTTTAACAAATCTTTGTTAAAGCTTATACCATTCTCAGTGAAAGAGATGCAGAAAGAAAATATGCCGAATTGTTAACAATAATTTGTTAACATCTCTGTTCTCTGTTACTGAATCTACCATCAGTCAGAGTTTAACAAATCTTTGTTAAAGCTTATACTATTCTCTTCACTTGACAGAGATGTGTAAAGAAAACTGGTCGAATTGTTAACAATAATTTGTTAACATCTCTGTTCTCTGTTACTAAATCTACCATCAGTCAGAGTTTAACAAATCTTTGTTAAAGCTTATACTATTCTCTTCACTTGACAGAGATGCAGAAAGAAAATATGCCGAATTGTTAACAATAATTTGTTAACATCTCTGTTCTCTGTTACTGAATCTACCTTTAGTCAGAGTTTAACAAATCTTTGTTAAAGTTTATACTATTCTCTTCACTTGCCAGAGATGTGGAAAGAAAATTGGTCGAATTGTTAACAATAATTTGTTAACATCTCTGTTCACTGTTAATGAATCTACCGTCAGTCAGATTTCAGAACATAACAAATATTTGTTAACGATTATATGAGAATCATCAGTTGGCAGAGATATTCAATTGGCATCGGCTGGATATCAATGATTTTAACAATATCTGTTAAGATGTTTAATCTTTAATTTATTAACATTCTGATTTCAGAAATAAACGAACCTTCATAAAATATTATCATTGTGATTATTAGTTATTAATGATGAAGAATAAACATCAAAGTGATGCATATTTCCCGTCAACATATTTGTCAAAAAAGCTAAAATACTGAGTGAATAAATCTTGAAAAATAAACTTAATATGGCATATATAGAAACAATTATATTAATTTTACCGGTTTTAAGCCATTACAAATATACTGTGAACAATGTGTTTTGCTGATAACCATGAATTAAAAAAGATATTATATAAAAGGCCTTCACTTTTATCGGTAAAAAAATTACCCCTTTAGTCACGGGGTAAATACTTTAGTTATAACATTAATGTTGAGGCAATCTAATAACTAGATGCCGTGGCTCAGTGGTCTAAGTCGTTGCTCTATATTACTGACGGAAAGGTCGTGGGTTCGAATCCTGGTAAAGTCAAAACTTTTTTTTTTTCAGTTTTCATGGTGTATAGAAGCATAATATTATATTTTTTCCATAGTATATTAAATCCTCTTAAATTTGAAGGAATAAAAAATTTCAGCAAAATTTTGTGAGTCAGTCGGTTTAAATAACCTTTACCCATAACAAAATTATATCCAGTCAATGCTGTGTAACATTGTCTATACAAATATATCACTGTATCTAAAATCTAAAAATGAAAGAATGCAACCCTTAAGCAAGAAAACATAACATTCAACTTGAAAACACAAATTAAATTCGTCCATATATATAATTTCCTTTACAGTTCTGTCAGTATTTTCCACTCAATTAAAAGGTACCAAAAACATTTTTTTGCCTGACCATTATAATATTGCAAATCCAACATTACTTACTTTATTTAACACAATCTATTGATGACCCGAATTCACCTTGAAGATGAAATGTCTAAGCACACTGATTTTTTCTGTCCGAAGTTTAATTACCACTAAACCACAAAATTTATGCCTTTTTTTCTTCTGTGAGAGTGTTTAAATAAATGAGCCCTTTACAAAATGAAATCATTTGGTACTGTGGTGTAAATAGGACACTCTTGGTTGCTACTCACTCTTTGTTTACACTATTCAGCATTTTATGATCTCCATGGGAATTGTCTTGATTTGTTGAACTGTGGCTGCTCAAGCATGTAATGTTAATTTCACCTCAAGCAATGAAAATCCCATTTAACTTAGTCATTGCACTGGTCAGAAAACCAGATTCATATACAGTCCTATGAAATACTAGGGAAAATCGGCTCAATCCGAGCTAAGTCTTATCAGTAAGCATATCAGATAGAATTGCCCCTTACAGTTATAAATCAATTAGCACCAGCTTGTGTTTGTTTATAGTCTGCTGACCACTCCAGTAATGTATTAATGTTATTCCTAAGATTTTACTGCAGCAACATCTCATTATCTGTGTTTAACGAAATCATGTAGAAAATTAGAAAATAAAATTATAAGTAGATCTACTGATTGTTAGCATACTATTCATTTTTGAGTAATAATGACTTCTTTAATACAACAAAATCAATTTTAATAATTGATTTTGTTGTATTATTTTTGTTACAAACAGGATGAGATCATTAAATTTAAAATGAAACCTTTTTATTTGTATACATATAGGATATCAAAGTGTTTTTGAGATTTTATTATTTTATTTTGCTTTGATTTTTATCATACCTGAATTAAAGAAGTACTTTATTTCTGGTCATGAAATAAGAGATTTTATTGTGTTTGTTTTCAGCCCTTTTCTGAACTACATGTTCTTGAGAATAATGACAATATGTTAAAGCCAGTGTGTGTGTGTGTGTGTGTGTGTGTGTGTGTGTGTGTGTTGTTTTAAAAAATACTTTAAGCCAACCAACACGCTTGTAGAATATTTCAATTTCACAAGGGAACTAAAAGTCGAAATAAAAACCATAAATGAGCAGGAAGTTATTTGTGTTCAAGGACTACTCCGATATATAAAACTGCAGAACATAGTAATCAACACGAAGATTAAAGTATCAAGGTTTTATATGACACATTAATTGAATCTAGTATTATGAAAACTTTAGGACATTTCGAAAGCAATATTTTATTTTTAAGCTCAATTTATTAACAGCATTTATTGAAAAGAAATGGAAAAATATATGTATGTTTGAACATCACCTCATGATGTCAAATTCAATAAATATTGTGAATAAACTTATGAAGACCTGCTTGAGAAAAAAATCAAACAACCTTCAAGATTTACTGAAACTGAAGAATTTCACCGAAGCCATTACGAAAAAATGTCAAAACAAAAGGCTAAAACCAGAACGGATAGAAAATTAGCTGGAGAAGAGAGGGATGGAATAAAACTGAAAGCAAGATATTTGCATATACCTCAAATCTTAGATTTTTTGTTTAAAGAAAAAACATTCCAGAAACTGTACAGTCCTCAATAATTTTATGCGCTGTCTGTGTTTCATCATGCCGCCACCCTGCAGCCATAAATGTTTATATAGAAACAAATTCAAATGATCTGGAAGAAAACATTAATATTGCAAAACTTTGTGCATTGCGGTTGCTCAGAATGCACATGGAAGATATGACACAGGTGATCTGAATAACACATTTAAATATTGAAGATATATCTGCAGTTAGAGGCATCTTTTAAAACGAGTCAAGTTCAATACAGAATTCAGTATTAGATTCATTAGTGACAGAAAGTGTAGAAGATACTGATGGCAGATTATATGAAGCTCTACAAGAAGAAAATGAAATGAACAATTTCATACACACTCTTGGTTTTGAGCCACACAGACCACCTAAAATGATAACTTTGCACCCTCCACCAGTGACTGGAAGAGATGATGCCATAACAAAGCTGCAAGAGGTTTTAGAGGATATTCTCATCAAGACAGATCTTGAAGATCGGAAAAGCAGTATGAAATATCATTTACACCTGACAACAAAATTGGAGCAGATTCATTCAAAGCAGGAAAAGAGACAGAAGTACCATCAATTTCTTGTAGAATTTCCTGTCATGCATCTGAGAAAATCAAAAATTATAATTCCTGTAAGTGCATATACAGATGCTGGCCAACTTCACACTTTTAAATACATAAGAGGCGATGAATGTATAGAATGGAAAAAGCTGATGTCAGTAGAACACATTGACACATTGACATTGTCTAACTGTAGGTTTTCAGCTGATGTCAGTAGAACACATTGACATTGTCTAACTGTAGGTTTTCAGCTTTCATTAATTCAAAAATTCTTTCTGAGTCGCACCTCAGCAGAACAATTTTTTATATCAAATCAATTATTTCAATGCAGATTTCTGAAGAATCAGGCCAGACTATCATGATTTCATAAAAAAAGGGTGAAAATAACAATGGGACATTTGCTCTTCATGTTGAAAGTATGCGTCATTGTCAAGCGATATTTGCAATTGATTTTGCAGAATGACTAGAAGGAGCAGAAAAGTACTTGCTACCTCTTGCAGCTGATATAGATTTAAAGTTTCAAGAACCAAAGGAAAGCTGCTGCTATCAAGAATGCTAAGAACGGAAAGTTGCTACTTTCATTGATTCTGACACTGACACCATTAAATTGTTTCTATTTAGTTCACCTTTTTATAGCACACGTTAATTTACAGTGACTAACACACAGTTCATTTAAAGGTGCATAAAAAGGCAAATGTTTATCGACATTTATGTAAATATTGTGAAAAGCACATGTTGGCTTGTTGAAAAACATCAGAATTCAAACCTTTTCATACTTTTATTGATATTTCTTACCCTGGTAGTCACAGAGGAGAGACTGTCTTCATATGTCCTGCATTAAATTCAATAGTTAGTGTGCTGTTGCTTTTATGATAAACCACAGTTTCAATGACTGGAATTGCATGGATCTGAGTCCTCTTCAAAGGAAAATACATTTATCTTGCATTTTTTAGGTGAATAGAAGGATGCAATTACACTGTATATTTACCTCTCTTCGATTTCAAAAAAAAATATTTGTGAACAAATATATTAGTAGCTTAAATTGCAATGTTATTTTTGTCTTATTTACTTCATTTAAAAAAAACTGTCTTACTTAAACCTTAAAACTGATAAATATAGAACCGTTATGTTAAAAAACAGACAGTTAATATATAATGTATTCATATTGAATATCCCACACGCATCCATCATCTTTTGGATTTGTTAAATATAGTATACCCCCACCCCACCCATTTTGTGGTGGGGGTATAATAACTGTTTAAGAGCGACAGTGAACAGCGACTTTTTTAAATTTAATTTGACGACAAGAAAAACTGCTGTGTGACAGGTTTTATGTTTCATATTGTTACATGTTTCATGCATTTCAAATCCCTATTTAACACTTTTCAGTTTCAAGAATTCATGCATTCCAAATCCCTATTTAACATTTTTCAGTTTCCAAAATGAATTCTAACACTATCTGCATTTCGCCGACACTTAACAAAGAAGAAATTAACCTTTATATATCATACACGTTATATTACACAGAACACAAGTAGGTGACTGCTGACGTCACAGCAAACATCACCGTTAAATAGTGCACGTACTTTGCCCCTTATAAATACACGTACGTGTTAGAATGGACTAGATTTTAAAATTTTCATGATCTACTCTCGTATAAATCATGGTTTCTCATTCATAAGCATATTCATCTAAATTAAATTACTATGCATTTGAACTAGACACTGTGATAATATTCAATGGTATATCTCTCAGACTTAAAATTTATTTCCGAATTAACACCAGAACAAAATGCTTTGACAATTTTCATGGAGTATAGTTTAATAATATGCCTCATAGTTTGTATGATTGCATATAAAGTAGATATTGCAATTTAATTTTTACTACTTGTGTTACAAAACAGTCTTACAAGCTAAAATACATTCTGGAGATAAAAATAGAAAGTTGAGAACTATTAATCTCTGATAGGTAGCTTCAATTTACAAAATCAAATGTTGTAATCACAGTCAAAATTAAAACCTAACAGTTACTATTTATGCTAAGAAATTAGGATAATACCATCACTTATACAACTTTATGTTAAAACACTGGGGCTAATCTAGACTGGTTTCAGGCCAAGCAATTAATATGCTATTCCATAGTTATGTTAATTACTATTAAGTCCCTTTCAAATTACAGCTCTATCTTTACTTGGCTGGGATTATATGATTGCTAGGAGAGGAAAAATGTTGTTATTACAGGGGTAAAAACATTTAGTATATCAATGTGTTAACATAAAAAGAAAAGGATCATACAGCATGCAGCCAGGCTAGGGCTTATCAACTACACATTGCACTTGGTTTGACCGATAATCAGAGGTCAAGTTTGTAACATGTTACATGTTAGCACATGCAGAGTGTGATCAGCTAGAAATTGAGAAAATTAGGCACAATTAAAAATGCTATGGAAGATCAAACATAACGAAAAAATTAACAAACTGGTTTAAGACAGAGATTTACATCAGGAAACAGTTTTACTTATATACTAATTTTCTTATAAAGAAGGCCACTTCAAATATCAGCTTGTTCAAGTAAATATTAGGGGATTACAATTAAAGAGACTCACTCAACAAATAAAACTGAATTTTTTTTAAACTATACTATATATGGAAAAACATAACATGTGCTTCTCTACACCAAGAAAACTGAAAAAAAATTCGTACCCATGCCCTTTTGTTCAGGAAAATAAAGAGCGGAGTTCTACACCACTGAGTCACAGAGAATCGTTATATAAGATTTGTCAAAATCAATAAAATATCTACCCCGTGACGAACAGAGTTACTTTTTATCAATAAAAGTGTGTAAAACTTTTTAATGTGATGTGTTTTTGTAACAAAATATGAGTCAGCAACTTAGTTTAGTTATGTTCTTTACAAAAACAGCTAGAATTTCTAGGTGTATTAACATTATTTTTTTGCATTGTCGACCTATCTGTGAGTCAAAACAGTCGACAAAGAATGATCTTCGTTATGATTTCAACAAATAACTCTAAGGTATTGACAAACTTTTTTAGGTTTTGATAGAAATTTTAAATGAATTTTGTTCCAAATTTGAACAAATATTGAAATTAAGAAAAAAAATTATTTACATGGTTGATGGCATGTTTGATCGACTGAAATTTACAAGAGGACAGTTTTCTGTGCTCCTCGAGGGAAGGGAGAGCATATAGTCGCCGCTTTGTCGGTCTGTATGTCCGTCCGTCCGTCCGCATTTTCTTGTCCGGGACATAACTCTGAAACTACAAGAAGTATCAACAAGAAACCTTTTTGGTAGATAGATCTTATTGAGTAGAAGTGCAGTGCATAAGAACAATAACTCTGCATTGCCTAATTTTTTAGTTATTGCCCTTTGTTCATTTTTACACTTTGAACTTTGTTCAGGACATATCTCTGAAACTACAAGAGGTATCAAAAACCTCTGGTTTACTTGTCACCAGCCTACTTCAGTGACCATGACACTTTCTGTATAGGACTGCCACTGTCTTAGTTGATAGAAAAAAATAAAGAATAAAATGGTAACTGTCTTACATTCTTCATTGCGTATTTAATCAGTTTTAACCTTTTTTCCAGCAACTACCAATAACATAATATCTTTATGCTGAATTTGGAAAAGACTTTATGAACATACTATTCTGTGTCTAAAACCTATTCGAGGAGCATCACCCGGTTCGACCGGCTCTTGTTTTTATTTACAAACATAAGTAAATTGAAAAAAGTCTAGTTTAAAATATACTACAGTTAGTTATAATATTGTGTAGATCATACAAATTTTCCAGTAATGTCCTATCATGTATATGTAAAGCAGTATTTATTAGATTAATCGAAAAAAGCATATATTATTGTAATATCAAAAATTTTGGAAAGAGGATATTTAAATAACAATCAGCCGATTTCAATGAATTTTTTATCAGCTTTACCCCGCGGAAATATACTGTTTTACATAAACTTATGTTGAAATCAGGGAGTGGATGAGTTTGCACATGAGTGTGGTAACGCAGTAAACCAGCGGTGGCGAGATCGATCCTCCTCTCCTCCACTAACATTACTAAATGTCTTCTGGTTGAATGCAATGTATCAGTGCTGTACAATGAGCATGCAAAAGAACCCCAGGGGTGTGTCTGAATGGGATGCTTTTTGATCTTGCACTATTCTCCACTCATATAACTTATCTCTGAAGGGGTTGTCGGTCATATGATCAACTGGTACCAACGATAAATAAACTCAAATAGAAAGATAGAAGAGAGAATCACTTTTACAATTAGATTCCTAATACCCTACCTCCACTCTTTAGAGTATTTAATTCCATTGATTTGTGTAGGATTTAGACATTTTCACAAAAGGACATGCGTTCAAACCCCACTCAAGCCATTTTGTCTCTATTTTTGGGCAGTTTTACATTGTTTTGGTTTTATTACAGTAGTTTAACAGCCCGAATTTATCATTTATATTTTTTTTCTAATTTTATCATTATTTTTTTGCACCGATATTCTCTTTATGGTAAGAGTAGAATAATCTTACAAGAAAAGAAAAATAAAATTTTTCATATCACAGTATGGAAGTATAGTGTAAGATACTTCAGTTCAAACTGAAGTTCAAAAGCAAAGCATGTTCTATGTTTTTCATTTGAAAAATATTTGAAAGCAATAACATCTTAAGAAACAACATGCTAGTTGTATTATACACTCTTTCTTACTACACTTTACAATTAATTGATACATTAATCTGATTTATTCAGACAGTTGTGTGTTAAGTTTCAAAGTATGATTTTTCAACTTAAAAGTTATGACAATTTTGTCTGAACAATTCAGACTATTGTCAAACTGTATTATACCTACCAGTTCAGTTTGTTGTTTGTTTGTTTATTGGGATTTAATGCCAGGTTTAACAGCTGTGGTCATATCCCGGCAGTCATTCCACCTAGCCAGTGTCCCTGGGTATTCAACCAGTTTACTAAACAATTTCTCCTCAAGTGACTGACTACTTCCTCACTTGTTTTAGAGGTGAGGGACAATAACCTTCAGAACCACTGCCTGACATCAATTACCACGGAAAAATTTTGCCAGTCCTGATGGGGATCCAACCAGGAACTCCATGACTGACAATCCAATGCTCTACCGACTGAGCTAGCCAGGCCGGCAAGTTCAGATATTAGTCGCTTCATCCATTTGGGTGAAATGCATAAATCTTAATCTTCACCTTTTTATATTTTATGATTATGTTTGTCATGTAAATGACATCAGATAATAATAATAATAATAATAATACTATTAAAGGATAAATAGTTCATGTTTAGAAAAATATCATGACTTACTACAACAGTTATTGATAGGTTGATGACGTCGTGAAAATAGTTCGTGCTCTTAAATATATAAGCTAATATGTGCATAACTGACCACAGGCATAGAGCTACATAATAGAGTAAATTTATACCATTTCGCTTTTATTTCATCACTTATATAACTTATGTTAAATTTGCCTAAATATTCTATCAGTTTTCCTGTATGGTTATTACACCATGCACATTTAGTGAGAACACGCTGTTTTTTAAAAATGTAATAAATCAGAACTTGTTTTTGTTTCTTTCTTTTAAAGACTGTTCATACAGGAAAAGTAATTTTATTTCCTCAAGTGGTATAGTTCAATTGAAAGTTAGTTTTCTAGAGTATACATTTTTATCATTTTTTAAATTAATTTATGTTTAGCCCAGTAAAAGGAAAAATTAACATTTTCCTATTTCATAGCTCTGAAAACTTATCTGTAAAAACAAAGTGGTCAGGATAACATTAATAATTCTTGTCAGTGCTCAGCAGGTCTTCTAATATTTATAACAACTTAATTGACCAGGCAAATTAACTACATTACACGCCCAAGCATTTTCTAGATGCTTGTAAAATTTCTGCTGTGTGCTATCTTACTCTGTATCAATACAAAGAATAACACATCCCTGAGAAATAAGAGGTCACAGACAGGCCATAATGTCATGCTGAGAAGCTAAAGATAATGCAAAAAATTCTGGAAGGGTTAACCTTGTGAAAATTGCTACAGCTCTATTAAAAGCTGTTTATCAAACATCGTAACCAATCAGATCTCATTTTCGAGTAATTTTGAGAGAGGCAGAATTTACAAATGATACTGTTGCTCCATGTCTCCACACCAAAAATGCTAATTTATGTCAGGATACATTCATTCCAGGTATTTCAAAATTTTACTTTACTTCACAATATCAATATCTGTGTAAATCTTCCGATGAAATAACCATCACTATTTATTTAAATTGCAAAATCTAATAACGTAATTTTGACATTGGTTATGTTTTTTAACTATAGAAAATATGCTCAGGGAATAAAGAAACGCTCGGTAAACCTTGCAGATAATTCTAGTTTTCCCGTTTCACGCTTTCCACGGGAGACCTCGTTACGTAATGCCAATTTGAGACATTTGATACATAACAACAGGCACTGTAACCTAGAGAATTTATTAGCAGATTTAAATTATATCCGATCAACGCACTCTCGAGCTAATTTGCGGATGTCACCCTGCGTTTCTGAACATTTTTATCTGTATATATTCATAATGGACATGACTTGTAAAGAATGTACAGATTTTATATCCGTATGGACACGACTAGTGTAAATTAATCATGTTTGAAACAATCTGTTACGTTCACAATAGGGTTACTGCTTAAAAATTGTTTTTAGTAAGTTAATGTTTTACTTTCTGAAAATAATTATCATCTTGATTGTAAATTTGAATCTTCATTATCTTTGTAGCGATTTTTTTTAAACTATGTAAGTAAAATAATTATTTGACAAGTACTGAATAAAATGTTGTAAATAAAAATTAATATAAAATTTTACTAGCTTTGTGTTTACACACAAATTAATTTTATTTTGTTTTTGGGGACTTGATTTGATGAAGATATGATTCAATTACTGAAATGATCCAGAGTTTGATAGCGAAAAATATAATTTATATAAAATCTTTTTAGAAAATTTATGATTATCAGCAAAACAAATTGATGACAGTATATTTGTAAAGGCTTAAAACCGGTAAAAGTAATAATGGTTTCTATAAATGGCATATAAGGTTTTTTTCAAGATTGATTCACAGAGCATGTTAGCTTCTTTTTTAAATCTGTTGACGGGAAATATGCATGGTCACTTCGACGTTCATTCCCCATCTTTACAAACTAGTAATCACTATGATATACTTATTTTTTTATATCAAACATTCGTTTATTTTTGAAATCAGACTGATAATATATTAAAGATTAAAAATCTTAACAGATATTGTTAAAATCATCGATATCGAGCTGATGCCCATTTAATATCTTTGCCAACTGACGATTCTCATAAAATCGTTAACAAATATTTGTTATGTTCTGAAATCTAACTGTTGGTAGATTTAGTAACAGAGAACAGAGATGTTAACAAATTATTGTTAACAATTCGGCATATTTTCTTTCTGCATCCCTGTCAAGTGAAGAGAATAGTATAAACTTTAACAAAGATTTGTTAAACTCTGACTGACGGTAGATTTAGTAACAGAGAACAGAGATGTTAACAAATTATTGTTAACAATTCGACCAGTTTTCTTTACACATCTCTGTCAAGTGAAGAGAATAGTATAAGCTTTAACAAAGATTTGTTAAACTCTGACTGACGGTAGATTTAGTAACAGAGAACAGAGATGTTAGCAAATTATTGTTAACAATTCGGCATATTTTCTTTCTGCATCTCTGTCAATGAGAATAGTATAAGCTTTAACAAAGATTTGTTAAACTCTGACTGACGGTAGATTCAGTAACAGAGAACAGATATGTTAACAAATTATTGTTAAGCATTCGGCCTATTTTCTTTCTGCATCTCTGTCAATGAGAATAGTATAAGCTTTAACAAAGATTTGTTAAACTCTGACTGATGGTAAATTCAGTAACAGCGAACAGAGATGTTAACAAATAATTGTTAACAATTCAGCCGATTTTCTTTCCACATCTCTGTCAAGTGATGAGAATAGTTTAACAAAGATTTGTTAAACTCTGATGTCCAATTGATGATAGTCTAAGCAAAAGCGAGCCGTATTTGTTAAGACACAGTGTATGCAGATATATAGTACAAGCTTTAACAAATACTTGTTAAAGACACTATTTCTTGAAACTGTGTTGAAATAAAAAAAAATCTGAAAAAGTTGTAGAAACTTACAACTTGATCACGTGGAAATGATCAAACACAATTGGAAGCTGTTACCAACAATTTATTTACTTATTGCCAAAATTTCTTTTTTCTTTGTTTACCTAACGTTTCTACATATTCACTGACATAGAAAACCGACACAGTAATATCTGGGTCGTCTTTTGTTTTTCCTAAAGCATCAAAGTCATTCCCGGACGTATCAAAGTCTTTTTTCTTACCAGGTATATGCCATATCGGTGGTAATAAATCTTGCATTTTATTTGTGAGCGAAACCATTGCCAAAAGGTATCTACGCTACACGTGTACTTAATCTGACAGGCAACGAAACCGATGCAAAGGGTTACAAAAACTTTCGCTAACTATTCTTTGCTAGAAGTTTTTTTTCTGCATCATAACTAAACGTGCCAGATACCACCAGCGACTCTCGCAACATTGAATTACTATGGCGAAACATTGGGTGTTAAATGTCAGCTACAATTTCATAGATTTTAGACTAAATTAAAACTTGGAAGTGAAATGGACCATAAGAATAACACACTGCGGTGATAAACAATCTTAATGTTGTTCTCCCTATACTTTTTGCCAAGTAATATTTGTTATTTATTTCTGTAAATTATTTACATAAAGTCAAGTCAAGTCAAATGTTTATTATGGTGTCGCCCTACTGAAAGGGTCAGCCTCCGGGGCGTACTTTTTCTATTGTCCACATTTATTTCCTGTTTCCATATCCCTATATGTTAGGCGGCAGGCGGACAGGCAAATGGTAAGTTAACCACTTTTCAACAATCTGGCGGCTCACTCACCGACCTCGTCAGATAAAAAAGACCCAGGCAGGGCCTGAACCTTAGACCTCCCGCTCCGTAAGCGGACACTTTAACCACTTGGCTACAGAGACGGTCGATGTATTCTGTATTACTTCTTTTACTCTTCTATGTGTTCTTGAAATGCAAATATCATCATTGCTATTATTAAAAGAAGCCTTGACTACTGTGTGCCCTTGACTTACCTGTTCCTCTTCCATTAGCAGAATTCTTACAAGCACGATGTTGACTGAGTTTCCAATCGTCGCATCGTGAAACATTGCCGCAACCTGAATTAATATGATAACATAGACCTAAGTAAAATTAATACAGGTGATATGCAAAAGTCCTTGAATATGTTTTAGACTTTTCTGTACTTGGTCAACTTCAGTTGTGATTTCTTGGTAAGACCACAAGGGAACAGCTATTCCATAATAAAATTATAGTGATGAATTCTTGTAATCACTGCATTTAATGAAGATATATATGGAGTGTTAGCGAAAGGTTACATTTTAAGACCTTGAAAATAACGTAGGCATAAAGAAACTATATTGTGGGTACAAGTAAAAAGACAGCATCGAATTAATCTTTGATAGTTATAAGTTGAAACTTCCTTCTATTATAATCGTCGAGGAAATATATCAATACTGACTGCTTAATTCAGATGGCCGCTTTATCAAGGTTAGTGTCTGATCAGATTCATCTGCATTATTTGTATTTTGTATTTAAAAAGAAACTTTGGGTAATGACTGACTTACCATATTCATAATTGTTAGCACATATGTTTCTAAATGTTCATTTTTATGGTATTTGATCATGCTGGGGTCAACCACAACCAGCGTCTCCACGTATCTTTCCGTTGAAAACGAACGTCTGCTTCTATGATGTTCGGATGACTTCTTTTTTCTTCTGTGGTATTTCTCCCACCTCTCACGCTGTGCATCAGCATTCGCGACCTCTGCGGCAGAAGTTGATAAACAAATAATTTCACATCAAAAGAAAACTCAAGTCAAGGGAAAAAAATAAATATGAGGAGAAGTTGTTTATTTTGCTCTTTTAACATGTTTCCTTTATTTTACCCAAGCCAACGATTTTTATGCAACTGTTAGTTACATTATAACCTAACTGACTTGAGACCTATACAAATAACGTCCATTCAGAAGAAGCCCAAACTTACGTAAATGTTCATACGTCTTGTTATAAAATGGTTTCATTTTGATACAATACATTACCATGGCAATAAAAACTACGTTCTTAAGTTGGAACTGAAAGGTATAGCATTATTTAATAAGCTTTTTATTTTTGATTTATCTTTGTACATCTCTTCCTCAAGACAACTTGGAAACACTTAATACACAGCCTTTCATCACACGCATGATAGTTTGTTTACAAACTGACGTAGACAATGAAGTGCGAAGAAAATGAATGCACTTTGGTTAACTCCCAAGATAAAGATAAGCGATCATGATAGATAAACAACATGTTAAAAGTTATGTTATCGCTATTATCTCCCTATATAATATGTTTCTGCAGTACCGATTTTGAGATAACATAATTGTAGCCATTATCGTGATATTAATAAATTTTACGAACACGTACAATATAAATACTGCAATAAATGTTTGAAATATTTTTGCGCAACATCTATACAGTTGACAGGTTCGTTCGTATAATAGCAACCTTCATCATCTTAAGACTGTTCATTTAAAACCAAATGGGTAATTATCGTGAAAATAAATAAATTGAAAATTTAAATCAATTTCCTCACCAGTATTTTGAATTAAATATGTAAATGTAATACAAAAAACGGAAAAATAAAGTTGAACTGAAATTTGAAGGCAATTTGTATTAATGGCCCTCCAATATCACTACCCTCAGTGTGTAATGTCTGAGCCACATAAGTGTTCTCATATTTCACAAGGTATTTTAGAACAGAATGAACAGTAAATTTTAACAAATTTTGAGTAATTTATCTAGAAAATTGATGCATTTTCCACAAAAGTCTTTACATCAAAGAAGATATCGTACTGAGGGTCAGCATGTGAAAAATGACATGACGTCATCCCACCAAACACGCAGACATATTCTTAAATGAGACAGTCTTCGGATATATACATCGTGTAACAAAAGAGAAAGCGTAAAGAAAAAGTGTAAAGGGATGACCCAAAACTCTTGTACTCGCTCTTACGGAGTTAAGCACTTATATTTTCAATTTTTAAAATTATTTCTCAACTTATCTTTACCTGAACGTATTAAGCTCTATTGGTATGCCGTCGTTAAATTGACTGAAATTGTCCGTAGGTAAAGTAGAATAAAGCCTCATTCTGTCATCTATAATCTAGTTACTATCCACTATAGTTTCAACAAAATGGTAGAATATCGAATATGTTGCCCATGGACTTACAAGTTCATTTATTTATTCTTAAATTTTCTTCAAAAGATTTACCTTTAACTCCGCAGGAATCATCTCCACCGCTATCCCTGCGATGCCTGTCTAAAGCGACGCGTAACGGGTCAAGGTTTCTAGGTAAAGCTGACCGCTTGTAGATCACGTGTCGGTGACGACCTTCTGGGGTCAAAGGGTTACTCCTCAGTGGTTCAATGAAGTACTCCTCCTTGTCTGTGTGGATAAACCCTTGCTGAAAGTAAAAAGAGAATCCATTAAGATACATGTATCCCTCAAAATAGCATTTTATAAATCTTTTTTCAACAGGCATGAATATTTACACCTTGCTTCTTCTGATTTTGACGAATATGTCGAACACGATAAGCATACACTTATGTCTTTGAGTTCAAAATGTAGCAATTATAGACCATTCAGTGTGGTTTCTTAGATCATATTCTCAACGAAATGTTGCCTAAAAACATAAAAGGTCAAGGTAAAAATGCATGAATTTTTAAAGACAGTTTCTAAGCGATTTCTTGGCGATCTATTGTCATTATGAAAAGTGCGTTCTTGTTTTCAAAAATCGAAATTCTTGTGACAGATATTATTTCGCACAGTGTAAAATGAAAAGTAATGAAATGCACTTAAAGGTGTATCTGTAATTGCTTTAGGTACTCTTACGAAGAGAACGCAAAACACATCTAGTCACCTTCCAGCAAATAACTTTATCGTATTGATACTAATCAAGTTCTATCAAAGCAATGTTATTTTGATTCCTTTATCTAATTACTATCTGAGATATTTGTAATATTAATTAAGATTTTATTGTTATTTTATTGCCAACGAATGCATCTGTGGCTGAGTTAAGATCTGAGATAATGTTAAGGAGTATTCATCGTTTGTGTTTCACACAGCCTTTTAAACTGAACTTGAAGCGTAATTAATGTACATTAATTGAAATATGCCTTCTGATATCTAATTCTGCGGGTGCAAATGCAGTGCAATTTTATGGAAAGTCACGATGTAAAATGCTTAAAGCCATGTTGCAGGTCAAAGTTATTTGTACGGAACCATTAACAGAATGATTTATCTTAATTAGCCTTACACCCATATTATAAATATAATAACAAATTAATTTCTCACGATATAAGTGTTGCAATTTCTGAAGTCCAAATAGATCTAATACAATTTAAAGCGACTGACTCACAGATGGACCAACGATGAAAACAAAATGTTTATACATTTAGGCTGACGATGAAAAAAAAAGAAAGAAAATGTTCATACATTTAGAAATGTAATTGTGAAGAACATATCTAAACTAAGTTACTGACTCATTTTTTGTTACAGAAAAAAATCAAAATATAAAGTTTTACACACTTTTATCGATAAAAAATTTACCCCGTTAGTCACGGGGTAGATAGTTTAGTTATATTATTAATTTTGACGATTTTTAATACATGCAACTAGTGTCAGTGGCTCAGTGGTGTTGATCGTCGCTGTATATTTTACTGACCGAAAGGGGCATGGTTTCGAATCCTGGTAAAATCAAAACTTTTTTTTTCAGTTTTCATGGTGTTTAAAAGCAAAATATTATGTTTTTTCCATAGAATATTAACTTCTCTTAAATTTTAAAGAAAATAAATTCAGCTAAATTGTATGAGCCAGTCGCTTTAAGATGAAACTTTTACTTTGATATGTCTACAACTTTTTAAGAAACTTAAATCATACAATTAAGTAATTACTAGTAGCTCACTTTTTTCCTTAAAGCATTTAAAAATGTAAAACTATCCGGTGCAGTGTTGGCAGAAGAAGGATTACAAGTGTATTATTTGTCCTATATCTAGGACGTTCACTAATTTAGTGCCATACCCTTTTTAAACCACTTATGCACAATGGATGATGCCATCCTTGTTAGTTGGGCGAGTCCATTTTCAATTAAAAGGGTTTCTGGTATAAATATTCAATTTCATTCTATTCGGGGAAGAGAGTCCTTTATGCCAGCTGTGTAGACCCTGATCAGACGAAGCAATAAGAGGTATCTGATCTGGGTCTACACTGTTTGCCTATGTCTAATTTTGTGGACGCTAGGCATTGTGGGAAAAAGTCATAAGTGCTATAAATAGAGAATAATAGGTTAGTGTCTTAATATGAGAAAATTTATCTGGCAAGGTGTACGAATTTATCGGTTGAGCCGAAGGCGAACTCGATAAATTCCGCAGCCGAGACAGATAAATTTTCTCATATTAAGACAGATAAATGACACTAACCTATTATTCTATTTATCCTGTCAGATTTGGCATTTCGAAATAATTTACTTAAGGTATTGAAAATCTATCCTTAAAGTGTTTCAAATTAGGCTAATGTCAAGGTTATCCGCCAGTGGTACATTTACACAAAAAATAGTTCCAAAGTTTCGATAATTTTATTTCCTTAAATGATCACTATATAGTAAGATAGTAAGATCTACATATTGAAATATTTAATTTTTATTCAAGTAGTCTCTGGTTGAAATAACATAAATTTTATCACTTCCTTCTGATTGTAAACACAAAAGTAGTCCGTGACGAATCATGTGCCGTATAAAGCAAATTTATACGGCACCCATTTATCGGGTCGGATATGACATAATTGACAGGATAAAATCTAGAAGTTGGTGACATTTTTTTTTTCGCATTCGCCTCTCTTCTTTCCGATGATTTCGTCTGATCTTGATGACATAGTGTGATAGTGTTTATTGCAATAACTGCGTTATATCTGCCAAAGTGAACAGTTTTATGTTTATTCTAGTTTCAAATTCCATTATTAATGTGTCGTCTGCGTATTTGACTAACGCGAATTAAGGTGTTTTAAGTGTACAATGATAATTTATTTACATTAATTAAAACGGAATATTAGGTGGTTGAGGTACCAAATGAATATCTAGCCATAACATTTATCAAATTTCACCTGTTCCTTTTATTAACAAACATATTTTTTTCTATAACTGTGTTTGTCATTTCTTTCAAAGAGATGATTATTTTGTAAATACTGTCTTGCTTCAAGTTTGATTTATCTTCACAGTGTCAGAAATCAAGAGTCTAATTTCTCGAATGTTTATGGTAGTTACGGCAGCTTTAACTAAGATTGTCAATGTGGTGGTCTGTATGGTCTGACGTTTAACACTAGTAAATCTTAGACAAGCAAAAAGGCCTACATTTGATAGATTAACTTCTCGATACATATCTGTATGTACAATGCTATGGGAAAATAAGCCATATCTAAACCATTCTGTTCTTGTAAATATTGAGGTATCGTTTTGCTTCTGTCTTAATTTGTAGACAACTTTTTATGCAGGTTAAAATATTTCTATTTCAATGGAATATTAACAAATCTACCTTTGATAGAGTCAGATAAAACACCGGACGGAAAGTATCAATTTTGTCCATGCTTCAAAGCAACAATTTCTCATGACAAATGAACCACAGCGCGTTTCTTATTTCAGGAAATTATTGCCACGATCGCGTGACAAATGTATTCAGTATTTTCAGATTCCTGTCTGCATTTATCGTTCTGTATGCCGTAACAACATTTGCAAATCGTTCTTATATTGATTATTGATTTGTATAAGCAGACGAACAATCTCTCCTATCTTAAATTTGTCTTCCTTCCTTGAAATAAACTCTACTAAGATATCGAAGCAGACTATAAAAGCAAAACCTTATTGCTTGATGGATAGAAATATGCTACTAATGTGTATTGTCTAATTACTGTTCCATTTGTGCAGCCAAAAAAGTTTAAAATTGCTATCTTTTGCACTTCATTTCATTCATCTTGAAAAGTAAGTAAAGAAAACGCATTCCTTTGATTGCCTACAAGAGCTTTACTGCTGAGTCAGCGTTTTTCAGGTTTTATTTATATTCTTATAACTATTTCAAATAATACATTTTTTTACAATTTGTAGCGCCTCGTACTTATTTGTTGGAATTTATATTGAAATCAAAAACTATTATGTTAAATGACTCATTCATAAAATAAACAGTGGTTTATTAAACATTGCCTCGTTTTTTCAATTGAATTGTGTCATAGGAGCCGGGTAACAAGCTTGGAAGAATGGTATTTCAATTGATGTTTTTGCTTTTTCTTGAACGATTCGTGTTACGATAACATTTTACACATCATTATCAAGACATTAATTGCAATTACCTCTACATTTTGATCAAATGACCAACATGTCATGACAATCACTTTCTTCAAAACATTCCAAAGACGTTTTATATTAATGGTTTCTACATTAATGGAATTTTAAACGATATTTGATACCATTTCACATATGCACAAAAGGTCTGCACTGTATTTTAATTATTCCATTTTATAACTATAACATTCAAACAAGTTTACTTCGTTGAAGTTTATACCTCTTTAGCAATGAAAGGTGATGAAAGAAGACATTTTCAGTGAAAATGAATGAACAATGTTGTAAGTGGTGGAAATTAAATTCAGTTAAACGACACAGAACAGTAAAAGCTTCTAATATAACAAGCAGAGCATTCTATAACGAAGTGAAGGACAAAAAAAATAAAGATATTCTTCTGTTTGCACGCAAGATCACTGTTTAGACAGAAAAGAGAAAGACCCGAACTACCGTATCTTATATATCATAGGAACATTCTTTCGTTAAGAGTAAGTATCTGGTGGCAAAGAACAGAAAGGAGTTCCGGTAACGAACACTACTTCTATTACTTGTTTCAGTAAACACCTCTCCATCCAGCTCTTCAAAGGGTTGCGTGCTGAGAAAATGATACAGGTATCAGTTTATGGTTTCTATTTGAAATTCATTACACTTTCATAATAGTTCTACATACTAAAGAGTAAATGTTTTCAGTTACACTTTTCACTCACTGCACATTGGGTTTGTCTTTGACAATAACAAAGAAAATTGGTATAAAGTTGTTTATTCTTCCTTTTATCTTCCCATTTTATGATTTATGTTGATGTTTTTTGGAATGTATTTGAGGATACCCTGTGAAAATCATTGAATAGTTTTAAATAAATTAACGTCGTAATCTGATTAAGAACCTTAATTGTGTCGCGTCGGTCAAATGGTCAAGACAGATATTCCCTGATGCCTTTCATATTAGATTCAAGTTTATTCAAAGTTTATTTCTTCTCTCGTCATTCACTCTCTAAATTCTATAGAAGAAAAAGTTAAATACACCATAAACCATTAAACTAAAAAAAAACTGTTAATGTTTTGAATTAATATAATGAACTGTATTCCAAGGCACGCATGCGCTTGTCCCCTTGAATACATAGACATAGAGTTGTGACCTCAACATGTTATTTGAAGTTTGCATTAAGTTCACTTAAGTACTGATGTTGGGGAAAAATAAACAAAGAAAATTTGACTTGTCTCAAATTTAGGACAGATGATATAACTCTACCTTTTTTTCCTATAATAATCAAAATAAAGAGATGAAATGCATGGATAATTTAATGTACCGAGTTTCATTTCACAGGTATACCTTTGGATTTTACAACCAGACACATACTGTTGTGATAGGAGCTGTTCACTACAATCAAGCGAAGAAAAATCTTGCAACAGTTTTAATGCATCCGGCTTGATTACACCTTTTAAACCTTTGGTACTGATAAAGTTATACTACAAACTGTTTTCAACTTTTACAGACATATAAGATTGAAAAAAAAACAGCAAAAAACGATCCTCTTAAAATGTAATCGTCGCTTAAAAGAACCTTTGTACACTTCAGTTAAATATAACCATAAATAGGCCAATTGTTAAAAGAGTACATTTGTAATAGAACGAAGAGGAACATTAGACAAATTTACATGTTATCACTCCAACTTTAAAATAAATATCATCGTTACATGATACATATAGCATGGCTGAAAATAAATAGAAAGTTGAGAGGAAACGTGTAAAGTGACGTTGTAGTCATGTAAAGTATTAGTTATTGAATTTATTTTATTGTTAATTTTTTTTATATGTTGTAGAATGCAACACATTGCTTAAAAGTTATCGTAACTTTCATTTTCAACACAAGATACAGACATAAAGTGGTAACAGTTTGTGCCCTCTTATAGGTGAACAGATACTTAGAGAGTAATAAAACGGTAGTTTAATGAAAACGACTTAAATATGTTAAGAATCTGCGCATGAGTTCGAATCTCATCGGCGACGGCAGACCGTGATTTTTGTTTTTGGTGTGAGTCCGCGGTAGAATCCCAAGAAGTTAGACAATCGTTGTACATAGTCCAGGACGTAGCTCCATCGTATCACTGAGTAGCAAAAATAGACAGGACATGTAATTTCAGCTTAATTTTGTCACATGGAATAAGTTAAAGTATACACAATTACTATTCCAAATAAAGTAACACATAACTTGATTATTTGAAGTATACTGCTGACATGTTACTCATCTACAGTAAGTATAAATGAAGCTGACATTCACGATAAAGTCTGATGCTAGAATTAGAAATTTACATAATGTTAGTTCAAGCATGGCCATAATAATAAATTATTTCTGTGGCAGTGATCTTATTGTCAAAAATATCCAGGCTTACAAAAAACTCCTGAAGTGGAACAAATGATGTTAAACCGTTGCCAGAGAATGTTTACAGAATCTGCAGTAAAATACATGTTTATTACGTAAGGCCTTTTTGCGAAGCTGGTCAGTAAGCCAAGCGTATTTAATGCCAGTAGGGACACAAGCAGACATTTAAATAACGAGTCTGGTTGTGTAACAGATGACACTAAAACATTTCAAATTTTACATCCTTTTCCTACAGGCCAACAAGAATATAAAACTACATCGTTGATTTTTTTTATGTTTTGAGGCTTAAACAGCGTGTGGCTTTTTACTATCTTTTAATATTAGGTGTACTTTCTGACACGAAATGACAAACATTTTTAGAAAATATGCATTTTCTCTCATTTCAAACATAATTGCAGTGACAACAAATTGTTTGTTCGCTATTTCGTGAAAACCGTGATATCAAACTTCCGTTTAAATTTCGTATCTTTTTTTATCATTCCCACGTCTTAGAAACACACTGACTTGAATCCTGATTTATCTGACCCTTTTCTTACATTATCAGTATAAAAGGAAAGTTTCCTGTAATGCTTTTTTCCATCCTGTTTTTATAGCGACAGAAAAAAATCCCGGACATAGTCTTACATATCTATCACAAATTACGATATATGCTTTTTTGCTTAGAATAATTTGTTTTACCAATTTTCAATTTTACAGATATATATCCTGGATTTGAAATGTGAGGGGGAAAAACTGTGACGATAAATTTCAACCATTCAAATTATTAAATGAATCAATTTACAGTTTACTATCTGTATTTTGAATTAAATGTCTTCGTATTTCAAGGCCATGATATTTCAGTGTCAGTTTTATTTGCATATGTAACGGCGTGCAGTCATTCATATTTCAATTATTTGTAACCAGCAATTTAAAATACGATAAAATCCGTCCTCCTTATATTAATAAAAAAAGTATGACGCCTGTATCGGGAAGAAAATGAACAGCAAGCAATTTTTTTGTCTTGTGTTAATAATGCAAATCACGTAGCCTACGTAATTTGTAGTTGTGAGCAATATAAGCTTAAATGTTGGACACTAATCCGCGAAAGTTAAGTCTTTCAAAACAAACCAGATAACTCCTACCCATCTTGAGGTAAAGTAATATATATAACAACCAATCAAAAATCATAAAATCATAAAAATGAAAATAAATCATAAATAAACATATGACTGATCAAAACTGGAACGGTTTGCTAGATTTACAGGTTATCAGGGAAACAGGAGCTCGGTAATCGCCAGAAGGTTTACCTGAGGGCACGAAAAGAAAGAGAAACAAATCTCAAAACTACTTTTTTTATCTTGGTTGGAAAAGACCGCGTGATTCAGAAGCATGCTGCTATAGCTTTTATCTGATAAAAAGTCAATAACTTTTGTCCTGGTAAATAAACATCAGAAAACATACAAAGGTAAATAGCAATATTTTATAGATAGGATAAGCCTATTTTTAATCCGTCATTGTTTCCCCTCTAGATCGAGTAAAGCCTTTGTGAGTCAACCTCTCTTGCGGTGTACCACACACCTATCAAACATTGTACTTTTCGCTTGTTAATGTCGGTGTTATCTTGTCTCTGAATTAATTGATGGGGTGTTATTGAGTAGCTCAGCTTTGTTACTGATCCCTGTGGTCTATAATAATTTTAAAATAGTCCATATTGCAATGAGAAGAAATTACATTCCTCCGTCAAATTTTAGCCAATAACTTGCATATTGAAAAAAATGCTTTGTATAATTACTCGTTTAAAATAACAGGAACAATTTGACAGTTTTATACAGTTTAATTAGCGTATACTTCTTGTCTGTACTGTTTCTGCATAATTTTCTCTTTAATATAAAATGTCTTTCGACACGTTCATCATTTCCGACCTAAAGAACAAGGCTGATGAAAGCAAACTGTTCGCATGAAATCTATGACATTTTCTTCATCCGCTGTATTAAACATATTTTCAGCATTTAAAGCTTACGTCATCATTTCAGTGCCAACTAAATTTATAAGACAAAGAGGTAACAGCTTGAGATTGTAACTTTCGAATTGTGTATTGCAAAAAAAATGATTATATAAACGAGCCAAATTAATTCGGGTCAAACAATAATAGTAAAAACGGATTTTGTACATTGTTCAGGGAGAAAGTGCATACTACTAGTAATTAATTTTCAGACCGATATACTTTTTTCCATGCCAATTCATTAGACATTTTTTCTGGATGGAAATCATGTATCTATCCATAACTTGATTAGTTGAGTGGTCTGTCGATGTATCCAAACTAGTCGAAATATCTTTATTACTTTTCTTGTATTTTAGACATGAAAATGTCTCCATATTGGCAGCACCTGAAATTGTACATTCTTGAAGCAAATGGTTAGGACTAGGAATCTGCAATTCGTCATGCTCCAAAATAGTTCGCCCAGTAAATCATTATAACAGCAATTGTTTCAGTGCCAGAAAATAAAGATGTAAAACCTTGAGAATTATGTACATCTTACTTAACAATTGGCATATCTTACTGGATGTAAAAGATACGACAGCAGATAATATACGAATTTGATTTGACAAGAATAATGCAAACGTGGCAGTGATGCAAATACTACAGCCAAAGAAACACTTTTCAGCTACCCTCTCAACCAGTCGAAAGAAATTACTAATCGTCTACAGAAAATATTAAAGTTCTGACAGGATTTTTTAGGGTTGTCAAAACTTCGTTTCTAACATTATGCATGTGTTTTGGATAGAAGAAACCCTTATCCTAATGTGTCTATGTAAATAAAACCTTGAAAAGTCCGCATAGTTGAAGAGTCTATGTGCATCACATAATTATAGTTATCATGATTTGGAATGAAATAAGTAAGCTTTTCTGACTGGTCTTGTGTTATTTCAAAGCCAATTCGTTCTATTTCGCAGACCTTTGCCGCTATAAACACTCTAGTCAAACAGTAAAGAAACAAAAATTCTGAACAGAATTTGCATATTCCTTTTTGACAAATAATTTAAAAGTCCAACTGATAAAATGATAATATAAAATATACAATTGGACCTCCCTTGGCATTTGTCATTTTACACTTACAAATATTACACCTTTGTAAACTCTGCTAATATCCCAATCAATTGCAATGAAATGACACTTTAAAAAGTCATTAATAACTGTGCGTATTGCAAAAATCTTGCTTCACAAAGATAACGGCCCCTGCGGAGTTTCTGAACAGAATACGCAATAATATGTTTTTAAATATCAAACTTTGATCCCAGATAACACGGTTTATTTCTAAGATAGATAAAGTAATAAATGGTTCTTATGTTGTTAATCTGATAACGTGCAAAACCTGAAGATGAAATAATGATTGTAAACTGAAACTATTGATGGCCTTGACAGATAATGGGCGTACGAAGAACTAATTAACGGCGAAATTTGATGTGCACAGCCACATAGTTTGTAACATTTTCCATTAACTGTTTTCGTGGTAGGAACGTTATATTCTGTTAAGCACTTAGGATATTGTTTTGCATAATGTACGTGAATATTCGTGTGAAGGTCACCATGCACTGTGAACATAAACCCATCAATACCAAATGGTTAGCGACAGTTTCAGAAGCTGATTTCAAAAGCAGCACACTATCATAATTCAAAAATCGTAACAAGTAAAAGTGTTAAGTTCATCCTAAAGCTCCTCATTTACACAAGATAAAAATAAATAAATAAATAAATAAATAAATAAATGACTGAATAAATGAATAAATAAATAATTAAATAAATAAATAGATAAATAAATAAATTTAATAAATAAATAAATAAATAAATGACTGACTGACTGACTGACTGACTGACTGAATGAATGAATGAATGAATGAATGAATGAATGAATGAATGAATGACTGAATGAATGAATAAATAAATAATTAAATAAATAAATAAATAAATAAATTTAATAAATAAATAAATGACTGAATGAATGAATGAATGAATAAATAAAAAAATAAATAAAAAAATAAAAAAATGACTGAATGAATGAATGAAGGAATAAATAAATAAATAAATAAATTTAATAAAAAAAATTAATAAATAAATATGCACAAAGTAACTAGCTTAGTCATAGAATTTAAAAAAATACTGTCGAGCAGATTCTACGAAATTTGTAATGATTATATCATGATTTTACATAACTGATGATGAATTTGTCAGACAAGCTATTAAGATAAGTGATAATGCACACACACAGTATGGTCTATAAGTTGAACACTGTTAGCTAAAATAAACTTGAATTTCAAAGAAGGTAAATCATGTGCATATAAAGTGCAATTCATGAGGATACGAGATGTTATGTGATAATGATGGTAAAATGCTTGTAGCTATATAAAGAGATACATCATGATCACAGCTGGATGTGCATGAGTTTTTATTTCAACATCTATATTTATTAGTTCATCCGATATGAGCAGTTAAGTACAAACATTCAAAACGCTTCAGCCGTGAGCAAAAAAAATGAAGCTATCAAATGAAATTTTGAAAAATATTCTTTTTATCGTTTAAAAACTTGACAAGTTCAAACTGAAAGCATCTGATTTAAAAATGACATCGACTGACGTTAATGACATTTAAAAATAACTACGTCATTTCCGCCCAAACTGATCTGTTCAAGTTCCATATTTTACAGTTTACGATTTCAAACCATTTATTCATAATGGATTATGCCATTCTTATAGGTTGGATGAGTCCACTTTCAGTTAAAAGCGTTTCTGGTACAAATTTTGAATTTTATTCTAATTAGGGAAGAAAGTCCTTTATGCAAACAGTGTGAACCCATACGCGGCGTCTGAACTGGGTCAGCGCTATTTGCTTATGTCTACTTTTGCAGACGCTGGACATTAATGTATTAAATTATGAGTAAATATAAAAAAATTCAGGTCGTTTTAGTAAAAAATGATAATTCCTTGACATAAAATGAAATGGAATATGTGATACGTACAAATATCTTAGAACTGTTGATGTTTGATTTCGCTTTATCTCATATGCTGTCATTTCATTTTTTAAAAAAGAAATACATTCCTTACATTCAATCTGTCATTGTATGTCCTTTTTCAAAATTATCCAACTCCTTTACTCATCAAACATGATTTTACTTCAAAGAGAAAACCGAAATAAATTTAAGTCAAGGTGATCAAATACAAAACAAGAGTTTACATTAATTTTGCAGGATAATATGATAGTATAGTTAGGACCACTGTTACGACGCAAATTGTAATAAAAACGCAAATTGTAATAATTATTACAATTTGCGTTTTTATTACAATTTGCGTCGTAACAGACCACATAGGAACACGGTGTTAAGTAAAAAGAGAGTATTATTTCGTTGATCAATTAAAACATTTCTATACAAAAAAATACACACTGCTAAAATCAGATAGCAAGCAATAAGGCAAAATAAATCGAGTGAAAACTTGCATGCTAACTGTTTAAAGGTTAGTTCGAATTCCTATAAAGTTTTATCAAAATGCTTCCATTTCATACGACGAGGGTCTTGACTGACAGACAAATGGAACGCCAAAGCATTTCTATAGACGAACAGGCCAACCATTTTGCATCGTGTCTTAGTGTAAAACATGAGTTTAGAAATGTCCTCAAAATTAAAAAAAAAGCATGTGTAACATTTTCATTAGCAGAAAATTAATAGGGCCGATGACTGAACCACAGAAATCTTCTCATTATTATTTTAGCGAAGATGTTGAAGCACTAAAGATCGAAAAAATATCGACTTCTTACATTCTATCTTAAAGTCCAATTTAAATTTTGTATTGTAGATATTATTCGGGTTTTCAAAGATTCACTTTTAATCTATTTGATCAAGATCGACCACTGTTTACCTTTCATTTTGTTTCCAGATATTAGTTATATTGATGACCTCATCAAGAAACATCAAGTGTTCTTTAAAATCTTTCAAGATCTTTTGGAATCTATTATTTATATAAAATGATATTAACATTAGTAAGCATTAGTTTGTATGGTTTTGGGATGATTCCGTTTAACATACGCAATTCATAATTTAGATAAAAAAGTAATTGTTGATATTCTTTTCCTTTTCAGATAGCTCAAATTAATAAAAAGGCACCAAATTTGAGCCTTTGTGCTACAGGAGAATTAAAACGTTAGCGGTGTCATTCTAGTACAAAAAACTAAAAATATTTGCCATTCTGTTAATTTTAAAGACAAGCTTCGTTATTAAGCCATATTTTAAGGTGTAAGTCAAATAAATAATACAGGCATTGTGGTTGTGTGCCGTCTGAAAAAATATCAAATATTCCTGACAACAAAAAATCTATTAGGTTGTCACCTTTGACAGAAGAAAATTTGAAACCAGACACTACACTGTTTGTACGAAAAGTAATCTTGTTGTATACGTTTTATAATACTGTACCGGGACTGAGACATCCGCATGTGCAGATGATCGTTTTGCAGCAAATGTTATTAAACTCATTTTGGTAACACAAATTATTTGTCTTGTTTCAGTACTCACTTTGAAAAAAGAAATAAAACGTGTACAGGACATAATAAGTTTGCGACCGCTTTTTTTGCTTACTTTATTAATATTTCAAAGTGATATTGAAAGTGCAAACAGGCATTTATGGTGTGACAAAGTTTATAGCAAGTACTTACTTACCCCGAGTTTGATCAATTGATGATTATAAGTTAATGAATATTTCATTAATTTGCATTGCTATGTTCAGCCTCTTAGCTGAATCAATAACTGCGATCATTATTGATCATGAAAAGTTTGATATAGCTATTGTTTTCAAGTTTAATTCATACATACATTTTACTCTAAAACCATTTTACTGAAGTACCATTTTACTCTAAAACCATTTTACTGAAATACCATTTTACTGTAGAACCATTTTACTGAAGTGCCATTTTACAGTAGAACCATTTTACTGTCGTACCATTTTACTGTAGTACCATTTTATTAAAGAGCCATTCTACTGTAGTAACATTTTACAGTAAAAGCAATTACTGTAATATAATTCTAGTAGAACCATTTTCATCTCGGAGAATTCTTACCTACGAGCTTCGACAGCATGGTAATTTTTATCTATTTACTGAAAGGAAACTTACTTTCCTGTTTTGTTACATTACAGCTGCAGATATATAACAGTAAACAGCAATATTACGTAGATAAAAATAGCCTTTTAATATCTCGTTTTCTCGTTACCAAAAGTTAGGCTTAGAACCTATTCATGGTAAACCTAAAAAACAGGTGGTTGTAACACACCTAGTTAGATACTTGCAAATTTTATTTGTATTTTAATAAATATTCTTTACGTATCTAAGTTTTTACTATTGAAAAATGTCATCTTGCAGAATACACCATACGACAAATCTTTAATCAATTTAAAATAAATTTCATTAATTCATATATCGTCAGTCTAATTATTTCTTTGCCTCAAATTCTTCTACCTCATTTTTTCGGTTTAACTGCATTTTATTAAACTGAGATGCACCTTAACTGTATAACAGTTTTATACAGAAGTGTTTTATATATAATTAGAAACATTTATAGGAATGTAATATAATTTAATCAGACCCTTATTAATTAACGTATTGATAACTACTAATTTTTCTCAATTACTTTACTAAGATTGTTTAGACAAATCAAGACCAATTTAATCATTACATGGTTTTAATTTTCCCCATACGAGGCATTATTCATAGAATAAAATCTGCACTGGGTGATCTATTCTTGAGACGGTTGGTCGCCATTTAGCAATATTTGCAATGCTGATTTGGTATAAAAAAGATTCAATAAAAAAAGACTTCTCTTTGCTACGCGTGCGCATTTCGAATCAATCATTGTAATCATAGCATGCTTTTCATTAGTTCTCGTTTACACAGTCTTACACACAAAAGTTCACAGATACTCTACTAACGGTTTTAATAGAAGACACATGATGACGTCATACAGAACGTCAAGGGTGTAGCGTGTACTTCTTTATCAGTTTTGTCTCAGATTAACACAAAACCACGTGATCTGTTTACAGTTAAGCTCGACTTTGCTGATTTTATATTGAGTGTTATATTTTGACGTGTTTCCCCTCAAAGAACATCTTCTTGGATGTTGCAGTTGGATTCTATGGTCTGTGAAGTTTACCATACATATGAGAGGCTGAACGACGCTGAAATGTTTTAACAATGAAAAAGACACTAAAATGTTTAAAAATGACACATATTACTGTATTTCAGACACTCTTTATTAGTCATTGCGTAGTTTTGGAATTTATTTTCCTCAGCACATCCTTATTAATTAAAGTCTGTCGATGAATTTTGTCAATAGGTTGAGTCATTTATATACGCAGCAATTCGATACCTTAATTGCTGTCAAATGACCTCATCGCCGCACATCAAGAGTGTTCAAATACTTCAAAAAGCTGTTGAGTTTTCAATTAGAAATAGATAATAATTATGTTTATACAACAAGAATGACATTCGGGTGAAAGTAATTTGATTCTGTTTGACAAATGCAAGTAAAATATGCCAACATTAAAACGTTTATCAATGCCAATTTTACAACTCCTTTGCACATTTTTGTATGGTGCATTAAATGTCTGCTATTTTTTAACGTTCCATTACTTTTGCAGATATGACTATCACAAAACTTATCGAACTTACGACTCGCTTAAATTATGATCAACAATTACAATGTCAGGTCACATAAGATTTCCATCTGTACACTTCTTACACCTCCCATATAAATTCTTGTACCGAGACCATTCCACTTCAACCGAACAAAACTCTGCACCGCACTTCATGTTATAACACCGCTATAAATCAAACGTCTCTGCAAAGATCAAAGGGTCGATCCCACTGAAAAGGTGTCCGTGACTTGTAAATCTGACAAGTTCACTGGAGCTGAATTTCTGATCATAACGCGTAATGATTAACGAGATGCATACACGCTACGTTTGAAAGTCAGCGATTTAAATTTGTCAAAATCGTGAATATAATTATAAACTTTGTTGCTGTGTATCAATTCTAGTTATCTACACTCTTGACGTTTTAGATTATTTTTCACAAATCCTAAGAAAATATTCTTCTTACCTGACATTTACACTTAAAGCCTGAGTCTGATCGCATGTCGTACGTCATACTTTTTATGACGATGTTGTTTCGAAATGAACTAATATTTGAACGATTGTATATACAGAACTGACGCATAATTAATTCATAAACTTCTTTTACTCAGGAGGGTGGAAAGATAACGATTAGTTGTCCGTAATGACATCTACGTCATGAAACTGAGTTGTCACTTATATCGGGGTAAAGAAGTTAATTGAAGTTGCAATATACCGAAAATAAACTCTAGGCAAATACATTATACATATAAATATTTAAATACAGAATTTCTTAAAAAGACAAGACAAGTTTGCGCTTAAACCAAGATAGGGTTTGACTCACTCTTTGCCTTTCCCTAGGTGACAGCAAAACAATGAAACACTTAATTTCTATCATTTATTTATGATACACTTCCGTTTATTTACCACAAAATATTTAAAAATGTTTATCAACGAAGAAAAATATTATCCTGCCAATGCATCCTGCTACCAAAGCACGAGTTAATCATACTTGGAGATTAAAAGGTGATAGCAAAAGAGTTCTATGTGACATACAATAAAGAAGCAGACAGAATATTTCGGCTTTCACCCTCTTGAGATAATGTATGGTTTCATATCTTTGTCAGTCAAAATATGGTTCAATGAACTTGTGATATAGTATATGGTTGCATCAGCTTGTTTATTTCTGTTCCATGATACCTGGCTTACAAGGCTCTTAGTCGGTTCATTCCGTTATCTGCCGTCGTAATTTACCTCTCCTATCATCCGTCTTTGTCTGTCTGTCTGACTTTCCGTCCGTCCGTGTACAATTGCATGTCTGCTCGACCTTTTTTATATAGCATGTTGATATAAACTGTCGCAGACAATATCCCTTAGGGGCATACGTCACTGACAATAACGAAACCTCTTTACCTCTAACTATATTACGTAATTTTCTTGGTATAAAATACGTAACCTTAAATATTATTATAATGTTTAGGCAAGGTACATAACTCATTCCCGTGCATAACTGATATATTGCAAGTTTTAAACACTTTTCTTTGATTGAATACTTTATAAGATTTTATGAACATAATATGATAATAACAACACCAAAACTGACTTGAGAACGTCAATGAAAGTAAATACTAGCATTCCGTAGACATGTTTAGGAAATTTTAATACGCATCTTTTTGCATTTTACTTGCTATGTGCAAGGATGAGAATCTACAAGCCATCATGGTACCTAACTGCTTTGCACCATTACTCATTTGAACACATTTATTATTTCAGCGTCAGATTTTATAGATTCCTGGCTTGATTTCGAAGAACATTTTCACCTAAAAATGATACAATCTGTATTGTAGAAAATTAAGTACGCCATTTCGACAAAAACAAAATGCAAGATTGGTGCTGTTGTTGATACCCAGGCTAAAGAAACACAGTTCGATTATTGTCCTGCGATAAAAAAGATACAGTTCTAAATCACATAGACAATGCTATCTAAAAGTTGCCAATGGTAGCTTAAAACTTCAATACATTTAGGAAGAAAAAAGATCCTTTATGTCATTCATTTCATAAAAAGTAAACAGTAATTCATAACGGAGGAAGATTATTTATGGCCACTTTCATCCACTTTATTTTCTTGTCTTTAACAAACTTAAACAAGCACCAGATGTTTAAGTTATTTGTATGCACTTAAAATGTAAGCTTGAAGTTCTGTCCTTTTTTAACGAAATCCTGACCGTATCTTCATTTTGTCTGTAATTTTCAGTCGCAATCAGATTAATTTCCAAAACAAACCAAAAATATTTTACTTATTTTAAATTTTAACCTAAAATGTCTCTGAGACGACAACAGAACAAAAACTAAAAAAAAAACATAATTATAGAAAGTAACAAGACATGTTGTCTTTTCGGTTCTTAGACACCCATTAACCCCATTTTTACTAATGTCATGCTAAATACCTATCCTATTCTAGAATAATCGACGTCCTGGCATTGAAAATATGTGCACTATTAGCTTGAAGATTTACTCAGTCGATTAAAAATGCTGATGGCGTTGATAGAAGTTTGCAAAAGAAAGCCTTGTTAGACGCATGACAAGCTTGAATGATATTTGATTATTCTTTCACCTGACAAGACATGAGGAATGTAAATCCTGTATCTATTTCAGATTTGCATGTCAGAGTATTTTCACGAACTCTAGAAACCTATCAATCACTAGCGGGGCCTTATCTATCCAGAAAAAGTGTAAAATTTGAAGAAAAAAGCAGGAAAGTAAAAAAAAAGGACGACTCGTCTTGACTGAAGAATCTGTATCAAACATTCAAGAAGACAACTTCACCATTCAAGTGAACACCTCTTTCTAAATTGACTCCATATTGTTCTCTTTTATGTTACAAGTTTTAGGAGAATGCACTGACGTATTTCCTGTCAGAGCTGATGTTTCATATATTATATAGAGCCTTTCAGTTATGACAAAAAATCAACATTCACCTCTGATTTATAACTAAATGAACTAATTTTGTCTACGCTTTTCTCAGAAAAGAGATTTATGAGACAAATGAATACAAATTTAGTCACGTGACGTTTTTAATATCCTCAAATATGAAGCACTATTGACAGAAATGAAACATTAACTGATCTTTGAAATTAATTGCATCCTTTCAATGCCATTTCTCTCTCAAAATGCTGCATTAAGAAATTTACAATAGGCTTTTAAAGTATTCATGGAATCGGATTTAGAGAAATCACACTTCAGTTCACTTTGATAATTTTGAGGTCATTTAAAATATTCAGAGATTTTATGTATAGACTTCTGTGTTACTTCTTGTAACTACAGTTACAGAAAACAGAAGTAACGGTTACCAGAGCTGAGTTTCAAAATTTTATGTTTTCCTGTGAAGCCTTTTTAAACGTGAAAATTATTTAAAGCTAAAAAAATCCGTTTTATATCGAAGAGGACCAGATTCTTTGTTGTGTTTAATAAATAAGGTGAAGTGTATCTAGAACAATGCAAATGGCCTTGAGAGGTAGTGGGCGTCATAGAAATATCGCACAATTAAGGCACAAAATCTAGTTAATTCTCCTATTATTAGCATAAATAATAACATTTTCAAGGTGAGTAGGTTTTTGTCACGCACCTGTTCCATTTATCATTCTTTCAATTAATAACATTTAATAAATATTAGCTGCAATACTTCATTGAGTCAAGTGTAACATTAAACTGTCAAAACCCAAACTAAATTTGGTTACCTTAGATCATCAAATAAATAAATTGCACATTGATTTTAGCAGAACAATGTGTAAACTCATGTACATTGTTAATAGGTGCTATAAATGTTACCCCATTTGGTATATATTTGTGACTTTAAGAAATAAACATCTGTTCTGTTCAGTTCTTATGTGTGTCTGCAACTGAAGTGTATACTGTATACTGAATGACTGAATGATGCAAAATGTGTGTTGATAAATACAATGCTATATTATTAAAATGCCAAAGACAAAAGGACAATAAGGAATAAATTGTTTGGTTAAGCATGAATACCAGCACATTTCTGGTACATGTCAAAACAAACCTTAACAGATACATGACATATATATGACAGTTACAGGTTGTGCTAATTCATTGCTCTCTAGATAAAAACTATTTAAAATATTCTCTTAACTGGGAATAAAGCATTAAAAAGTTTGCAGTACGATATGAAAGAAAATCCTATTCCTATGACTGATATCCTATGTGGTCATCCTTAAGTATATATGAATACGTGACTCTGATAAGAAGAGATATGTTCTAGTTCTCTGTATGCTGAAAGTTATTTTATAATATCATACAGGTATGAAACAAATAATATCACTGGATTTAAAATAACATTGACTTTAATGTATGGGTAACATGGATTCAAACTATATTATATTTGTTATTAATTGTGAAATGTTAAAATCAGAAATTATTACACTGTCAAATAGTGAAAATCAATGAAGAAATAAATGTACCTACAATACAAAACAGGATGCATACATGCTAAATGATCAGTTGAACTTACAAAACTTATTTAGGTCACAGCTGGTTGTATATTCTAAATTAAACAATTACCTAAACATGTTAAGTCAACTTACCAGTAATTTTAATGCATATCTATACCAGGTAACCTTTAGAGCAATGGATGTGTAAATACACACAATTCTAGACCGTTAAGCATTTCAAATACTTTGGGTAGGAAGTTTGAAAGTGTCTGCAATGACGAGCATAAATGAGATTACTTTTGAATAAAAATAACCTACAGGGAAAACGCTAACTCATTTAAGGATTCATATTAAGTATTTGATATGTCATTTCAAGATATACTTAATACGAATCCTATTGAGGGAATGTTTTAGTAAGCCACAAAATTAATATATGGGCACAGAGTGAATTTAAGCATGATGCATACTGACTTTCTCATTTTTGCTGTTTTAGCGATTATCGTAAAAAATCATTTTCATAAAAAGCGTTCTATTAACTTTTAAAAAGCACGGTAAAACGACGTAATAAGATTAAATCATTACATTGTCTGATCTTGATGACGTAGTCTTAAGCTGTTTATTGCAATAAGGGTATCTTATTGCCAATAGCTACATTGACATTACAATTTAAAGTTAATATGTTATGTATGAGCTGTCTGGGTAAATGACTAAAATGATTAAAGTTTAAGTGCACAATGACAACAAATTTACATAACTTGAAAAAGAAAATGTTAACTGGTACTTAAATGACTGAGATTATATTTAGCTGAAATTAACACTTTCTTCACACTTATAATATTGTTTGATACAAATGTGTTATATTATTCATGTTGAAAGCACAGTCTCTGATAAACAAACTTTATATTCATTGAAGCTCTGGTCATGAACTTTAGCACGGTGTCAGAAAATATCCGGAGTATAATGGATAAGTGCATGAAGCATTAAATACTTCCTTTGGTCAAATGGGTCTACATTTGTATCTTCATCAGGTGTTTTAAAAGCTACTGATAAAAATGCATACATCTTAAAATATGCATTCATACAAATGGCAATTTCTATGAAGAAACTTTGATTTGTCTAGGTTATAGAAATGTTTGCTGAAGTTGATTCTTTCAACATGGAGTCAGGAATGAAACAGATAAACAATACATTTTAAGTGGCAGAAGGTTGTCTCTCACACTCTCTGTTACAATCGACCATTCGTAATGAACTAATATAGTAGGTGGTGTTAAGAAAAATATTATAGTTACAAGCAGCAAGCAAGGTTAGGTCAAGGTCGTCACATATTTGTTGAACTTTACTTAAATTTGAATAAACGGAGTTCCTTTGCCTTAACTGATTTTTAGAATAATAGAAAAATTCCACAATATTTGTTTGTTTGAGGAAAGCTGTTGTAGTCTTTCGTAAAGCCTTAGTCTTCCAAATAGAAAGGTCAAAACAATGTCTCTTTTGTTCATCTTTAGATGTCGGAGAAAGGAGGATACAAATATTGTCTAAACTTAATATTTCTGTGACAATATGTAAATGTAATGAGAACTATGTATATTATATTAGTAATGTTTGTTTTTAACAGATATTTTTACGAGTTTGAATGTCACGATATCAAAGATCATATAATCTTTTTTTTATTTTCCGGTAGTCACACTTTCATGAATTACACATTAAAATGGTTACAAACATCGGGATGAAAACAAAGCGTGAGTTTTTGAGCTAAATAGTCGTTGCACATATAAATAAATATTGACGTGAATGTCTGTAATTAGTGGGTATAACAAGAAGTTATGCTCTAAGATAGAGCACGTCCTATTTCCCCATCAGCAACCAATGTATGGCTGATACAGTTTAGACTATTACGAAATTAAAAACCGTTCGTTGATTGAAACGCAACGAAGGCTTGTTGAACCAATCTAATATATAAAACATAAAGAAAATGTTACTTTTGTGGATGTCGACCAGTTCACTAGATTTCAAAATAATGATTCCTATTACTTGTTTGTTTAATTTACCATCTTGCTGGCTGTGTATATGACAAACGTATCGAAGGCATGCTAAGGCTTTGTTGAAGAAAGACATACGGAGGCACTGAATTAAACTGACTCAAAACGATTGTTTGCTGGTTGACTGATCACTGTTCGTATATAAGTGAAAACAAAAGAATTTGTAGAAATTGCAATACGGGTTTAATTGAAATTGAACATCATTTTTGTGTGTAAATTGTGCAAAATATTTTGAAATGAGATCAACATTTCTTAGGAGATACTACTTGACATGGCCATGCAACAAAACAAAATTCACAAATCTTATGTCTGAAACGTCAAAAAACATTGTTATCAACTTGGTAAAATATATTTACTTTGCAAATGTAGAAAGAAAATTAAGAAACTATATACATGTGTTTATATATATTTCCTTGAAAATATATTACGTTTTTCGGTAAATCATATGCCTTCTGTTCTATTTATCTATTTGTACTTGTATTTGCTATGAAACATGTTATGTTTGAATCCAATAAATGTTTGAAGTTGACGTTTGAATGACTTCTTTCTTTCTGAGTGATTTGCTGGTTGATTTATCAGAATATTTTAATTATGAGCAGGTGTTTATCGCTTAAAATACGACTATAATTTAGGATAATACAGATTAATAACTTCAGTCATTTTTTTCTCATAATGATATCTCGATTTGACAGATGGTTAAATATTCAATATATACTGACAAAGCTTGTTTCTTAACATCAAATATAATTACATCTGAATAAAATTACTGTTAACGTTTATGTAATCAATTTATCTATGTAAGCAAAATATGTGTCTCAAATTTAACTAACATTTCGGTTACCACCAACGACATTTGTAACTCATGACTTCGTATTATACACAGTAACTAATAACTGCTATCTGATATTAATCTGAAACTAATTTCGCAAAACACGTCTTCTTTAATAGATAATTGGGCCCGTACACCTCCCTTGGTTAAACGAAACGGATTAGCTGAACACCAAGTAATGACGCTGTAATTAATTAAATATATGTCAAAAGATCAAAGGTACCTTACAGTGGAAAAGGTATCCATGTTAAGTTAAGATGACATGATCAACGGAGCTTATTTTCTGATCATAAAACGTCATGATTAACGAGATATGTTCATGTTTTTTTTAAGATGCTGATGTAATAAAGTTAGAACAAGTAAACTGTTTTTCGTTTAAAGTTTCACCATGAATCCGTTGTTATGATGATAAAAATTAACGATTTTTTACATTTAATTGTTCTCCGTTCATTAATTCAAAGGGGGCACTTATTAATAAATAACAAGACAAATGTAGCATAAATTACCCACATTTGTATTTCACTGTATCTAATGCAGTGTAATTTATTTCTCTACAAGGTGTAACCGGACTTAAATAATAAAAAAAGAAATATAAAGTATTATGGCCAAGGCATCTTCTCATTAAGCAGACAGTCGATGGTTTGAAACCCTTCATAAGACCTGCTCTGGTGACGTCATTGGTTTTGGTTTGATTGGGGTTTAACGCCAGTTTTAACAGCTATGGTCATATCCTAGTGCATAGTCCACCTAACCAGTGTTCCTGGGTATCCAACCAGTTTCTCCGCAAGTGACTGACTACTTCCTCACTTGCTTCAGAGGTGTGGGACAAATGACATATAGACGCATTGTCTGAGATAAATTATCACGGAGAAATTTTGCCAGAACTGATGGGGATTGAACCAGGATTGTCAAGATTGACAATCCGATGCTCTACCGATTGAGCTAGATGGTCCGGCGCCTACGTCATGGGTGAACTTACAACTACAATTAACCACGGTTGGGAGTATTTTGAAGAACTGATTTCATTTACCACTGACCGTAACTTAAGATGCTCAAATAACAAACACTAACAGATCAACCAAAACTGAATCATTATAAAACTCGACACGGACTGAAAAAAGACAGTTACTGACATGAAATGATCAACCACCTCGAGACGGACTGAAAAAAAGACAATTACTGACATGAAATGATCAACCACCTCGAGACGGACTCAAGGAAAACAATTATTGATATGAAATGATCAAACACCTTGAGACGGACTGAAGGAAAACAATTATTGATATGAAATGATCAAACACCTCCAGACAAACGGAGAAAATGCAATTATTGATTTGAAGCGAGACGGACTGAAGGAAAACAATTATTGATATGAAATGATCAAACACCTCGAGACGGACTGAAGGAAAACAATTATTGATATGAAATAATCAAACACCTCGAGACGAACTGAAAAAAAAGACAATTATTGATATGAAATGATCAAACACCTCGAGACGGACTACAAAAAAGAAAATTATTGATATGAAATGACCAAACACCTCGAGAAGGACTGAAGGTGAAAAAATACTGAAATGAGACACCTCGAGACGGACTAAATGAAAACTATTAATAATGTGAAATGATCTCTCAAACACAAGAATCTGATCTGTACAACGTATTTTGCCTAAGGTAGCATCAGAGAAAAGATATGATAGAATGCCTTTTTTATCTCAAAGGGCAATGACCACGTGCATAGGCAGCACGCTACTGTTGTTAAATCTGATAATAGGTAAATTAATTTTCCTTCTGATAACTAAACATATGTAAACATACTGGAGTAAGTAGTAATAATTCATAGATAGGAAAGGCCCATCTGAGATTTTTCATTTTCTTTTGGCACTAAAAGTAAAGCCTGGAGTGAGTCAAAACCGACTGTGGTTAATGTAAACCTGACTGAAACTTTAATTTATGAAAACAAATACAGATTGTGGGCAAATATTTTGAGTACATCAACTAATGATATTCGCTACAGGAATAGGAGTGGACGAATTAAACAAAAATAGACGCGCAATATTTATTATCGTTAAATTTAACGCATGTTGTTCGGAGTTCTTAACGTTACTAGTACATGCAATTTAAGATATTTTTACGATTTCGTTTAGTTCTTTATGAATGATCTCATGACCGTATGAGGTTGTTACAAAGTGCGCTATCTGTGATTTCAAAGAAATAATTTTGCGTATTACAATAACAACAACGCTCGAAATATAAAATATATATATTCATAAATTATTTAATATTAAACTTAATTAAATCAAATATTGATAATAATTTACAACTCATCGAGCGTTTATCTGCTGTTGTTAATGATAAAATATCGATTCCAGATCCTAGAATCATTTCAAATGGTACCCTTTCTTTCTTCGTTGATTCATTGTAAAAGGTGAATGCTAGTCTGTTAAATTTTAGCACGTGTCTGTTATTGATGATTTCTTTCACACATTTATCATTTCCGATATAAAGATAGAAGTAGAACAATTTGAAAACAGCAACAGTTTTCAGACTGTTAGATACGTCTTGATACAAGACTTTTAAACATCTGCAGAAGTCAGCAGAACATTAATGAAGTGTTGGGAACTTTTCTATAGTTCAATGCGTCTCTCATAAAGGAAGAAAAACGTCACTGAATTAAATGTTCTGAATATTTGAAAAGATAGCTATCGAAAATAGCTATTTTCGGCATTTGAAACTTTAAGACGTTAAGAAACTCAGAGGGAATATTTTTTCAAATTAATAGAAAGCTGTTCTATCTATCCCTCTTGATATGTCTGGGGTGGAATATTCAATTAATAAAAATTCCTTATGTTGGAAATATATACTTCTGATGTTCTTGAGTATCTTAAGACAATCTGCTTAACCTCGGTGAAGCCATTTCTTGCAACACAAACAGTTTTCCAACATTTCAATGCGGAAAAACGTCACTGAATTAAACGTTGTGAATATTTCAAACCTCAGTGAAGCCATTTGTTTTGCATTACAAACAATGTGAGAGTACATAATCTTCAACCCCGTCATGCTAGTTAAAATTTTTGCTTCATCAATCATAAAAGCAACGCCTGTTTCAGTGTCAGGAAATCAAGTTGTCAAATATGACGAGTTCAAGCTAGTTGCCTGCAGACCGATTTATTCTTCTAGACGTCAAGTAAAATTGCAAATGGTAGATAATTTACGATATAGGAATGACAAGAAAAAATGCAAACGTGATACCTTTGTAGATATGCATGTCAAAGAAACTCTCCAATCGCTGAACCGTCAGCAAAGATAAAATGAAAACACAAAGTTGTCTTGTTAATAAGTATTCTTGTCAAAGTCCACATCTTTCTAATGGATATATACCTTACAGGCAGCGTGTTTTCCATGCTTTTAAACACAGTTATCTTTCTTTGCGTTTTTAAAATCATAATAAGATTGATTTATCCTAATTTAATTTGGCAATCTTGGTTCCATCCGCAGACCTTGAAATGTTTAATTTCACAAAAAAATATCTAAAGATAGAAAGAAATTAATATTTGCTTACAAATAAGTTTGAGTCTGAATGTTTTGAAATGAGGAGGAGGTCATAAAACTGAAGTACTGAAGTACTAAAACACAAAAGGAGAAGCTTCGTAGAAAAAATATCTTTGAAGCAGCCCTGACATTTCCTACTTCTCTGTTTTATGACAACATATCATCAACATGAACGATACGTAGTCGAGACTAATTAAAACGTTTTCAGGATAAGTACACCAGTTACACAACAAATACATTAACTATGTATAAGCTAGAGCAAACACTTAAATGATTTTTGAAACAACATTAAATAGTAAATCGACATTATTCACTATTGCAATGGAGGTTTTTCGATGTATCTTTTCTTAGAAAGTCACAGATTCTGATTTTCTAAGGTAAACGTATAATCTAACGAAATAACAGGTTATTTCATACACTGCATTTTAAGCTATCAATAAAACCATACGATTTATTCCAGACACTAAATTATTGTGAATGAGAACAAATTTAACGTAGAAATAATTGGTTAAGACAAATTTATTTTGAAAGCAGATATTGTATATTAACATTTGGCATATTAACAATCTTACAGTTAGACAAGATACAGAGGAAAATGTCCGAGGGAAAATATTTTGACAGGAAGAAATCCTGCATTATTATTATTATTAAATATTAAGCACTTCAGTGTCAACATGGAACCACAACAATAAGTCATCGCCTAGTCTTCTACGCATTTCTCTGTCTATTGTTTGGTTTGTGGGAGCATTTAAGACCAGATTAGTTATGTCTCTTAATTTCTTCAATAATGAAGCGGTTTCAATGAAATAAATTTATAGTTAAAGTTTGCATATAATCGACCTGGTTCTTTTTTATTGCGTTATCAGTCTTTTTCGTTTTTATAACTTATGACAGTAAAGTCAAAATTAACAAAAATAACAGTTTGAGATTTTTTGTAAGAAACACATTTTTTATAGAATTGGGTGTTTCAAAGATTCGTATGGTCTGGAAATATTTCAACACAATAAAAAATATATTTCGTTACAGAGTATTTGAAACGTCTGCAATAACAAAACTGTTTATAATATCATTATTAACAATTTATCTAAACTTTGCTTGGTGATGAATTTATTCTTGTGCTGATTTTATCAATCTACGCTGCTTCGTATGTTATTACTGTTCGACCTTGATACGAGAAAGCATGGTTTATAACAAACTAAGATAACATATGACGGATGGGTTGTTAATTTAATACGGTGCAAAAAATTGATAATGAGTTTATGATAATAAATTGTAACAGTGTATCACTTGTGCAGGTGGCCTTGGATGATAGTAGGCGTCAGAAAAAAAGAAGGCATAATTTACGTGCAAATCATATTGTACAAAATAATTGTTTCATTCACAATAACTAGTGAGAAACCGAAACTACCTTTACCTTTTTCATTTATGTTATTTTGGGCGAGTAAATTATTTTAACCTCTGTCATTCATCATTTAAATATGAGCCATTTTCGCTTGTTACTTTCATCTTTTGCTTATATCTTGCTAATTACTTGTATGATAACAAAGAGAGAATCTGATGCGTGTTTTAACGCAGAAATCAGATTGTGCTTGTAAATTATAACAAAGAGAAAGGTAAATTGCAAGGGGAGAACTTATTCAAAAACGTGCATCACTTTTCGACAAGTTGTCAGGTCAGGATCAGTTAAAGGACCATCAGGTATTTTTTGACAATTTAGTTTATTTTATTTCTGATAATAGTACTTTCACTCACACAAGCTTTGACACAATTATGTCTAGACCTGCTTTTTATAATTATAAGTCTGGCCGCTTATGTCATTCGTACAACGTGGGTTTAGAAATAAAAGTGTCAACGTAACTTAACAATGGGCAATAAATTGATAAGGTGAGTTTAAAAACAATTGTTATATAAACTTTCAAGTATCAAGATAGGAACACTGAACTTGGAGATGTCAAAATGAAACCTCAGTACTAAGATGTACTTCGAGAAGTGCAAGTTTAAATATAAATGTATTGCAATATACATTTTACTTAACGGAGTGAAAAGTTATCCACTTTGCTCAAGGCGGCCCAGCAATCAGTTACTCTCGTTTGGTTGGTAAGTCAGATTTCCAATCGGTTGGAAGATTGTGAAAGAGGCATTGGGCGGATTAATAAGGCAATGGATTTCTATATCGAAATAACGTTTTCAGAAAGAGTTCATAGGACATCGGGATTTTTCTTATCAATACATTTCTCCGGCTTTATTTCTTTTCTTTTTTTCTCTGCAACATCTGTACTCTGAATGTGACATATGTCCAAACAAACCAGTAAATCAGTCAGAGACTCAGACATCACACGTGATTTAAATGCTCATACCATACCTTAGGTACGTTTTTTCTTTGCATTATTTGTTAATGCTTTCAGTAAAGAATTAAGCTAAAAATCATTACAGAGGAGGCCTAAGGCAGTACTTTGGTTCTAGAAAATTCATATCAACTGATTCACAAGGAACGGTTGGCTAAATGAGTGTCTGTGTCGATACTGAAACCAAAATAAAAATGTTACTTCTGCAAGAACACGAAAATCGATGCTCAAATAATAAATATGTAAGAAACAGAGAATATATATCATACAAGGCAATCAATCGACTCGAGAATGTCTGGCATTACTGAAAATTTCATCTTTAAATTCACCACTATATAGCCAATCTTACATGGATAGACAAAAGTGAGGTTCCATACAGACAAACAGTATAACATATAGAATTTTCAGCATTGAACTTTGTTAAAAAAAAACAGTACACAAAGTGCACGATTTTACGCCAGTCAAAAATCTAAAGAAAAAAAAAAACAACGTTACATTGGCACATTTTATAGAACAATTTTAAAAATAGCAACTTAACAAAAAACACAGAATAAAAAACAGAAGCTTTATTCACAATAGACTTTGCTCCCCGCTGTATTCAACGATGGTTTATCTTTTAATATGTTTTAAAATGCCATAGCTAGATACCAGAAAACGTGCTGTTTACCCTTAGAAAAGATAAAGTGATGAATTGTTCCCAAACTGTTTATTTATTTGCTTGTTAATACTTAGAGCAAGTTCAAGTGTGTTAACATGTGTAACAAATCATTTAAGTACAGATGTGCACGACAGACAGAAAGAACACTTACCCTAAAGTACATGTATCTCAAAATCTCAAAAAAGTTCGAGTTTATTTTTTTTATTTCCTAGGCAAAAACTTTCAAATATCTCTTTGTCTAGCTCTGCTTAGAATGTTCGACTTATTATGGTCTTCTTAAAGTATTTCGTTGAAAAATTACTAGCCGTTATAAGCTAACTAAGAGACAGTGAAAACAGGACACTGTTAAGTTTCGAAAAAAAGAGTACAGTATCCTTTAAAATATCAATTCTTTTTGGATATAAAGTAACAAAGTGCTGTATAATAGACGTGACTAAGGTAGTTGGAGCTGTTATCTTTTAATCTTTCCTAAAACGATTTTTTATTGCTTTAAAATCGTAAATATTTGAACACGTTTTCCTCGTGGGTTATCGTGTACTGTGTGAGGTATATAATGTAAACAGAAAATCAAGGTAATAAACAATAAAAAGTTCATACTTTGTTTCAATAAATCAAGAATTACACGATCATACACTCCACAGCGCGAAAATCGAAACCGTGTGCTCGAAAAGACAGATAATTTACGCAACCTTTGTACTGCAAGGTATTAACAGTTTAGAAGGACTACATATTGAATATATGTGAATTTCCTTACTGGTCTGTATTGTCCAATTATCGATATATGAGGGATAACCTAGCATTCGGTTATTCACAATACCTGCAAAGCAAGATATATGCAGAATAGGTATGTCAGTACACATGTCAAGAAAATTTCTTAACACTTACATGGCATCTTCACTCACCCTCTTAATCACTTTTTTAAGGGACACAGAGGTAAATAAATCATATACAAGACAACTGACCTGCTTGTTCATTTCTGACTTTTGTAAAAACTGTTGAAATCCGACTAAAATCAACATTGTATGTTGATATATGTTCTGAAGATAACGCCTTGCCAGAACTAAATTTGCTATCTAAAAATAATTTGACGATATCAAATTAATTAACAATCTCAAGCAATATAAAGATAAAAACTACCCAGGCGTATTCATCAAAACTCAATTGCCAATTAACATTTTACAAATAAAAGACCTTCCCTTTTGTATCATTTAAAATCTATTTTCTGAAATACTTCGATATAGTGTTAATATTAAAGAGTCTGTACTCCAGATTTGACATAAAACTTTCTTTTTTTGTCGTCTGGAGCACAGCCACTTTAAGATAATTGTTTTAATGTACAGTTATAACTTAAGATACATTGACTTTTGAACAACGTTTCGAATATTGTTCTATATCGATATGAATACAGCTAAGCGCTTTTTTGTAAGTAAGATATAAAGAAGAGGGCCAAAATGGCCCTATATCACTCACCTGATCGTCAAGTGAAACATTTTTACGATGACTGGGTTGAAAATGTGGCTTCTAGACTGCTAAAAATGTGTTTTCTTAGAATTTGACGTGGTGACCTAGTTTTTGATCGAACGTGACCCACATACAAAGAGAATTTACAAATCATGAAAAATATTCTGACGAAGTTTCATGATGATTGGATGATAAATGTAACCTCCATAGCGTACACAAGGTAAATGTGGAGGGACAACAGACAGACGACCGACAATGGGCATTCACAATAGCTCATCCTTGAGCACTGAAGGGCTCAGGTGAGCTAAAAAACAGAAACACTTCTCGTAAAAATGCAATTCTTAAAGATTTCAATATTGATTTGACAGGAAAAATTTTAAATCTGATGTCTTTATCAATTTTCAAGTGAAAGAAATGCATCATATTTTCAAGATTTGTCAGACCAATATGCCAGTCAGGGAGTTTATCAGCCAGACATTAATCTGTGCCTTGCATTCGAATGCAACTGAATCTGAACATACATTAAAACGATCGCCAGACAACTAGGCCATCTTTTGTAAAGAATACTTAACTAGATAAAAGAGTGTAGTATTTATGCAATATATAAATATATCTTACTGATAATGAACAAATATTTAAATAAATGGATAACTGATATATTAAAAAACATATAGCAAGAAAAAAAAACTTATATGAGAAAGAACAGTTTAATAAATAGATTCTTTTCTGTCGAAGTAATTATCGATGCATCTCAAAGAAGACTGGTGCCATGACTGCACTGACCGACAATTAGATTTTTTAAAGATAATTTGCAAAATGTATTACAATGTACAAGGCAATAGATAAACAGCAATATTTTTCTATAATGAAATATAATCAGAAATACTGAAAATAAAAAATGAAAATAAAACATTTCATCAACAATAAACACCCGCTGTGTTCCTGGACAGTTTATCTTTTGATACATTTTAGAATAGGAAAGCCTAACTCTAGAAAGCGTGTTCTCAATCCATGAGAGATAAAATAATGAATTGTTGTTTGAAAACTAGTTTTTTTTTTCCTAGTTAAATACAGAGAACAACGTATAGCCTGATAACGCGAATCTTGCAGCATTTAAGAAACAGTTGGAGGTACTATTAAGCAATAAGTAAACCAAAACATTTTTTGGTGTCATCATATTTTGGTGCAGTTAACTTGTTATGAGTAATAGCTGATATTAAATTTCCTTTTTATTCTGGGAAATGTCATATGAGCGTGAAGTTCTTTTGATACACTCCATCATCTATCATTTGTAAAAAAAACGAAAAGCAAACAGAATGTCACTGTCGTTCTTAACCATCTAAAGCTGCAATCTAAATTCTAATTTAAACCTCGCAATATTTTTTTTCCTGAAAAAAAAGCATTTCTGCAATATCAGCATAATTTGAAGACTTCATTCTAGATGTTTCCCTCAAGCACTGTGTACATTAAGTAAGAATACAAAGCTGTATCTTATTAATTAATTAATTAATTAATTAATTAATCAATTAATTAATTAGCTCCTCTTTAGTATTCTACGTTAATAACATTTCTTTATGATCTATTTATTTGTGTTTTAGCATAATTATTTTTGCACTATTTATTTCAAGAAGTTAATGATATAATATTATGCAATACCTTTCAAAACATTTCATACGTATCACTTAACTGTTAGCAAAACCGAGTGTCTGACTATGGCAACACTATTTAATGAAGTGTTTTATAGATTCAGCAACCTTGAAGCAACCATCTGCATCTTCATATATTTATGAAACAACAATAAGCATTTCACATGCTCGATGGTTAGCTTTGATACTCATGATGAAAAGCGTTTCTATTTTTTCCTTCGCATGCATACCTTCATGACAGATATTACATAAAATATATCCAGTGAAATATGGTGGTTATGTACCGAAAGCCAGACAATCAAAAGAAAAATAAAAACACAGACACATATTTAGGCCAGAGTTATTAATTAATGCACTGCATGGTTGACAAAATCTGTCTATTAAACTAGCTAAATGGCAGGCACACTGTTAAAATGATAACTGTCCGCTAGATCACCTAATGTTTTGTTTCTTCTCTTAACATATTTTATATAATACTTTGAAAGGGGATCAAGTATTCGATACAGGGCACCAGCCTCCGTGGCTGAGTGGTTAAGTCGCTGGCATCAATCAAGTTAGACCCTCAGGGATTAATGACCATGGGTTCGTGCCTCGAACGATGAAGGAAACTTTGCTGTATGTTTGTATACTAAGTGACTAACTCCTTGTCTGACTGACTGTTTGACTGAATGAATGTCTGGCTGACTGACTGACAATTTGACTGACTGTTTGACTGAATGAATTTCTGGCTGACTGACTGACAATTTGACTGCCTGTTTGACTGAATGTCTGACTGTTTGACTGTCTGTATGATTGATTGTTTGATCGAATGTTACACTTACTGTTTACTGTCTGATAAACTGTTTGACTGACTTATTGACTGCTTGCTTTACTGTTGTACTAACTGATGTTTTGACTGAGTGACTTATTGACCGTTGTACCGACAGTTTGACTGAATGCTTGACTATTGTACTAACATTATGACTGACTGCTTGAATGTTGTACTGACTGTTTTACTGACCTATTGAGTGTCGTACTGACTGTTTGACTGGCCCATTGACTAACTGCCTTACTGATTTACTGACTGACAGTTGTACTGACTGTTTGACTGGCCCATTGACTAACTGGCTTACTGATTTACTGACTGACAGTTGTACTGACTGTTTGACTGGCCCACTGACTAACTGGCTTACTGATTTACTGACTGACTGGTACTGACTGTTTGACTGGCCCATATACTAACTGGCTTACTGATTTACTGACTGACAGTTGTACTGACTGTTTGACTGGCCCATTGACTAACTGATTTACTGACTGACAGTTGTACTGACTGTTTGACTGGCCCATTGACTAACTGGCTTACTGATTTACTGACTGACAGTTTTACTGACTGTTTGACTGGCCCATTTACTAACTGCCTTACTGATTTACTGACTGACAGTTGTACTGACTGTTTGACTGGCCCATTGACTAACTGGCTTACTGATTTACTGACTGACAGTTGTACTGACTGTTTGACTGGCCCATTGACTAACTGGCTTACTGATTTACTGACTGACTTGTACTGACTGTTTGACTGACTTGTACTGACTGCTTGACTGACTTGTACTGACTGCTTGACTGCTGTACTGACTGTACTTTGATTAATTCAAAGTACATAGTCAGCTTGTCCCATCTCCCTATTTGTGTGTACTTTTCAGTTGATAATCATGATTTTTTCATGAAATGATTATAATCAGTTTATAAAGGAGCATACATTGATCGTACATATTTCTTACAAACAAACTCAAACATTCCAGCTGTTTCATACTGCCTTTCTTGTCCTTCGATTATAGTTTAACAACGGACAATTCAAAGCTTGGGGAAATGAACTACTATATGCATGTACATTAACATATTTGAACAGCTTTTTTATGACAAATATAATAAGGTTTGTAATTCTTTCAAACGTGTCCCGAACTTGGGCGTTCTGTTATATATAAAATATATAGGGTAATGAAAATGTCAAGTGACTATTATCGAAAAAACATTATTTCTATCTTGTCATTCTCAGATTGTTGCGCGTTTATCTAACAATGTAGTAATTCAAAACGACACGAAAATTACTGTATCAATTACGCAATTTTCCTGCCAATCATTGGATATTTTATCCGAAGATAAAGAAAAACCTGTGTGTATGTTTGCAATGAAAAAATAACATTGTTGCACTAATCCTTTTCCAAATTAACACATATAAACGGATTTGCACGTTATCCTCGTGACAAGATAAACGGTTCCTCTCTTAGGTTTGTCACCAGAAGAATGCTCTCTTTATTAAGGGATAATTAATTTTGTCGTTAAATTGTTCTATTTATGCAAAAGTCTGTCAGTTATTTATAACAGACAAGTATTTGTACCTGCAAAAATGAAAAACAAATCATGCCCCTAATGAATGACCTACTTTCCAAACAGCAAAAAGACTTGAAGTTAGCCAAGGCCGGGTTTGTGCTACTTTGTATCATGACAAAGCAAACTTTTGTATCTTGCCTTAATATATTTTCTTTATTGAGCTCCCGTTCGATTGTAACAATCTATAATAATAGTATTACTTTATCAGTATTCAAATGTTTCATTCAATACTTAAACAGATTTTGAGACACAGCTAATGCACAGTTATCAAAACAAAGGGAAATAAAGTCAATCTGTGGACAAAAGATTAACTAAAAGAGCCCGCCATCGATCAAATATAATGAACTTTTTATTTCTGTTGGGACATTTGAATAGTTAAGAAAATAACCTTAACATAGCTACTTAAACGCAAACACTGTTGAATACTTTTTTTTGTAAATTTATTTATCAGTACATTTCACCTAACAATGGCCAAATTCATTCTGTAGGTGTGAGAAATAAAAGAGATAAAGAAATATAAGTGCATGCATGTCAACAATGACATAGCGTGTTTATGGATAATTAATACAGTTAATAACATTCCGATCTTGAGGTTTAACAATATTAGAAGATAATCAAAGGTATCTTAGATATATGGCTGTATTTATTGACTAACATAGATTGTCCTTTCAAATCAGGTTATTTATGTTCAGTAAAGGTACATTGTTACTGCTACATTGGTCTCTTTAAAGGACATAGTAAATGTATCAGCTCTGTTGCACAATTATGCATAATAACCCTTTTCGTATATTTTAAATGCGTTAAATGTATTTATATAGCAAATGACAAGATCACATATACACATATTTTATATATATAAAAGTAAAAGTGCTTGTTTATTATAGTATCACCCCTACTGAAAGGGCCAGCCTCCCGGGCTTATGAGACACCTCTTTGAGTGTACACATTTAATCCCCGATTCCTTATCCTAGGAGCCATGCGGACAGGCAATAGGTAATCAATCTTTAACTAGCTGGTGGCTCACCAACCGGCTGCATCAGAACAAGCCCCTGACGAGACTCGAACCTTCGACATCCCGCTCCGTAAGCGGACGCCTTAACCACTAGGCCACGGAGACGGTTATATATATAAAATTGATATCAGAAAGAGAAAGCACCACTTTTCTTCTGCTTTAAACACCTTATTTTTCACATACCTTTTCAAAGAGCTTTGTGGTAAGTATGTAACCTTAATTTATGTCCAAAAGATGAAAAGATTGATTAAACACCTATTATAACAACAAATATTTCTTTCGGTGTTTTAATATCTTTTATTTTTCAACACTTTAACGTGAAATGCTGTTTAACCCCACCTTACGTATATAATTTTCTTAATCTGCTTAGTAAGAAATTATCTACCATTTAAAAAAAAATTCTTTTTTTTTAAATTGTACTTCATATTCCACTCAACATGACATTTTGTCAAGATATATTTCTTTGCATGCGAACTTTTAAGTATTTTAATTAAGGAAAAGGCGAGCTACAGAAAGGTAAAGAAACAAACTGACAATCTGACAATCGACACGTTAAGTTGACCTAGTGTTCCTAGCAACTGTGTTGAGTTGACATTCCACGACGTCTCTTATTGAGGAAATTAGCAAGATTAACGTTGACACATTCAAACCATGTGGTAAAAAAAAACCTTTTGTCAGGCGACGTTTGTAAATGTTAAACTTGTCTTCACGTGGGACCATTTTTTATATAATGCCTTGTTATTTGACAAATGTTTCTTTCTGCCTATTCATCGTGAATGTATTTTATTTTTTCATTTTGAAAGACTCTAAGTACTGTAATTGACTCTGATCAAAGCTTATATAAAAACCATACATTTGCCATATACAGCAGACATTTTAAATATTTTGAGTATTTTTCAATATGACGTTACATTAGACAAATGCACACGAAAAATGAAATTGCTTTTGCTTTCATTTCAGCTCCGGAAGTTAATATTTTCCCATGTCATTGAGTATCCAACAAGTAAACTAGTACAGACTACATTGATGTAGACTGCTTTTTTTCAGAATATCTTTTTGAGCGATATTTTATAAATAAAACTCTAAAAATATCTTATTGTTTGCTTTATAATCTTTTCTATTATTATTCTAGCGTACACAATAAATAGAGGATATTTGTTTGTTTTTCACTAAAAACAAACAAATTTTCTTTTTATTTTATGCCAACACGTCAAAAATGGGTATTTTATGACATTTTTAATCAGGGCCTTCAATAAATTCCCCATGGTGAGCCCCAAATCAGTTAATGCGTACTTTGGTTACTCCGCACAAAAAAAGTGCAGACAATCTCCAATACATATGATAACTTTACTTCTGCTGAAATAAACTGAATACACTTGCATCAAATAACATTTATTTTTCTCTACACAGTTTATCAATATTTATTGAATTTTAGCCATACATACTTTAATTATAAAAGCGGATTAATACCGAGTAATATTCAATCAATTGAATTGAAAGTCGGCCATATTGGATATTGTCCATGTGAGTTATGTAAACAAATCAGACATTTCAAATAATTTATGGCGAATTTCATCATTGTTCACAACTAGTTAGGCTCAGGAATTCAATATTATAACTGGATTTAACAAGGTAAATAAATTTCACTCGCTGTCACTGTCTGAAATACAGCGGATTCTCTTGTATTTACGTGGTGGGGAAAAGTAGTTCCGGCACAAACTGTGGATTATCAAAATGGTAATTTCACTGATTCAAAACAGTGGATTATCACTTTTATCTCACTGATATTTCCCTATATTTCATTGGTAGGCATAAAATAAAATATAATATTTAGACATCTTTTAAATGACTTGATAAAGAGTTTGTAAATCGTATTTGACTTTAATGTAAATATACTCGTACATTTCCAACCAGTAAAGAAAGTAAGTTTTACATATTAATGTTATAATTTACATATCCGTGGTCTTCAGAAATTAACTCTTTCAGACATTACATAACTCATTCCCAGTTAAAAGTATCCAGTAGTGACTTTAAATATGCTTATCTGCAAATGTTGCAAAATCAAAAATGATCATTACGATACGACTAAATTTGCATAGTCAGGTACAAAGAAATTATTTATTACATTAACGTCCGTTTCTTTAAAGACTTTGATCTGTTGTTTCGAAATAAATGGAAAACGAGCTGAATTAAAATTTTCAAAAATACTAAAATTCTGATTTTATCTTTACTAAAGCGTCTATTAACACATGTTCAACATCAAAGCACTTGAGATAAAATCTGTTAAAGGAATATTAAATCACAATATAAGATTTTCACTATTATCTGAAAGATATATTAAATATCACATTATGCTATCTAGGGTTATCAGAAATTTTGGGAAAAAAATGTCAATCTTCCATTTTAAGTGTAAATTGTGAGATAATAGATTTGGCTAGCTCAGGATTATTTTGTAAAAGAGGTAACTTTCTCAAAACAGTCTTTTATATGAATAGGATCTAAAAGACCTCCATTGCTAAATATTATGAAAAGTTCATGTCAGTATCATGAACTGAAATGATATAATTATCTTTAAAACAATGCCCTGTTTAAGAATTTCTTCGAATGCGACACCAATTGATGTTCCATCTAGGCTTGAAATACACGCAACCTTGCGCGAGAGTCCTTTATACAACCGACCCGAATTCATCGTGTAAATTCAACAGACAATTTCATGGTAATGAGTGTGTGTCATTAAACGTTTAAATATACCAGAAGTGTAAAATGCGGAAGACAAATTACCACAATCTACCACAAATTACCGCAAATCGCAAATCAATTCAGGAAAGTTTTCTTTCCATTAAAAAATCACTGCGTTTTTAAACCCACCATTTAAAATGAATTCATAAAACATCGACCAAATACACATCTTTTGATAATGTTTTACATATGATGTTTTCTGATAAAGGAAGATCTAAAAGAAGGTTTTTTACATAAGAAATCGAGTTGAAGTCAACACAAAGAGTGCTAAGTCGAGAGGATGCAAAGAAGTCTCGGGTTGAAAACATCTGTTGTCGTATTTTTTTTCATAGATCTACATGGTTAAACTTAAACGTTTCAAAACGCCCTTCCTTGGATCGAGTATTTCAGAAGAAGTTTAAAGGGATGACTTATCGAGCACAGCTGCAAGCATTGCTTTTATTGAAAAGAAAGCGGACGAGTTCTGTGTTAAAAGATTGTCATCATACATGTGAACTCGTTGTTAACATCTACCATTGAAAAAACAAATTTAAAGAACTATAAAGACTTCGAAACAAAAGATGAACATGAGGAGGGAAGGAAAACAGGCTCTTAGATTACACAAACCGCGCATGTAAGCTTAAGTGAGTGCTCCTTATAACTTTTTCATTTTCTTGTCAGTTTCCGGATCATGTTTTGTTGCAAATGCTAGGAACAAAATTTTGTATGCACGATTCTAAAACGAAAACCATTTCTATGAATACCATAAATGCAATACCCTTAAATAATTTTGCGTTTGACATCCAGAACAGAAAGGCTGTATATATATATATATCATAAACTTAGGCACGTACAATTTTTCAGCACCAGAAAAGTAATTTCATACCGAGAGATTAGAAGTAGGTTGAAAGTTACAAGAACAATACTTTAGTACAGATTTAAACTTAGTTATTTATCACGCAGCATATTTCACCCGATGCAGATATTTACATATATAAACATATGTGTCATTATGACATCGCTGTGGTATATTGCTGATGCCACTATTAACCTTTCGGGCGACACAGATATAGATCACACATTTACCAAAGTCACATGAACATTGTTACGATTACTTGTCCTATTATTTCCAAACATGCATTTGGCCACAGAATGTCTGTAGCAAATATTAGTAGTAAATCAACGCACATTCAGATGACAAGCTGACAATGTTTTGAAAAAAAAAGCTTAAATGGTACTGTTGCAATAAGCATGCGTACTTAAACAGAAAACCACAAAATTGTATAATTTGAACAACTGAAAATTATAGCCCATACAACCAGTCTTTTCGGTAAAGTATATGTAATTTTCATTGACATGGGCGAATCACAAGATTCTTATACTTTTGATAGAATGCACTTTCCAGGCCAAATATTCTGAATATTCTATTCTAAAATATGAAAAGTTTGTACAGAAATAAACCTGAAATAACTTGTTATCAAAGAACAGTGTATCACCCATTTGTTGTTGTTGTTTTTTGTTGTTGTTTGTTTGCATTTTGATAATTATTCAGTGTAAGTAACTTACATTTATTATTTGTTTTCAACCTATCATATTATAACGTAATAATCATGTATTATAAAACACTTCGTAATAATTTAGTATTTGGCTTCGTCATTATTCATTATGCCTTAATAAAAGTGAGACCAATCGATTACAATTCTGTTATAATTACTCTTCATACCCTTTCAAGGCAACTTTTCACAAGTTAAGTACAATTGCATAAAAATTCATTGCGACGATAAAACTTTTAAAAGAAAACACCAAATAAGACAAAATTGGCAAATTGACAAAGTCAAAAAGTACAATTTTCAAACGACCACATAAACAGCGACTATAAGTTACAACACTGCTTTATGTGGTAATTTTAAGGTCATGCTTTTTATGTTATATTGTAATGATGTCTATCTACTCTTCTCACCATTTTATCTTGTGTAACGGATATGTTATTACGTTTACATACAGAATCATCTTTTTCAAATGATATGATATAATGGATAGAAACAAAATAAACTTGTGTTGTATTAACATGAATTTAAAAACGTTATTACATAACACAATGATGGCTTATCATATCACACAGTCCCTGCGTTCCGTGTCTACCAATGTCTGTGAACAGATATCCAACATGTCTTAAACATTTGTCCTGTGACCATCTATTCGATTCCATTCAATATTCACAGGTGTATCAAAGCAAGATAAAAACATACAAAATACATTTAAAAAATAGAATGCTTTATTTAATAACAGGAAGACGGTGCTTTCAACCCTGTGAATCTGTTATTGTGTAAAATCGTTAAAGTTGTATCTTATCATACAACAACGAAGTGATATTTGTTCACCAATATCGTTTTCTTTGGTACTTCCTCGGTAAAATCTGTCCGTTAAATTTGTTACTTGCACTTTACAAATATTTCATATGTTCCACTTCCGATCTTCCGTAGCTAAAGTTAATGCCCTTGTAATTAAAGAACCTCGGGTATTTAAAAGAAAACAAAAATGACTTTCGACATGTTACGTTGGCCTAAGGTTTCTAGCAACTGTGCTGAGTTGACATTCCGCGACGTCTCGTATTGAGGAAATTAGCAAGATTAACGTTGACACATTCAAACCAGGTGGTAAAAAACCTTTTGTCAGGCGACGTTTTGTAAATGTTAAACTTGTCTTCACGTGGGACCAATTTTGAAATAATTCCTGTATATTTAACTAATATTTCCATTATTTATTGGGACATTTACTTGTCACCTTCATTTGTAGTTTTTGCTTATTCATGTGCTCATAACCATGAATAGAGCTTTATAATTACCCCTAACCCGTTCTGTATACTGTCTGTGTTGAAACAGTTTAAATGCTTACAATCGTATAAAATATATTACTGTGTGATTCAGCCCATGATGTAGCTGGCGATATTTTAACTGAATTCATCAAATTGAACCTGTAGTTTAGCGCTCTATTTATACAGTCATAAAGTCTGGTAACTAACCTGATTATATGTTTGAAATAGTCCAAGTCCTGACTTATTTTCTGACCGAATAATTAATTTATTGTCTTCTTACTTTAACTAAAAGTACTTTTTTCTATGAGTGTTAAGACAGCTGATTCTGCATATCAATAACATTAACATATTCAGGCTCTTCAGACATTAACGCTTTCAAAGGCTAATGGATGTCATGAGCTTAAAAACGTCAAATTCGTCTCTAATTTACTGCTTCAAGAGCCTTAATTTGCATTGTATAAAGGCAATTATCAATGTTATTATCTCCAACATTTGCAAATTTATCAAGTAATATTTAGATTGCACAGACTAACTGAAGAGGAGTTTATGGTAAGTGACTTATACTAACAAGAAGTCTTGATTTTATCTTTTACAAATTTGTCTGTCAACACTTTTACAACGACGAAGACCTTTGAGATAAAATCTTTTAAAGGAATATTATTAAGATAATACTTGCTGTCATTCGATATATTGAAAATCACCTATTAATGTAGAGCGTTATCGAAAAAGATTTTAAAAAAATATTTAAAAAAATGCAGATCTTCTCTAGCCGATGTAGACGTTTGGGTCATAACACAAAATATTACTGTTGGAGAAGAAATGATTCCCAACAATCGTTTTATGCATGTGAGTTCGTGGACTTCCTTTGGTGAAAAGTATGAAAGACAGCTCATGTCAATGTGATCAGTGCCTGCTGTGTTGGTAATTTGTAAATCGTACCCATTTTGAAAGAGGCATAACAAGAATTGCATCAGTCAGGGTATAACAATATAAATACTGTCTTGATAAACGTGAGAGGCAGTGTATCAAGTAACACCTCACATGTCAGACTGCAGACAATGATCGTGTTTCATTAGCATGAATTGTCGTAGTGAATAAGTAATCAAGCATTAATCATTATGATTATTTATATACACGTACATATAATACGTTAATAACTTAGATATATACGTGTTGCAGGAAAAAGGGTTAGAAATATAAACGTTTCGAAGTAAAGACACTTAATATAGTTATTAGATTAATTTGACACCACTAGCGGATCCAGGGGGGGGGGGCGCACCCGGCGCACGCCCCCCCTAAAATTCCCGGAGCTTACATGTTCTTTGGTATGGAAACAATAAAATATACTATATTTTCCTATTTTTTCTTCGCTCGCTTCGCTCGCGTATCTTTATACAACATTGCCTTTTGAGATGTACTCGTACACAACACAGAGTGCACGCAATTTAAACGTTCCCGCTTAGAGTGATTAAAAGTTACGCCCCCCCCCCCCAACCCAAAATCCTGGATCCGCCCCTGGACACTGAACAATATACTCCACGATGCTTTTGAAAGAGACCTGGAGAGCCATCATTTTTGGTCTTCCATTTATTTTATCTTAACAGTGGTTTACGTTAAAGCATTAAAAATCAGATATGTATGCCTACATCATAAAGTGTAACAGCCAGTCTGCTAAATAACCTAGGTATTCAATAAAGATAAATATATTTCTCTTTTACAGTTATTCTAAGTACCTTAATTTGGTTAATATCGATATATGCATTAGCTAAATGTTTAGGAATGCATCATTTTCAGACATTACTCAGTGCTTGCGATACTTGGAAACCGCTGGAATGGCGCCTGAACACCTTCTTCTTCTGGGTATAAATAGCCCCTACCAGTTTGATACGTACTTTATGTTATCGCCTTAAATTTTGTTCAAACTTTGCTCTCTCCAATATAATTGGCTAAGTTGATTAAGACGATAAGTGTTTGGAATTGGTTTGGAATTGGTTTTGTTCGTTCGGATCTAAGGTAATTTATGACTGTGTTAACATACGTATGTCATGCACTTATCTTTTTATTATAATTTTTCTCTCGTGCGCGCAATAAGCGTATCCGATAAAAATAAAGTCATAAGACAACACATGTTAATAATAGTGTCTACTCATATTTCAAATAAATGACTAGGAAAAGTTAAGGTTCCAAAATAATAAATACAGATCCAAAAAGACAACAGAAAACATTTTGTCACTGAAATGGACGAGTGAACAAAATCTACCAAGGGGTCTGCGATGAAAAGTCTCCCTCTCTCTCTCTCTCTGTGTTTTGCGTTTTTTTGTGCACACTTCTTGACATTTAAGATATATTGTATACAATAGCAGCCAATACCTTTTCAACCACAGGCTTCTGTAGAACGATTATTTTATAGATCTGTCTGAAAAATATCTTGCTCTAGACAGCTGCAGTCGTTGCAAGTATATTGGTTGGAGGAAATGCGTGCCAAGTGAAGTATTAAGATTTTTAAACATCCGTAAAAGGAAACACGACAAGTAGTAGAAAGTGGAAAAAGTATATCAAATAACATAAGAATATCAATATTTCATAACACACTGTTTAACTAGTATACACTTTGTGTCTCGCAGCTGATGCAGTAAAATGCAAGTAGATCATTTGGCCTCATTGATTGCTTTTGAGAGGCTGACTTGTCGAGCGTAAGGGCGACACTTTTGATATAACTGTCACACTATACACCAAACTTTTTGTCAGTGTTTTAGCAAAGTTTTGTAGCATGTTGTCAGTTATTAAAATGCACGTATGGAATTAAAAAAAATCATTTATCAAAAAGTTTATTTTTTCCGATGCCAGATAAATACTAGACAGGCAAACAATAGGTATAACTTAATAAGCCAAAAACTTGAAAGCAAAGCGACTTAAATATCTAACAGTCTGTGTGCATTTCAGTTTTTAGACCAATGCTTTCTTTCATGTGTAGAACGGAAAGATTCGTCGGTATTTCATTAACACAAATATATAAACCTGATGCTCTCTAAAACGCTGGGTAATATCTAATGCTATGTATATACCAAATTTCATTACGATACCTGTATCAATTCTTTAAATACTATACTTTGTAAAGTAATTCAGAGAAACATTTTCTGAAACTATTTGTGACAGTGGTCAATTTCTAAAACAACACTTTAGAGAAACTTTAAACAGGCTTTATTTTGCAGTGCCTACATCATAGAAATCCAGGATGACGTAAGACAATGGAAACGTTTACACAGGGCAGTCACGTACAGTTAACGGTATTTCTCACCGATGGGGCTGTTTATTGTTACTATGGCATAAATTCGAATCAGTCACAGTACGACAAATTTGACAATTACTTGTGCAATCACGTTCAAACAAAGTAACTGGCTACATAATGTCTGGGGCAAATATCAGATAGAATACAGGTACTACGTAAGTTCAATAGCTGACACAACAGTCACCCGTTTGCCTGATAAACCTTAATGATGGTGCCGTACACACACACACACACACACACATATATATATGTATATATTAAACATCTTTTATTAGTAGTAGTAGAGATGAATAAAGTTGAAAGGTAAATCTTATGCTGTTTGTTATGACCTTTTTTTGAAACATAACTACAAATTTTACTGAAGTTACCACATACTTCTAGGCTTTAATCAAATGTAACTGAATTTTATGACTACCCGTTTCCTTTTGCTATTTTTGATGTTAATGTATAAAGAAAATATCTCTAAAATATGCAGATACAGTCGCATAATTTCTTTTTGTTAAAATCACTGTCCAATAATTTTTGACCTATCGATCTAATATCTATCTGTAGAAGTAAGTTCAGAAATAACTGAACAAAGGCGCTTTCTCGTAAACAATGGTATTATCATAGTGTGATACGCATGTATGTTTAAACAATCTACAACAATTTTTAAAAAATCTAAAATATCTGGCTATATTCGTTATGTGTTCTATATATTGCGCTCTCATAACAGGTTGTTATTTGTGCTTGGTAAAAGCCTTGAATCACATCTGTAAGGCAAAACCTGATACACGATAAAACAGAATCATATCAAGTACATTCGTATTCTAGTATTGTCATCAGCTCTGTTGCTCAACATGTTTCTATGCAAATTCTGTCAGGAAACACTCTCTAAAACGTTAATGTCTGAATTTTCAGAGTGCGTCATGGTGCCTGAATACATTCTAGAATGAAAAGGCAGAACAACGATATAATGTTATTGGAAAACTGAAATGATTACTGAAATCCCAAGATTTCTAGCAAAACCTTTTTTTGTAGATAATTTTGGGCTATTATTTAAAGATTCCTCATTTTTCAATGTACCATAGTTCATGTACAGAAAATTTGGTAGATAAACCTCCAGGTTTTGTGCTTGATCTCGTAAATATAAACTTTGTCTAAAGAAATGGGATGTCTAATTTAATATTTTTTGTCAGTTTTACAACTATACCTGGCAAACTTCCACATTTAAGTATAACTGCAACATCCAAAACTTAATTTTGAATGGCATACAAATACCGAATGCACCTAAAAACATAGTGAAGTGGAAATGTCACATATAAATATCATGAACAGAGGAAGCTAATGGTTAAACACCACTAAATCAAATTCTACATTTGTTTTATTGTAGCATCAAGGCTTGTTCTCATATGATTAGCGTCTGAAGAGGTAACATTTGCTATTTTCTGGACAGGAGCCATCATAAGAAACAATTTTATTACACAATTTCAGATCATAGTCAATCGACTTCTCGAAGAAAATTACCAGCCACTTCGATATCTTTAAAACCTGGCTTTCAGTGCATTCCTAAATGTTGGAACTGTTTTTAAGAAGGAAAAAATCAGAACAAGTTATTCACTTTAACCAGTCGGACAGCTTTGTCCAGCTAGAGATCCGATACAACACAGATTTGGTTGTGTAAAACCTAAATAATTCTAGCTGATCGACTATTTGTGATAAGTTTCTGTTGCTGTTGTTTGTATCAGAATAATTACAATAGAAATGAATAAATACTTATCTACTAAGTACACTAAATAACTACTTTGTACATGAATAGATAGAGGGTATTTCATTCGACTATTCATCCTTTTGAAATTTATGGATTCTTACTTAACTAAAGTTTACTATACTAACGCTGTATACCTTTTATTGTCAAATGTAGCTTATTACAAAATAATTTGATTTATTACTGACATGGACGACCTCTGTCCTGATTGGAATACCAATCTGAAGCATTGTGATCACAGGAAAAAAGATCAGCCGACGTTTGAAATTTTCCAGCTTTCTTCACGGGGGACCAACTACTAAATATTGCTGTTATTTTTTAACGAATGTTTCTATTGTGTGTTAATGCGCTTGTTTGTCTTTTTATATAAACTTTTTGGTCACTTCATTCATTACTTTGAAAGACTGTTTATTATTTTATTACTATATGTACTCATCGTTCTAATGAAACTTAATGTTCACGAAAAAAAATCGTGGATTTCAGAAGTCAAGACAGCTGATTTTATACATCAGTTATGTTACTAATATATATTCGCAGCCTTCAGAAATCAGCTCTTTCAAAAATCAGTGACTCCCAAGATCTTCCCAGGGTACAAAATCTACATTCATTGCTGATTCCTTTACCTGAATGAATCCAGTAGATAGATAAAAGATAAGGAAAACACATTTCTCATATGACTTTTATTTCCCGTTCAGGGCTTTGATCTGTTGATTCACTATAAATGATTTAAAAACGAAATGTAAATTCAACGTTTTAAGTGCCAAAAAAAACTTGATTTTATCTTTTTTTAAAAACTGTCTGTTAACACACTTTCAACGACCAAGGCCCAGGAGAGATAAAATCTTTTAAATTTATATTATAATGCATATTAAACTTTAAGTAAATATCAGTAAAATGTATTAAATATCATTTTATGCTATCTATCCTTATCAGCAAAATTCTAAAAAATTAAATATGTCAATCTTCCACAGCGGGTGAAAGAAACTGGGATGGCAGGTTTTGGTCATAAATCAGGGTGTTTGTCGTGGACGTAATTTTATAGTTTATAACAGGTTTTTTATATTTGCGACGCTTGCAGACCTTCTTGGATGGAAATAATGAAAGAGATTTCACCTTAATGTAATTTATCTTTTCCACACTTTCTAGTTTATAAACAGCTACGACGGCAACACCGTGTGTTATAGCGTCGATTATAAGGTTAAAAATAGCAGGTAATATTTGGATGCGTCTTTTATCCGAATCGATTTAATTATTTGAACTCGACAGGCAACTGCCGTTTGAAAAAAAAGTTGGTTGTGTCAAATTGTCTTTTAGAAGGCCAGAAATGTACGAGAGCTAAAGCACTCTATTTTGTTTGCAGATGCCAATAAAAATAAATTTAATATATATCTTTAAACTGAAGACCTGTTTGTTCAGACATATTATAACTAAGGATATGCACATTTTTTTAAGAACAGCAACAAGATATTTGTTTAACCTTTTATTTCCTTATACGTGTATCTCTTGATGTTAATGGGGTTAATTATGATACTGAAACATTGTTTGTTTTGTTAAGTAACAAAATAACATGAATTTCATGGAATAACATACTTGAACAGAATAACAAACATGCTTGAATAGAATAACAAATATACTTGTAATATCAATTATGATAATAAACTATGACCATGCTTTGATTACTTTGATATAATTCAACATAAAGACCAGGTGAGATACAGTCACTGTCGTAGCAAAGTACGACCGGAAACCAGACAATGCACTTTGACTGATGACATCACAAGCACCTGTTACCAGAATATAGCTGATCTAATGGTTGGCAAAAAGAATCAATATTTATATACATTTGATAGCAGCAGAATTTTTAACTGTAGATAACTTTTTTCTTTGTGAGCCGAATTTTAAGATTCTTATATATTTGAAAGCTCTTTTAATTCATATTTTGAAAATATAAGAGATTTTGAATTTTTGCTTTAAAAAAAGAAAACTAAACTAATTTATATTTGTCGTTTCAGCCTTTTTCTAGTAGCTTAAATGCACTAAGTTTAACCATTTACAAAGAAGAAAGTAAACAGTTTTGACAATTATTTTTTTAATATGTATAATATGAGTTTACAGACCTTTTAAATGATATAACATATTAAATAGTTTGATGAAAAATGACTTTGCAACTGTAATAACTATGTTTTACATTTTTATCAACAGCCATGTTTTTGCCAACCTTCAAAAAGTTACTTGTATCTCTTATCAGTTACTTGTTACTATTAATAGATTTCAAAACGGTAATATTCAATGTTCCTTCACAATATTACTAGACAGTCACGTGATTCTGTCCGAGGATTTCCGGAATAACACAACTTCGCAAATTGATTCAGCAGGTAGTACATCGTAAAAGTACGTAATGGTTCGGCAATATTCGGATCTTCTAACAGCCAATCAAAACATAGAATTACATAATAATAAATAATATTGGATAACACTAACCCCGCTCCAATTGTACATATAGGAATATAATACTGGCAATTTTCCGTACAGAAAAAAAACAAAACAAAAAAACAAACAAACCCCCAAACAACAACAACAACAACTTCGAAACTAACGAGAAACATTCTTACTCTTCTACCACTTCACCTTCGGTATAAAACCAAAAACCGTTCAAGGGTCTTGAGTTTTGCTTTTTGTTAAACGAATAAATCAAGTCTTCTCCAGAAAGAGTTCCACTTAATGTTTTTTTTTCTAAAAAATGTTGTCTAAGAGATGAATTTAGCGTAATAAGACATTTATATGATAATAACAGCAGTTTCTTAGGACTTCTGACGTGCTTCTTTTTTTTCCAGCATTCAAACTGACTTATCGCTTACTGTCATGGAAATTATACACTTGCTTATAACGCAGTTAAAAAGAAATAATACAGATGACGTCACCTGTCATTCTGCAGACAATGATTGAATTTCATTAACATGTTGTGTAACTGTAACGAGAGACTAGAGCATTAGTCACTGAATTCTACATATATACATAAAAATTTACATATATGTAATATGCAGGGACAGCTTTCATCACACAGAGAAATATTGAACACCATGAGTCAGCAACAGGTATTTCTCGTAAGAGTTGCAATGATCAAAACCGATCTTGTAAATTTTATATAAGCTTTTATCTCAGAAGCAAATACGGTTGTTGATGTATAACTGTATTCACTTATATAACGCATTATTTTCGCTTGTGTTTACGTTTTAGGCAAAAATCACAATTTCATGTCTTTAAAGGAGCATAATATCTTATTTACTAAAATACTAGCGTTTTATCAATATAGCTAAGTAATATTCCCTTAAACAGCTCTCTTATGTACACCTAATTTAGTGGCTTTTGCAATTATCACTCACTGAATGTTTACGCATGCATTATTATCAGACATTACATAGTGCCTGCGACATTTCGAAATCAGTAGAATGGCGCCTGAGTACGTACTTTGTTTTGGTTAAAAACCATAAACATTAAGAGATCTACGTTACGTAATAGCCTATTTCTTTGTCAATCACATTTCCTTTTTTTCTGCGTACAATAGTCGTAATTAATTGTGAATTGGTTTGTACTTGAGTATCTCCTTCAGCTTAATGACTAATTGTCATCTATAGGGGAGTAACTATTACATACAGAAGTAAGACGCAGTTATATAAAACAAAAATGCTGTAATGGCCTTACATCGCTCACCTCGCATCGACTAAATAGACTTGAAAGTGTTTACTGTAAACACTAGAGATGAATATTTTACTGAAGACAAGTTTACTTCTGTGGGCGAAAGATACACAACATACGATGAAGCCAGATGCTTTATGAGACAGAGGATAGAAATATGAATAGCAAACTTAGCATCATGTCTTCAAATGTCACACAAAATAATTCCTCTCTTTTTTTCTCAAAAGTATTGCAAACATGTTAACAGACAAAACATTTACTTCTCTAAATTATACATCTATTTATCTTAAGATTCCGTGTTTGATTTCGCAAAGTACCATAAGTAAACAAGAAATGTGCCTCAACACAGCTTTGACAAAGATTGACAGTGCAAAAGAAAAACTAATAAAATTACAAAATCCTGGCCATAAATTATTAGCTCGTCTGTTTTCGAAAAAAAGAAGTCGCGCTATTGTGATCACTGAGTCGGCAACGTGGGCTTAGTCGTCGGCGGCGTCGTGCAGAAACTTTAATGAAGCTGAAAACCCATAAACCGTAAGGCTTAGAGTTTTGATATTTTGTGTGTAGCATTGTCTACCTCTATCAAGCTGGTTCAAATTATGACCGCATGGTCAATACTGGCCTCACCTTTCGGGCTTAGATACAGTTATATAGGATAAACCTTAAAACTCTTCTTCTCCAAAAGTGCTAGACACAGAGCTTGTAATTTGATGTAAGGCATCCTCCAGTAGACTTCTACCAAGATTGTTCATTGTCCCTTGGGACAAAATTAGCCCCATCCCAGGGGTCACTTGGTTTTGCATAGACTTACATATTGAAAAACTTCTTATGTAAAAGCACAGAGCTTACAACTTAACAACTTACTTATATGGGATGGGTAGGTACTTCCCCTTGCTCCGCGGTGCTCTTGTATTTGTTTACTTTTTTCATTTGGCCAAGAGCTTTGTCGATTGATGAGTCTGAATAACTGTAGTAAAAGACGAAGAAAAACAATGTTCTTCTTAACCAGGAGATGGTTAAAGATATGCTCAGGCTTCACAGCTGCAACGATATTTCGTGGAAGGAAATACGTACCAGTTTTGTATTTGCATGCGCTTATGACACATTTTACAAGTACCTACTTTGGTGGTTTCTATCAAGTAATTGGTCATTTGAGAAAGTCTCAGATTTTAAAGGAATTGTGTTCATATCCTTGATATCAAAGACAACGATAGGATAGCAAATAACATATGTATGGTGGCTGATTTGTGCCATGTCGCATGAGCGTGTTTTTCAGGCGAAATGGCGAAAGGTCAAAAACACGACAAACGGTGATTTTGTCATGTTTTCTTTTTTCGGCCTTATGTCTTTTCGCCCCGCCCTCGCAAAACTGCTGTTGTTTAGTCGATCTTTCGTGTCTTCGTTTGGCGGGGAGTGCAAATGCAAAAGGTCGACACACGACATAGTCACTGTTTGTCTGTTTTAGTTTTTTTTACCTTTCGCACCATCAAGGCAAACACGCGAAAACAGGATAAATAGAAGGCGAAAACACAATACCTACACAGTTTCGTGTTTTCGCCATAAGCCTGTCATGTTTTCACGTTTTCATGTTGGCGGGGCGAAAGGTCGAAAACATGACAAAGTTACCATTTGTCGTGTTTACGACCTTTCGCCATGACATGGCACACACCAGCCATTATACATATGACATCGATAAAAAAAAAACTGGTTGTCGAAAACTATGCACAAACAAAGTTTATTTTGTCTTAACACTTTGGTTAACTAGGGGACATAAGGCTATGAAGGAGAAACATTGCACTGTTCTTTTTTTTATAGAATTACATGTAGTCACATTGACCGAATAACATTTGATAAACTTTCTTTTTGTGTTGTGTTTAAATGCGAGATCCATAAGTCGCCATATTGTCAACTGATTTATTCAAAGCATAACAAGTTCAACTAAAATACGTTTATTCAATCAGACGAACTGAAAACCTGTTTAAAGAGAAACAAGATTAATTTTGATGCAAAGCATCAAAGGCGGCGCACATGGTTTTAAAATAAGATAAATAATAATTATATAAATTAACTTAAACAATTGTAACGTGTGTAGTACATGTTGTACATTTTGATGATATAATCAAGTTATTTACAGATGGGATGTAAAAAGATTTTAAAGGGGCACATTTGAATTATATCCATGTTTTAATCACTTTTTTGAAGATGTGAAATCATGTGAATTCACTTTTCTTCAACAAAATGACCAGATATGAATGACTATATTCTCATAAAAAATCATTTGATCTTTCACTTTTTAGGAAAATTGCATATTGTCTCCCTTTAAAATTAAAAATTGGGATGATAATCAAGTGTTCTTCGTCTGCGACACAATTCAGCAGTTGAATATTCCAAATGTCTACTTTTGCTTTATTTCAACAATCTATACCCTTTTAATGATTTTAGTCTGTTTAAATCCTACTGTTTTGTGTCTTTTTCTGTTCTATCCTTGTTGCGCAACCATGATGGACAGGATATAATCCAATTTTTACAAACTCAGATTTTCAATCTATTTCTTGAAGAAATGTTATGTTTTCATTGTTATAATAATTATTGTATGCATGAAGAAAATACCATCACACATGCACATGCAGTGGTCATAAGCCTTCAACGTACATTAAATACTATACTTTATATAGATTTGCTGCGATTGACCAAGGAACATTTTGGAACCATCGATAGCACAATAAGTAAATTGAAACAAAGATGACTTCAGTAATCGAAAAGTTTGAAAAGGGTTGCTAAGTTTACTGTCCAAAGTTTCTAGGCAGCCCAAGACATGTCAAAATTTCAAATTTAAACCTTGAATGACAATTCCAAGAATATGTTTTTCTTCCCACAGAGAATGAGAATTTGAGATCCATGGACGGTTATTTCTGTAGAAGAGAACTGTAGAAGAGAATGGTCATTATAAATTATTTAAAATCACCTCGTAATCTTGCTTTTTCCCCGGTCTGTGTTTAAGAGAAAATTATATCTAAGGAATTACCGTCTCTGGTAGGAAACGGGAAACGAATTTTTGTGTAGCAGTAGCAGTGTGAGTGTATTTCTGACATTGGAACAAAGAGAGCTGCCGACCTGACAGTGCTTCCGATAGGTAATCAACTATGGAGTACACATTCTCCTATAATAGATGAAGGGCTTTACTACTAAATATTTTCTTGTACGCATAATATTCCCAGATTTGATGAAAAATATACCAAGATACTTGTCTCTGAAGGTATGTCCTCGATTTTGAAATAACAATTCCTATGTTATCGACATCCAAACAATAAAACCTTACATGTAACATCTTTGTTCGAATTCCACATTTCACAGTATGGTATTACATCATTTCAAATATTTTGTAATTTGTCTGCACTAGATAACACCCGAAGAACAACTGGTACTCTATCATATTCATGGTTTAACGGTTTAGTGGCGTAGTGAATAGATATGTTTTTTTTTGTAACTATAACGACTGAATTGACTCCAGCAAAGTAAGAGTGTTCTTCAAATTCATCCTTGTGTCTGTATTCACAAAGACAGACTCATTCTTTATTATTGCATTAAAACGACAGATTTTGTACAATTTCTATTTTCAAGTTAGTTTATACAAATCAATTTTATTTCGATTATGACGAAAGCTTTTATCATTCTCAAATCCGTCCCTGGAACCAACCAGTACTAAGTAATGAGAATAAAGTTTCTTGCTGAAGGAAATAACCCATGCCGACACGGCCGCTGACGGGGTTCGAACTCGTGTCTTGACTAGCTATCCTTAGATTACAAGTCCGACCTTTTAACCACTCGGCTTCACTTTTCTTTATATAGCTATAGTTGAAAAAATTAACAAAGATTTGCATTTCAGATTAAGTAGCAACACACTGCTAGATAAATGCAGTGAATACACAAGTACTTGCAGCGCTTTGATTTGTTTTGGGAAAAGTCATTAAATCTGTAAATTTTGCATCAAAAACTTTTAACTAAAAATACAAACTTACCTGATTTGGATCAATTTATTTTTAAAATTAATACATACGATTTATGAAGTGACATATTTTAAGTGATGTACAGAATAATTGGATTAATGATCCAAGATTCTCCCAAATTGATTACGTCAGCCCATGGTACAAAATGAAACACTATTCCAATATAGGCGTCGCCGTTCTCGGCGCCGCCAATAATGCAAACGTTTGCATATAAGTAAAAATATGTCAGACATTGTATATGGCGCCTGTACAGTATATAGCAGCTGCCATTGGTCACCTTTGTAACGACTTAAGTATAGATCATTCACTTATCAGTGTCGCATGAATATTGTAACTATCATTTGCACCATCACGTCGAAACAAGTACTTGGCTACAGAATGTCTGGGGGCAAATGTCAGGTAGACTTTAATTATACTGTGCACACGTTAAATAGACCAGAGAAACGTTCAGATTGCTGCATAATAAATGTTGGTGATATTGCAGTACATGCCCTTAACATCTATAAAATCTGACAAATGCATATCATGCAACGCTTTAGTCATTACAATAAATTTACTGAGAAGTTTAAAATCAATATTGTATATAGTGCGGCTAACTGAAGCAAAGTGAGGCTTTCCATTAGAACAAGGGGAAAACCTCTCCCCCTTGTTCAAAGCAATTCTGACAATGATAAGTAAATCATGTAAATAAAAATGATATAAAACTAGATTGTTCAAACAAAATTGATAAGTGTATAGAGAATATATGTCTTAAGTTGCAAATTATCAGATGAAGTATGAAAGGTCAGATACTTACGTAAACACTAAAACGAAAGAAACTTACCAGACAATAGATATTTGAAGCCATACACAGTATAACACGAAGGGTATTTCATTCAAATGATTCAGATAATGGACAAAAGACTTGAAATAGTCATCAACACATCTTTTAATCATTACACTATCACATCTGCAACAAGGACTCGGGTGACTTTTAAAACTAGACCACTATATATGTGTAATTATCTAATGTTTTAGTTCTGAGTAAGGTATCAAACCAGAATAACAAATGTAACGGAAATTCTACTCACCATGCCATCACACAAGCCAACAGCAACCCTGGTCCCTGGCTGGTCCAAAATATCTCCATGGAAATGGCAGGAAGTTTTACTTTTATCGAGGTAAGAAAATTTAGAATCAGTCACATTTCCAAAACGATTTTGCTTTCTTTCTATAACCATACCAGGAGATATTAAATTTTTTGTACGTTTTAATGTCAAAATATGGTTTTTATTGTTTATATTAATGTTGTAATGAAAATTATCGTCTGATTGCACGTTTGAGTCTGTACTGCGCCTGCGCAGTGAATGAACCGGATGTAAATTGAAAGTAATATGGCGGCCGTCACGTGTAACACGTGAAGGTGTGACTATTTCATATTCCTCTAATGTTTGCAGAAATTCATCTGAAAAGAAAAAAGATGAATTAGGGAAATCATTTGGTTTTTAGTCATTTGAAAATGAGTTGTATGGCTCCATGAAATAATAGTATTATTTATATACGAAATGTTTTAACGCTTTAAGTTTTAAGCAGGAACTATTCAAGAGATCACTCGCTAATGGAATATAATTTTGTAGTCAGTGGAATACATAATCTTGAGATCAGTTTAAAAAAATACATAAATATTCATTTTTATATCATTGAACGAAAAAACTGACTTCTGTAAATGACGAAAGATCCATGCTTTTGATCAATTTATGTGTTTACGCGCATATAAACTAATCCATTCTACTCTGACAGTATTCGACTTTAATGTAAGACAGCTGTCGCGTTCCATATAATAAGGACAAACTACCTGGAAACCTATGTAATAAAGTATCTGCATGTATTGAAAGAACTTACAACATTATTTATTGTATTACCTTAATTACATCATGTTGTGTTTATGGTTGGTGCGTTTAAACAATTAGCAATGATTAGTTCCCCATATCTCTGTGTCTTAAAACTATTACAAGCTACTGTAAGAAAACAGATGTTAATGCATGGAACAATATGTTTTTCTACTGATTTTTTTTCAGATTCGCCATAAGCATGAAAAACATGAATATAGAAATGAAATCCCTCCCAAAAGAAACAAGACAATTAAGAATCAATTTCAAGCACGCAATAACTTGAAAACAAGCTCCTGACGATATATAAACATAAATAAATGACGGAAAGACTGAAAACAAAAAGGAAAAATAGAAACGAAAGAACTGAAATTAAATGAAACAAAGAAAAGAAATATATTCCATGATAACACTATTACAACTATAGTTAACAGTTATACGCGCATTCATTATCTTGATAGTAAAAGTTATGCATTTAGCTACATTATTCAGCAACTACTGTACATGTTTATGACTTTAGGCTTTAATACTCGTAGAACGAACTCTTTTAATACTAACACATTTTAATGCTTTTCCCAAGACACTTGTTTTTACTTTTGGGCCTTTTTGAATTCTCGAAATATATACATTCATGCGTTTTGCAGATTTCAGTGAAATACACACTGTCACATCGAATCGCGGTATTACGAAATACACTGTCACATCGAATCGCTGTATTACGAAATACACTGTCACATCGAATCGCGGTATTACGAAATACACTGTCACATCGAATCGCGGTATTACGAAATACACTGTCACATCGAATCGCTGTATAACGAAATAACGGTAAACTAAGAAGAAATTCTTCTGAACCTTCAGTACCTTTTGAGACGAAGATGGATGCGACGCAACGAAAAAAAAACCGCGATTCTACAAAAGAAATTACGAGGTTCATTGCCGATTTCGAATGTGCTTTCGTATGCATCCCTTTGACTCCGTCACCTCTAGGTGGGTCAGGTCGGTAAAGTTCATTAAGGTGCATGCACCTGTGAAGTTTGGAGGCTGTAGGAGGAAGGACTTCCAAATTATGGTCAAGGTTAAAGTTTTGTGACAAACAAACAGACAAACAGACCAAAAACAATATGCATTCCCTCCGAATGCATAACAAAAGAGCGACTTTTATTTCATTCACTGTCATCATGACCATATTTTATCCTTGGATAACAAAGTTATTCTGCGTACAAATTGCTCTGCCACTCACTTTCGCACTGGATCGAAATTATGTCAAACTTGCCCTTTGCCTGCTTGAAAATAAAATGTAGTCAGTCTTCCACAGCCCTTTCAACTTGTCAAAACTTATAACAATATTGCATAAGCAAGAGTGTATTTCAACATTAAAAGTAACGCTGCTAAAAAAACGGAAACTCTTCGAAACGAAAATAGATACTGATCAAATATAGATTTTTGACGTGCCGACTGACAAAAGGGTATTCTTGCATGGCACTTTAATTATCTCTACTGGGTTATATCATTTGCTGACCTTTGGCGAAACCATTGCGCTACGAAAATTTCATTACATTTTATCTTAATATCGTCTGGCTGTTATGATACAAATTTTTAAACCTTAAGCAATCAAATTTGGGATCGCTTACACATTACTTTGATTTATTTAAGGTATTTGATACCAAGGTAAATAATTTACATCTTTTTAGCAGGGCAAAATATGGGATCTGTTGTCTGGGTTAGTCTTAATTACAAAGTTGAATTGCTGTCAAAAGTAAGTCTATAGCATTGTGTTAGAGTTTTATCAATCCAATTTCTAAATGTCCTGGGGTCTGAGCAAGATTTACGCAGAATGTTCGTACCACGTAATTGTAATAAACTCCGAATACGATAATCTGAATCATAGATTAGCATTACCAAATTGAATAAATTTTTACTGTTTACTGACCCTGTCTATATGCAAATAATCAACCCGTTAAGTAGTTTTTATGTAAATAAACGCTATCACAGGAATGTCGCCTGAGATGTTGTGATAATCTTATATCTGTCAAAATTATGGATTTATTTTAGTTAAGAGAGTTTTGTAAACTTTAACGAAAAGATACCTTATATGTACTGAAGGACTATGACTAAATGTCAAAAAACAAAAATAAGAAGTTATTTGCAACTTTTAATAGATAAAAAGACATCATAAATATACCTATTGAAAACACTACAATGAACGTAAGAATAAATAATATTTATTTTCTGGAATAATCTTTACAATACTAAAACAGATAAATTTTCTTGACCTTGTAACAAATTCAGGGAGTTGTCATGACCCGAAAATAAACCTATAAATATGCATTTCATTGGCCTACTCTCTATAGAATAAAAACATGTTCAATTTTTTGTAAGGGCATAGAGATACAGAAATGATGTATTAAATTTCTACCAACTAAATATTGTATAACAACAACTTTAAATAATTATATAGACTGATATTACTCTATCCATTTTATTTGTTGTACTTTTGTAATTTCGACTGACACCTTGTAGACCGTCAATATATCACTTATACGCTTCTAAAGGCAACGGGGTGCTCAAAGTGTTAGGGTATGCAACGGGGTGCTCAAAGTGTTAGGGTATGCCGCTTTAAAACTTACTTTTCAGGCCATTGAAATGAAGAATCAGTGTATACAGCAATCGAAAGTTTACGTCAGATGCTGGCGACTCTGATACTAATTATTTTGTAATTTTTAGTATGAAATAAAGTTTTCTTGGTTGGTGGGGGCGTTATATATTTAACAACGTTTTTGAAGTTAAGAGATGTGAATTATTTCTTGAACAAGTGAGATAAGCGAGGAACATTAAAGCAAAACATCAATCCTCCTTAATGATTCTCCATTTATATTAATTGCATTTGGTACCTGAATCGTATAAAAAAAATGTCGATTTTGAAGATGTTGCAGAAGCATTCAATTGTATGGTTCTAAATAGCATTTATACTGTCATCTACGTTCTATGATAAAAACCCACTTCGACCAAAAAATACTAGGTCGTGTACAAAAATATTATCTACCGGTACAGTAGACAGCAGTATGCATATTTGTGTGGCGTGGTATTCTACGTTTGAATATATTACAGATGTTGTTGATGCATTTAATGGGCAATGTGAAAGTCCTTGTCAAGATATTTGTTCACGTGCTATTTGTTAAATATCTGACTAAACTAACTGAAACTGATCTTAATTACTCCTTTTTAAAATAATTTACTATCAAAGCTGATAAAAATAACACAATTCTAATGCCAACATTGCATGACAAAATGTATTAAAGCGCTGGCAATATCCATTCGTGAACTTTGGTTATTCAGTACAAATTATACCATATAACGCATTAAAAATGACCAGATACATTCATTTTTAGTCATGAAAATGTAAAGGTCAAGCAAAGAGTGTGAAATTTTAACAATTAACTCATTATTTCCGTTTAAGTGTGTTTAATTTATCTCGTCACGTGACCTATTTGACAAGCATTAAGTTGACTGTCCGATTGTTCGAGCGCGGGTCAATGATCGGGACTCTCTACGTTATACAAATATTTAATGAGCACATTTTATTTGTGTTGTGCTGAGATATTTACTCGTACTCGTAAGCACCCCCCTGTTTAACTCAAAAGACATTGCAAATATTAAGTGGGTGAAATATAGCGTAATTTCTTTCCTTTGAGAAACTGATTCAAAATAATCTTATATTTTGTCTACGTCATTTAAGGAATAAATAAAAGTTCAAATGTCTTGTTGTAAGAGAGAGGCTACTAGAATGATAAAACATACGAACATTTTGCAGGAAACCCACTGGCATTGATATCAATACAGTGGTATCACACCAAAGCCCTAAATAACTAAATACATAAAGTAGTTCATAGGTATCAGACCACTATATTTTAAACATTAGTGAGGAAACCGTAAAAAGGGGGAGTAACACTCCGGAAGTTTGTTCTTGTTATTGATAACCATAGCTGCTAACTATATATTTCACATGGCTAACCTACAATCATAACTTGTATAAAGTTGTTCTGTCACAAACAAGGTGACAATAGGTGCACAAATGTCTTTCAGATAAAGAAGTGCACGCTTGTACGAGCAATGTTTATCAAGTGCTGTAGTTCAAATTTTATCTTGTATAATGTTTGAAGTCTTGATCTATATGACTTAAGATATAGATTATAATCACATTTATTGCATAATCTTAATGTCAGTCTTCGGTTCCTTTTCTTTGTTTAATAATCTTCCTTTGTGTACGGCAACTGTTCGTTAAATATACCTGCTGAATTGGTAAATGTGACTCATGTCCTTTACGAATTCACTCATAATTGAATAATAATAATAACATATACATTTAGTTTTAAAACTACTTCGAGATTCATGAATGCAATCACAGAGCATATCTAGTTTTATGTATTAGAAAGATATTGTTATGTAATTTTGTTTCAGATGTATGTAATCAAATATAGTCATTGTTCGTTCAATAACTAGTTTCTTAAGATTGCAATAATGTACAGCTGTTCAAATCACGCAACAATAAGTATCAGTAGATTTGTATGGCCTTTTTTTTAAACATATCTCTGAGTGACTTTGCAAAGCTTTTTTTTAAGAATTTCGGTCAGTATTTGTGCTGACAATTAAACATTGAATTCGGTTAAGAAATAATAACCTATCCATTTAAGAAGTCATTAAAAATATGCTTTATTATACAAGTGAAGTGTATTGTAAATAATAACAGAGAACCCATGGCCACTGATAGCCCTGAAGTTTGAAAGTTCAATATTGAAGGAGCAATTGAAATCTATTTTCTTCACTATATTTAACGAGAAAACCCATTCGTAAAATATTTGTAAATTTACGAGGAAATGGGAACTTGAATGATGGTGTGTTTTGAGTAATTGTATACAATTGTTCATTTGTTTGAATTATTTATATGTATAGAGTTTGTATGAAAAATTATCGTATTAAACAAGATAAATGAGGGCGGCATTCCTGGTTTCATTCACAATGACATTAATGGTTAGGACATATCTTTTTCCCTTTCAAATGTCAATTAGTTAAAAGCCAAATAAAATTTATTAAGATTTTAAATGAGATCTAAAATGACAAGCGCATACCATTTTTACTCTTTTTATTAATTAGGGAGGTCTTTCTACTCGTCACCATTTGGTCGTACAAATATAAACATTTGTGTACAAAAGTAAATATGACAATGGCTCGTAAACCTTAAGTCGGTGTAAAAGTTCAAAATGTTTAAAGAATACATACTTTTTGCAGTCTTAGTTGAGATAAGCCCTAAACATTTTGATTAGATTCCAGTTTTTTTCCCAAAATGCTCAGCTAATTGGTTGATTAGAATGTATCAAATTTTAGATAGTTATTACACCAAGCATTTCAGGGCAAAATTGTTTCCCTCATTTAAATGATATGCTACAATACAAGTATTCATAAGCTATATTTGATTGCATAATATATAATTCAATTGTAAATGTCAAGAAAAAGTAATAAATAAAATAAATCCAAGCAAAAACAAGCTGTAAAATGCCATCATTATGTTAACAAAATGACCAAGTACAGTAAAACGGACAGTAAAATGGATTTTGGCATGTTTGCTTTAAACATTATTAGCTTCATACGTTCTACAGATGACAGCGTTTCCATCACTGTATATTTATATTATGAATTTATGTTTACAATACGTCCTGCGGATTTTGGCATGCTTTTGGTATTGCTGTTCAAAATGCAGCACGTTCTGTGTTTAGACATTTATGTTTACAATACGTCCTACGGATTTCGGCAGGTTTTTTTTGTCATCAATGTTTACAACACATCTTAAGTTTCATAGTATTTCTTAAAACATTGATAACTTCAAAAGCGGTACAGGTGACAGATTTTCATCATTTAATGCTTACATTATGTTTTACACTCATGTTAACAATACGTCCTAGATATATAAGCACGTTTCATATTAAATTTTCATGTTTACAATACGTCAAAATATTACGTAATGTTACATCTTATTCGTCAGTGATTTTTTATGTTTTTATTAATTTTACAGAAAGTCCTTATGAATGAAGACGCAGCAATTATAACCATGCTTGATACAGTACTTATAACTTTAGATGTTGGTGTGTTAACCTTGAGTAAAAATAGTTCAGGCAGTTAACAATAGGTCACAGTGTACTAAATAGCTTAATGTTTACAATAAATTATCATATCTTATACACTTTTAACAGCCAATTCAAATTTATCTTCGGGCAACTACACTAGTCATGCCATTATGGCTGTACCTAGGGCTCGCATCACAAATGTGATCGGGGACTGTAACATTTTATACGTTTTGAGATAATGGCACATTAGGATGACAGCTTAAACAGGTCGTAACTCTTCGTATTATCCAATTTATTATACATTAAAGATCGATTTTATGCCATTATAAAATGATAATCCCAGCGCATAAATATGTCAAGATTATACACCTAAACAGAGTTGTACAAGACGCTCCTTATGCTGACAGTATGATGGACAAAAAGATCGTAACATTTTAGTATAATTTAAGAATTTATTTGACTTAGAATGCAGTTTTCAGCTCTTCAAAACTAATTTATGTTAATACCTTATGTCAAGCTGGGACGTGACGCCTAGCCTACAGACTATACTGTAAGGTCAAGGACAAATTCCGATACCAAGACTCGTACCTTGGCTAGCTCTCTAAAGCCATGTCTCTCCAAGACAAGAACAATTAAATTAATTATTTTTCTTCTGTAAACAGATCAAATATACTATTAATTGCTTATAAACTACAGTCTGGCATGTTAGCAAGGATTTGAAAGAACAAAACTTTTTTTTTTATATTGGCCTTTACAGTATGTACTCCTACTACCAGTGATATATCAGTCTTAAATTATTGTTTAGTAGTTACAACATACCTTAAATTTTAGCAATACGATAAAGTAATGTTTGGACTGAAGCATTATATGTTTAGAACATGCAATTCTAGAATTAATCCTTGGTATAAATGTTTTATCTAAACAAAGCCCGTTTCTTCGTCTACTACAGAAGGAGAAATATGACCCGAAGAAAAAAGGAAATGTTTAAATAAATGATATATCCAGAGCAAGTTACAGACAAGTTTCATCTGTTGGGTTTTTCTGTATCGGCCATGCACTTTCACTCTCCTTTGTGCAAGGTACTTGTACAAAATGCAATGAAATTATCATTATATTACAACCATGAAAACGTCACCTTTGTTACGTTCTTTACAAGATGAATTTGATATCAGAATGAACAAACTCTTTTTACCAAATTTCTGATATTTTGTAACACCTGAATTAAGAAGAAGAGGATTATTTTTGTACTACTTTACACTCATTTTAACACTAGACTTGATTTGATATCGCCAGACAGATATATTTAATTCGAGGACACGACACAGACATAATACGTCTTTATCCTTGAGTTTTCACTTATACTCGCATATTAAAATTCCTTACCGTGCAAAATTTATTGTAAAATATAACAAAGATGGGCTTATCTTACTAAGGAAGTGCTCGTCTCAACCGAATCAAAGGATGCCGCGTGAAAGCAAAATAAAAGAAGTTTTACAGCCGAACAATCAAACAGTGCGTAGTCATTTAAGAAACTGAATAAAATAAAAGGCTTATTTATGGCTGTGTGGTTCTCGTTTGAAAACATTTTGATGTTTTATATCCATAGGACAGAAAAAAGGCCCCAAAAAGTAGATTTTGGAGCAGTAAAGTAGTTAACGCAGTACGATTAAGTATTTTAATACAGCAGCGGTGAAATTTATAAAAAAGAAAAATGAATAAGAAAAGCAATCTAAATAAGCTTCAATTTGTTTGCAAACCTGTAAGATACAACTATTGATAGAACTTAGATGACTTCGAAATAAAAGGTGTTTCGAATAAAAGTAGTTCGAGATATACTACCGAGTTTCAACTGGAATCTTTGGTGAATTGACTTGTGTTTGAATATCCCCCTTTTGCGTACATTTAATGTAAATACTGTTTTTTTAAATTTCATTAATCAATCACGGTGTGTTCTGCAGAACAAATACTATTAAAGTTTACCTTTAGTTTGCCAGTAAAAAACTATTTAAAATGTTTATTCGTGCACGTTTCATTAAAATGTTAAACCTTAAGCTAAGCATTTTATATATTCATGATTATATTATAACATATTTTCCATGTTAATTGCCAAAATGAGATATAAATAATTGAAGATCAAACATTATCAAAGTTAATTCATAGTTTGCCTGTTTGCCAGATAAAGTGAAAGTATATTCGTGCATGCTACATTTAAAAGATTAAACCTTAAGTACATCAGTATATTAAATATTTACTTCAGTACAAAAACAGCTGTCTATAACACGATCTTTAATATAACTGGTCGAACTGCACAAACCACATGAAACACGTGCCACTACTGTATATATTTCATTTACCGAAAACTATTTCAGAAGTTATGAACGTTTCATTGTAATGTGTTTTTGATTATGTGACTATAAAAAAGCCTTTTACTATTCAGTTACCTAAAACAGATTGATAACAAGAACAAACAAACAAAAGAAGACTTTGTGGGGGTTTTTTTTGCTCTCTTTTTCTGTTTGCGTTTGCAATCCGTAGGAAAGATGCTTTAATATAGTTGATAAAATAACTTCAGAACGGAAGTCAATGACCAGGCTTGTATGTCATATGACTGAAGAAAAAACGAATGTCTTGCATGCCCTCAATAATATCTATTTTGAGGGTATCTGTAAGAGAGTCTCTTTAAAAGTTTCATTATAAACATTGGCACATGTTTTCTCGTTATGCATTTTGCACGCCAGAATATATACAGGTCTTGGCATTTAACATACTACCTGCACATACTCTGCAAAGCAAAATAGTCATAAAGTTAAGATTATATTTTAGACGGACCAGCTAAGCTATAAGTTTAAATGATTGATTAATTAATTGATTGAAAAATTAACTATGTTGTCTGATCCAGTGAACAAGACTGTAAAAGGGTTTTTTGCTTGCTTGCATGCCAACCGACCGACCGTGACTGACTGACTGACAGAGCGAATGTGATGACTAACTGATTGGTATCTTTGCTTACTTGCTAGCTAGGTATTTTGTTAGCTTGCATATTTGACTGTTACAGACCGATTGCGACCGACTGATCGACCAACCATACTCAGCCACCGACTGACCGAACGTAACCGACCGACCGACAGATCGACTGGTATTCTTGCTTGCTTGCTAGCTAGATATTTTGCTAGCTTGCATATTTGACAGTTTGTTTGCGTGATCGATATATTGACCGACCGATTGATTCTATTTGGTTTCAAACCGAAGACATATGTATCAAACTGATTGAATATCAATATTTGATTATATATTTAAAAAGTCAAACTTATTTGAGCGATTTCAGAAAATATTGGACTGATATTTGAATATCTGCAGTAGAAGATTCTGTCAGACATAACGCTATGGTAGTCTTTTGTTAGCTGGGATATGTAAAGTACAAAGTCTAAAACCACAGCATACTTTCAGAATTATGCTTTTTCAGAGGCATAACTATCGATTACATATTTCTTCTATATTTTTATATTATAAAACTTCCATAAAATATCAAATAAAGCTTTGCGCTTGTTCTGTAAAAATAAGCAATTTAAAGAAAATCTAAAAGAAAGTCAAAAGGTGCCTACCATTGATAACATCCGCTAGTGATACAACGCCTGAAAGGCCACACAAGAGTATTAAGAACTGTCCGAGGTAAACACTCTCCATCATTTCTATTAACTATTTCAACTTTTTTTTTACTATCACACTATTTACTTAAATAAATACATTTAAAAGATGAGCTTTATAACTTTCACAATACAGCTTCCAGTTTTGAGTTTAATATCCGTTTCTATTAATATATATCTCTCTGGATTTTTTATAAAATGTCACAGATAAAATCCCTGAATATTGTTACATGTTTGTGAACTTCTACTATGAGTATATCTCTGTCAACTATTATACTATGTATATTCCATGCATGGATCGTACAAAATTCCTGAATTCAAGATTTACTAATATGTCTATATTTTCGCAACATATATCAGTCAATGTATTCTTGTATACTTAATTACTAATAACTGTTTATATATTCCAATAAAACAACACAAATTTAATTCCGCGCTCCAAAGTACAAAGGTTCTCTTCTGTATATACTTTCACTATAATCTTGCCTAGTCTGCATTACGTCCTAATTTTTTTTTTAACATTTGCACGTCATGTTATATATAAGACAATTTTTCTGGTTTGCGCTTCATGATTCAAATGTCAAATTATAACTCTATTTTTGCGAACGCTTCTGTTTGCACATCACTCTAGGGGTTCCAAGGTATAAATGTATACATTACATACATATACAACAGGCACACGAGGACGCATTATCCCCCATTCATATATCGGGTGTTTAATGTTGTGGAAAAAACGGCGTATGAATGATAATCAAACATCCAGTCTATACCCCCCTTATATCACTGGTAAACTAAATATCTCGATGTTCGCTTAACTCTTAAAACGACTGTTTTACTCGCGATGATAAATTGTACAATTTTGATAAAAGTCACTGACATTGACAAACGGGATCCGTTCGTACACGCGTTTTGATATTTAAATTTCAAAACATATCTTTAAGTATTGCGTCTATAACTTAATCAAACGTTACTGTATTGCACTGGTATTTAAATCCATTGAAGATTGACATAATTTTGAAGTATGTCTCATAAATTCAGTTCGACTTTTTGATAGATTTTTCAAAGGCGCTATCGGTTTTTAACAAATTCTAACAAGTATTTGACACAAGCACTTATAACATTCTGCCGGAATGCAAAAACAGATTGCAGATATATATATATATATCGATTCAGACTTTTATGCCGGCATCAAATGCTTGCATGTGGATTGTTACTGTTCTTAGCAAACACATGTAACATATGGTTATTCACAAAGCACATTAAACCAGTTCCCACTGATACCTCCTAGCCTAACACTATACACGTCAATATTTGATTTATCTTACAAAACAACACTTCATACTAACTTCACATCAAATGTTGCACTTCCAAAATCCATTATACTCCCTAGGTCTTACAGTACGAAACAATCACAAAAGACATAATCGAAAATCGACCTTTAATCTCAATTAATCCTTACTAACAAGACTAACCACACAATCACGCCATATCTACAGGAATTCTATCCCATAATCAACAATTAATTTACCGACCAACATATGCAAGTATTCGCTTTCATTACGCAAGAGTGAAATGAGATCAAATCAATTACATCAAACAATCGTACTAGCAATGTAAACTTCACTTTTTATGTAGTTCAGACTATCCACACTTTAGAATGTTTTTTTGTGTTTTCTTTAAATGTGGTAATAAATAAAACCCCTAGATTTTGTCTCAGATCTTGACAAAAAAGAAGTTACATCTCCTTTCAGTATAATCGGACTCCTTCCAGTATTATCGGACTATTTAACATTTATCCGAAACTCTAACATAAATTTTTAACAATATCTCACTCCATAACTTTTGATATTTTTAAGACATGTAGACCCCATTACAGACACTTTTCAATGATTTTTTTTTCAAACCTTCCGTTTTATTATCCTTTAATACGATATTAAAGGCCTTAATTCTTTTCATCTTTTTATAAACATATTTCACATTAAACGCTTTTATAACTTCTTCGTAACAAATTCAAGACATTACTGTCACATTATTCATAGTAAGCATAAAACTATACAACATTACAATTTCGAATTTGGCCTAAATCTTTGGCGAATTATTATCTACCTAGATATTATAATTTGCAATAATGACCTGTGACAAACACGCTTACATTTGTATATTTATTTTCATAAAACTAGGTGACAGCAATTTTCGCTTGTAATCTTCTTTAAATTACTTCATGTCAAATAAAGACACTTTAAAAGCGATGATTTTGTAAAGATATGCGTGTGTCTTTTTGCTACAAGTGAAATTTACAGCTAAATACACCTGAGCGTAAAGATTTGTGACGAGATATAAATAACACTACTCAAATTAATTTGTTCAATTTCATTTCATAAAATGTGCAGCTTTAAAATAAAAGTGAAAAATAATAAACAAAAAATGAAGAGAAAAGTATATTTTTCTTTATCGATTTTATAGAATCTTATCATTCCATTTATTAAAGTAAAAGATCTGTTTTTGCGACATTTTTCTATCATTTCCCTCAAAATTATTGTCTCCCCTGATTCCGTATATTTAGCACGTTGGAGTTCGCTCCCATACTGATATCAAAGTTACTTTGTATTGCGCACAATGTAAATGGCAACGTTTTAAAAATTAGATTCAATATAAATGTGAAAAAGTTCGATTGGACACATGTGGATCTACGGTCTAGGGGAGTCACCTAAATGAACACTCCCTACTGTATTTTCACTTTGAAAAGTTAAATTAATACTGGGATAAAGAAAACGCCTAATATAAAATAAATTTCTTAATTAAAACTCGATATTTTACGTAATATATAAAGTCATCAAGCGGGATTGATCTAAATAACAATAATTTGTTTCTCAATCGATGTAAAATAAATAAGTTAAAACTTAAACGAATATTCTCAAAACGGTTTTAAATCGAGTTTCCTCGGATATCTTTGTTTTAAACAATTCAGTTCAGCGCATCACAAGCGTTTCAGAAGATTAGCGCTGTCACAATTCCTGTGCTTTATAACATGTACTGTTCACAAAAAGTAGGGGATATTATAGGTAATATTGTTATTTCGAATAATTAAGAAAACCCTTAACTTTTGATGTTTATTTAATCAATTAAAGAAGTTCATTCATGCATTTTAATCGAAATTTTAACTTCTTCGTGACATCTTAAGGTACTTTAAACAGCGTCCAAATTTATTACTTTCACACGCCCTCAGTAACGTGATGGACTACCTCAGTTGTTGCAACAAGCTATGCAACGACGTCTCATACTCCCAATAAGACGACTGATGGTGTGCTTAGGGATTCTGTCCCCCTTTTCCTGCAGCGCCGCACCGAGCTCACGTAACGTTCATGGTACAGGGTCATGTCTTCGCACACATTTTCCAAGAATGTCTCACACATGTTCAATAGGTGATAAGTCCGGGCTCATCGCTGGACATGGTAAAGTACGTATATATTGCTCTTCCAAGAATTCAGTGACAAGCCTTGCCCTATGGGCCCTAGCGTTAGCATCCTGAAAGATTAATTCTTGGCCATGACGTAGAACAAACGGGACAACATGCGGAACGGACATGTTGTCACGGTAGTGCTGGCCAGTTACACTGCCATGGCACACATGTAGCTGTGTTGTGACAGTCATAGTGATGCCATCCCATACCATAATGGACCTACCTCTATATCGTTCTTGGGCAACCCTAGCAGCGTCTGTAAAACGTTCACCTGGGCGACGCTAAACTCTTCTTCGACCATCAAGAAAGTCTAGGTTGAATCTGAATTCGTCACTGGACATCACATTTGACTACTGCTTAATATTCCGCCGACGCCGCTCTTTACAACATGTTAAACGTTCATGATGATGCCTTGCTGACAACGGCAAGATTACTTGAGGGCGCCTTGCGCTAAGACCGTCTGAGTGAAGGCGATTTCTGATTGTCTGTCTCGAGACATTGACCTCTTTGACATGTCGAAGGCGTTGTTAAAGGTCTGTGGGCGTCAGTGCTCTATTACGGAGAGTTTGATTAACAACACAGCGGTCGTCCCGGACATCAGAACGTCTTGGACGTCCATTTATTTGGATATCAATCGCGTCACCAGTTTTTTGATAGCGTGACTACAATCGATAAAAAACGGACTGTGAAATATTCAAGTCAGCTGCAGCCTGGGTCTGTGTACTTCCGGTCTGGAGCATACAAATGACCCGCCAATATTGACGTTCGGTGTCATAATTCCAGTTGCAAATTGAATGTGAATTTGTGTCCGACATCTACACAACACAATATTCTGAAAGTTTTGTTCAACTAAAGTCACAATTACCATGATTTCGGTCAATGTTAAATTCCGCGTGAAACCTCTCCTGTCTTAAAGTTGCACGTGCAGCACAAATTTGAACGAAATTCTATACACAAGTAACCACGGTATCTACACATGAAAGGCCAGTGTAGGTTTCCCATATCACAACAAAATAACAAAATATCCCCTACTTTTTGTGAACAGTACATCTATCCGGATGCTCTTCCATAATTTCTCATTACAGCAACTACACTGGTACAATAGTGTATTTATTTTCTGGGTTTGTTACTGTTTTGTAAGTAATATTTTAGTAGTTATTTTGATGGAATTGGCGAAATTAAAAAATCTAGCATAAAAACATTCGATAATTTTGATATGTTAAGAACTCTTGTTCAGTTCTAAAGTTAGTTTGACACTAGATCTGCCTAGAAAAAACAATGACATGATCTGAAAATTTCTTTTACTTCCATCGAAATATTTGTAGCCTCCGAAAAGTCAAGATGTTCTGTGTTCGATACCCTGTCCCGGAACAATTTAACTGCCACTGTATGCCGATTCATTGCATCTGGCATAACAAAAAACTTGTAGTCTATTTGTGTACAAATGAATATTGTTGTAGCTCAAACTTTTGCAGTTATTCAATATCTCTGGTAAAACAAAATGTGTTACCTGAAAATCATTAATGGTTAAAGAAGTTGAAGAGTGCACACGATGTGGCATATGTTTGAATTCCGGTATCTCCTTTGGGCGGTCTTGGTGTTCAAGTGTGACAAAATGGTTTACCACCTTCGAAAGCTTGTCTTCGAATCCTGAGATGTTGTTTAAGTAAATGATTGACCTTTTAGAAATAATTCGCTTACGTCTGCTACGCGCGTTCTTGCACCGGATATTGGTGACATATCGCATATATAGGTAATTACAGTGTTGGATGTCTAAATCTTACAGACAACATAAAACCCTCAATACGATTTGATACAGAACGGTCAGTGAAGCTATGTGACTGGTAAAATAATCTTCAAATTAAGGAAGGACTTCTATGCTGCATTAAAAAACAGGATGAAAAAAATTGCCCTAATGACCATACAGTGCTTTATATACATGTATACAAAAATGCGGTTAACATTTCGCATACAAAGAAGTTTTATAAAACAAATTGACGTTTTATGAGTTATATATGTAATTAACCAAGCAATGTATTTTCACCGTGTCCATTGACCTGAGTCTGATTATATGACGTGTTAATGGTCTTTCTTGTCAGGGAAAACAATCCTCATGTATCCAACTATCTCTTTGCTTTATCCTACAACGTGTATTTTTCATAAAGTTTATACTGGTGTTCTATAAAAATGACGAGGAAACTTTATATGTCATATCTTATTTACGGTAATTTCTTCATTTCTTTTCTTTGTATTACATATTTAACTAATTTCTGCTTTTTAGAAGATATATTTCTTAATTCACTTTTTTGTATTTTTTTCTATTTTTCTCATATCAAAAGCATTTTTGGTACTAAATTCCTGAATTCGAGATTTACTAAAATGTCTATATTTTCGCAGCATATATCATTCAATGTATTCTTGTTTACTTAATAACTACAGTAATAACTGTTTATATATTCCAATAAAAGCAACAACAATTTAATTCCGCACTCCAAAGTACAAAGGTTCTCTTCTGTATTTACTTTTACTACAATCATGGCCTGTCTGAATTACGTCTTAATTTTTTTTAAACATTTGCACGTCATGTTATATATAAGACAATTTTTCTAGTTTGCGCTTCATGATTCAAATGTCAAATTATAACTCTATTTTTGCGAACGCTTCTGTTTGCACATCACTCTAGGGGTTCCAAGGTATAAATGTATACATTACATACATATACAACAGGCACACGAGGACGCATTATCCCCCATTCAATAAAGGTATATATTAAAGTTTTGAAAACACATGACACCCAGTTTAATTTTCTTTGCAGTTTAAACGGAATCCTATTATATAAATTAACTATGACTAAAATGATAAGATTTCGTCATTCTCGACATGTATTTAGCAGTAACGTCTTCTTTGTAGAACTTTAAAACCCGTAAAAATAACTTCCCTTGTCCCAAGTTACTATCAAGTCAGTTGAATATATCTTTGCTGAAAATTTTTCAATCAAAGATAGCATTCGATTAATTTTCTCCCATAATTTTCCATAATCTTTTTAACGATTCATTTATGAGACTTATTAGGAATTGTTTTTCTTTTTTTCGTTGTTACCAGTGACCTTTCATCTTACCAGCGCCATCACACAGTCTGAGCTAAACTACATAGCAGACAATTTAGATGTACGAGTCAAACTTACGGATAACCTTCGCTATGATGGCAAGAAACACACAATGGTCATCACCTTGACCAACAAGGGAGACCGGCCAATGAACATGAGAAACGTAGAGATGTTCTTCCATAGCTTCTTTATGGTAGAGCCTGACTTCCTGCCCGACCCCCGGGGATATCGGCTGGATGATTACAAGATCAGACTTCACCATGTGAATGGAATGCTTTTCCGCGCCGAATTTCTGCGCAGATTTGGTTTGCTGTTACCTAACCAACCTAGGGAAATTAAGCTCACAATTCAAGATTGGGCGGTCTCAAAGACTGATGTACCTAACAATTGGTATATAACAGCCGATGGACTGAACCCAAAGACATTAGCTGCTACTGCTGTTAATGACCAGTCTTTTGTAGAAGATTTTACAGATCCCAACCAGTATAAAAGGTACAGAAATGATCAGTATAGTCCTTTCTCACCCCTGGAACGTTATGACAACATTAAGAGTGATGACCTTGGCAGTAGGAGTGTGACCTTTGCAGTACTTCCGACGCCAAGAGAGACCGTGATCGACAGTTCGAAACAAGTCAACCTCGACAACACATGGGTTGTATCGGCTGCACCCAGTCTTGTGAATGAAGCTATCTTCTTGGGAGGTAAGAACTTTAGATGTAGTCAGTCCTTTCTTAAAACTTATTGTATTAAGGCAATTAGAGGTAATCTAAGTTATTTTTTCGTCTAGTTCACATGAAAGACAATAAACTGAATTGGAATAAGCAGGTACTAGTAATCTAAACACATACAGGAAACTTGCAGTTATTAAAATGTAATAAGTTGTATTACTATTAATCTTATAATTATATAGATTCTGACGGCCTTACTTTTTTGACTTTCTTAATGTCAGTATATATAGAAACTGATGATCTTACTTTATCTTTTTTTCCCTAAACTTTCTCGCCTTTTTTGGGGAAACACCTTTCTGTCAGCCAGTTTTGATGATCATGCTTAATGAACAATCTGGATAATATATCTTAGGCCATTTTTATGTTTATACAACTCTAAGAAGACCGTCTTTTTACGTTGTCTGTGTTTTAAATGTTTTGTACTTTTGTATAAGACTTATGTATTTAATATATTATAATATCATACATTGTATTAACGAGATCTGACTTGACAACAGTAGTTTAGCCCATAGTAATGGAAGTATTTGTGTTTAAAGGACTATACTTTCACTATGAAACAGAAAACATAATTCAGCATTATGTCTCACCAAGACAGGACAATATGTCATTTGAAGGCCACACACGTTTCAAGTTCTATATATCTTTGTTAATTCTCTTTCCAGTCTTTTCCTGTACATAGACATAGAAAATGATAGCTTTACTTTTTTTAAGACTTTGTTTAACCTGAATATTTGAAGCATTGTATAATTTTAAAATAGGCCTTTTCACAATTAAAGACTCATCAGATTTTAGGGGTATATTTTATGTTCCTTTTAACAATCCCTACTTCTGTTGTTTAACTAGGCATTTTTAGCTATGGACAATTAATTTTCAAAAAAAGCATTGTCCTTTTCTCACTGAGGTCTCGAAATACTTAGACAATATATTTCCTATCTCTTACATACACGTTTATCCTTGCGTGTTTAGGTGAAAATAAAATGGGCCAGTGGTAAGCTCCTTTAGATTGACTGCCCTCTGACGTTCATCGTACACTAACTATAATTGCATGACATTTATTACATCTGAGAGAGAAATAGCTGGGTTATTACTTGCCAATTACGCTCTCATTATGGTGATAATTGACGTATTTTATACTTTACAAAGAAAATAGTTATCTTTGTTTGTTACTTTTTTCATATGTGTACGGTTTACGTCCCTAAAATATGTAAGCCGCCTTCACTAAATGGCATAAATATTGATCAAAAATGCATTAAAGTCAAAATAAAAATCTTTGTAGAAATTGAAGTCACGTTCAAATTTTTAGAACAGAACAGAACAGAACATTAAATGACTGTAAATAACTTTTACAAGTAGTCTTAATTAAGTCTTGTTTATGAAGGGAATTTGTCCTGTGTTTATGCAAAATGTCTCCGTAACAATAATCACTTCATATCCAAAGGCTCTACATTAAAACTTCAACTTTATACAGTATTTTCTAAATAAAAAACACAAAACGCCTGTAACTGCTTTGATGACATAAAAGGGATATGAGGGCAAGAAGGTCAGGGATATAGATAGTCTGAATGTTACCCATTATACGATAACACACTTGCTTGAAGTCGGCGATGTCGAAGAAGAAGAAACAGCTTTTCTACCCATTGTCCTCTGCAGCAAGAACACTTTAGTTATTTTTAAATCGTACAAAATCCAGCAGTTTCAACCTTTATCCTGCTGCCGGTAATTGTGTTTGCCTTTGCAAACAGTGCTAACCAAGATCAGCCTGCACATCCAAGCAGTCTGATCATGGTCTGCACTATTCGCCTTCAGTTAGTAAATTTTCCAGTAAGCACACCCATAAACAATTAATGAATCTGTCCAAATTGAAAGATGGTCAAGTTCATTTTAGATATTTAGCTGGCTAAGGGTTACTGACACAAAAAATGTAATATTTTGAGCAATTAAGTTTCATTAATTACAATAACCAGATTTTCGTTTGTCTTGTTGGCAGAACTTTACTATACTGACATAGGTGTTGAACTTATGTATATGAATCCCTTCAGAACTCTGTTTGTTTTCCGTCTTTCCAGTTCTTTATTAAGACAACAATTTTCCCTCTAATATGCGTTTAAGCTATAAAGGCAAGTTGTTACCTGTTCATTTTCTTGTTACAGAGAAGCTTGGAATACCTGTAGTGGAAACACCTAAGGCCACAAAGGCGATAATTCTTGAGGTGGGTAATACCGGCTTCCCTAACGAAGATTCTTACGTCATTAGGACATTAGACTGTGCTGACGTCATTTCTGTAAAAGGCCAAGGCCCATCTGGAGTTTTCTACGGTATTCAGACGTTGCTGAGTCTTTTAACAAATAACGGAACCATTGGTTACAGGCGGCTTCCGGGAATACTTATTGTCGACGTACCTAGGTATGAATATCGCGGAGTCCATCTTGACGTCGCCCGGAACTTTCACCCCAAGGAGACGGTTATGGACCTTGTCGATACGATGGCTCAGTACAAACTGAACAAGCTCCACCTACATCTGTCTGACGATGAAGCATGGAGGTTAGAAATCGCTCAGCTTCCAGAGCTTACCGCTGTAAGTTAAACAATACAACAATCTTAATTGTTTAAGACTGTTCTATACTGATACCTTTAAATTTTAGAAAAGTTGAACATGAGAAATTAATGGAATGCCATAAACTTAAATTTGATTCAATTCCTTTACTGTTTTTGTTGTTATTTTCCTTTCAATATACCTAAGTTTCGGATTTAGCTTCCGAGTTTTTAAATGATCTTTTAAACATTTCTATTTAAATCCAAGTAATTTAATTCAGTCGGAATGCCATAAGTTGAGAGTTTTCCTTTATGCATTATTTATTCAAATTTGATTTATTCTTTTGACTAGGTGGCAGGTCGGCGGTGCCATGACCTTCAAGAAAAACTGTGTATTATTCCTCAGCTAGGATCAGGACCCTTGCCCCGAGCGCCGGGATCGGGTTACTACAGACGTGAAGATTACAGAGATATTTTGCGACATGCAGCAAAACGACACGTTGAAGTTATCCCAGAATTCCAGATGCCGTCACATGCACATGCCGCCATTAAAGCAATGGAAGAACGGTTTAGAAGAAAGAATGATATTGACCATCTACTTACAGACTTAGAGGACAATTCTCAGTACCTCTCTGTACAAATGTTCTCTGACGATGCAATGAATCCATGTATTGAATCTACTTATAATTTCATGAGAACTGTGATTCAAAGTATTAAAAACATGCATTTAGGGATCACACCTCTGCAGATATTCAATCTAGGAGGTGAAGCGGTACCGGAAGGCGCGTGGGTAAATTCTACCGCATGTCGTAAAGCGTTCCCGAATGTCGCACCAGAAGATCTTCCAATTTACGCAAAGGCTTACTTTATGAGCAGATTAGCAAAGATGGTGATCGTGGAAGAAGGTTTGAGACTGTCAGGATACGAAGATGCTTTCTTTTTGAACGGAGAGCCGCTTCCTGGGGGATCTGAGAATCTATTGGTGTACCCATACCAAAATGTCTGGGAATGGGGACTAGCGAATAGGGCATATAAGCTTGCGAATGCTGGTTATCCCGTGAGTTGTATAACATTATTTTGAATGATTGTTTTCGTTTATCACATATATTTAAACTATTTAACCTGTTACCATTGAACTTGTTTTTTTTTAATTTAAAAATTTGTCTCGTTAATTTAAATTTAACTGCTATTTTTAATCAACGTTAATATTTTAACATACGAGGGTTGTTCAGGATGTTCGTGTGTCTCTTTTATTCTTATGCGAACAATAAAATCACTAATCTTTATAATCTATTTTCATGAACTTCCCGAACAACCCTCTTATTCATCTTTTGTATCTATCTGGGCCGCTTTGGAATTGTAAGTCCTGTTTCAATTCTTGTTTTGTTGGAAACAAAGTTTGTAATAAAAATAAAACGATTTTATAAACACACGAATGGACGTATTCCTAAACACATTTACATATTTTCAACGTCATCATCTTATTAAAGGTTGTGCTGTCCCCGGTTACTCATCTTTCATTTGATCATCCGTATGAGCCCGATCCAGAGGAGAGGGGTCTGTACTGGGCATCAAGGTGAGTTGTTATATCTACAATGACGTCAGATAGTTCAACAAATAAATGTTTTAACATGATATGAGTCAATATGTCATACACAGTCAAATGATATGAGTTCAGGCTGGGTTATTATCACTTACTTTGTATTATATTTTATATGCTGTGTAACAAATCAAAGATATGACTATGGGAAATAGGCTGTCATCGCAAACTTCCCAATTTTACTGAGTTTACCAATAAAACAATAAAAATAATATTTCATCAATGATTCTAAAAAATAAGAATTCAAAATTTTATTAAGCTGTTCATAAAGACATTTTATTTGGATTACCTTCATTCGTCATCAAAAAACAAAATATTGACAAACACTTTATATCATCAATCTTTTGATTCTGCGTGTAGTAAGTTAAAGTTTCATCATTTTATTACCTAAACAATCAGTCTGTTAACACAAGAAAAGGCACAAAGGCGTCTCGCGATTGCCGACACATGGGGCACTTCGGTTATTGGAACTCCATAAAGTTAGGTTAAGCAGTTGTATATATAAAAATTTATAAATACACAACTTCAGTTTATCTCTTTAAGAAAAAAAAAGAATCTTTTTGTTAGCAACACATTTATCCATTGCCAATATCCCATTTTTTATATTTAGAGCACGGCGATAAGTCAAAGAAATTTATTATTTCTTGATAAAAATGCATATTTTTAAACATTTTTCAAGGTATCTGGATACATATAAGGTATTTACCCTTCGTCCGGATAATCTCTATAACAACATTGACGTCAAACGGTCTGGTGAAGTTCTAACACGTCAAGACGTGTGCGGCGTCGACGACCTCAATTGTGATCCCCTCCTGAAACCAGAAAACATTAAAGGTAAACTTTAGAAGTCTTTGATAGCCAATAATCATGATGTTTCTCAGAATTTATTCAAAGTTGCAATCAAACGTTGTTGTAAATAATTTGCGCACAGGATCTATCATTCCGCCAATAGAGGATATTAAAGTGTTATAACACTAGTGTTATGTCAAAAATATAACACGGGTTTATTACACGTCCACGACGTCGTCTATGATATAAAATTCTCTCTTAGGAGTAATCATAAAAAATGTTTTAAGGTATTTAATGATGAAGACAAGTTATTCATCATGGTCTATTATTTCTATAAAAATATTACGAACATGAAAGTCAGTAACAGAAAGATGCGATGCATCTTAGAAAACACAACCCAGGGCGGGATTCGAACTCCGATCTTAGGGCATCGTAGAGCAACACTAATCACTGAGCCAAAAAATCGATTCCTTGACGCAGTTGTCAGAGGTTGTATTTATACAATTATAGGATGGTATGCACTAGACCGTAACAAAATCAACATTACATCACAACAGAATCACAATTACCCATGAAATTTCAGCCTTTTTACCTTTGTTATGCCTTAATGATATTCAGCAAGAATAAAACTGTAAAATGTGTTTCCCAGTATCCTCGTATGGAGTTATTTCAACCCTAGAATGGTCCCCCACCCCCTTAACCGTGTATTGTTATTTATCCATACTGTGGTGAGCCCTGAAATTCCGTAGAATCTCTCTTGTTTTGTTTTTTAGTCCAGGTTTTAGTACCAGTGGGAACAATATATGCATATAAGAACTGATTCATGATAAACTGAGATTCTATACCACTCTTATTACAATATATGAAAAACATGCACCAGAATGCTTCTGGGACTACGATCTTCAGATCTAATTATCCAATGTATCTAAATACTTTCTTTAAGGTATCCAATCTTTTGGATGGACAGAACTTATAAAAGATCGTGACACGCTCCAGTACATGATGTTTCCCCGTATAATAGCCCTCGCTGAAAGGGCGTGGCATAAAGATGCCTTTGAGAACACAACCATGCAGCCTCGTCGCGAATGGGAGAAATTTGTTAACAAGGTCGGATACAAGGAGCTGCCCAGACTTGACAAAGCCGGTGTCAGGTACAGAGTACCACCGCCGGGTGTTGCGTAAGTAGTCAATATCAGCTAAATGGTTACCGAAACTCAAGGTTCTTTATATATTTTTTTTTTAAATTTTTTTTTGAAGGGAGTGGGAGCGAAAGTTGATAACACAAGAAAGAAAAACGTGTTTTCTGTATTAGTATATTGTAGAGTTGGTATTTAAAGTGACAATAAAGCGTTCGTTTATTATTACAAAAGCTTTCGACTTTGACTTTATTTATCATTTATTAACTTGTCATAGTACGTGGAAAGCGAAGGAGTCTAGGCAAAAGATTTCCTGTGTATCTTTATCCTAAGGCCATAAAAACTACTTTACTTCTGTTTTATTTTGTCCAGGATTGGCACAAACAATAACCGAGAGTTTCAAGTCAAGATGAAATCCGAGTTCCCTAATTTGCCCCTTCAGTACAGTTTTGACGCAGGGACCACCTGGACAGACTATTCAAGCCCTTTTCTACTGAAGGACGTCAATCAAGTGGTTCATCTCAGAGCATTGTAAGTACAAAAATTTTCATTGTCAGAGTTTAGTTGCTGGTACTTGTCTGGACTTTAACATCTGACCCTCTGGAGAGTTACGGCACAAGGTACAGCTAATGTCTAAATTCTACGAATACTCTTCTTGTTTACACGTTTTCTGCGTTCCATAAGTTCAAGAGAACTCGGTTTATGTTCTCATCTGAAACATCATTAGTCAATTAGTCAGTGAAGGAGGGATCGGATATGTATTCCTGGATTATCGAAAATAATTATTCATTTATTGCGACCGTTATAAAAAAACAGTTCGGTGAAATTATTCTCTATAGCACCAATATTAATTTCAAAAAAATCTTTGAAGACCTTTAAGTTTTAGTAATTTTTACAAATGCTTAAGTGATCTTAGTGCAATGAATTAATTCCTATGCGAAACCAACAAAACAGACCACAGCTCTGTACAAAACTAACATTGAACTTTTGTTTTTGTAGATCAACAGACGGCCTACGACCCAGTAGAATCACGAAGTTTGCTATAAACGATATCATTGGGAAGAAGAAATAAAAGCAACTGATTCCTCTTTGCAAAATCCTTGACTTCACTTTCATTTTCTGCCTGTTATACTTTCACTTATACTTGTATGTCATATATGTAACTATGTAACTACAATATTTGTTATTGTTCATTTCCACAGTGCAACTTCAAACAACTTTTCTGCACTCACACATGTGTTTAGATTTTTCAAGAATAGCTGTATGGGATTTGTTTCGTTTTGAAAGTATATATTAAAGAGATATCGTTGATTTTGACCTGATAAGTGTGTTTTCTTAGTAACATCTTTTGCAGAGGTTAGTGTTTAAAATTACAAACTTATGAATAATAACCAGGTAGCGACAAAACGCTTGATTATAATGACAATTTAACGCTGGTTAAGATAAATGATCGTTGTGTAAAAGAAATGAAGCAATGCAATCTGACAAATTATGACTGAGATAATTTGTCACTGTGTTTGAAAAATGCTCAATGCGAATAGACACGATATCATTTTAAAAATATATATTGTATTGCTGCTATCTATGAAAAATTTTGCAACGCAAATAGACAAAATATGACTGAGATAAAATTATCACTGTGTTTTAAACATAAAGCATTGCAAATAAACAAAATATGACTGATAATAGATAAATTGCCACTGTGTTTTAAACATACTGCACTACAAATAAAAAAATATGACGGATAATTTGTCACTGTGTTTGAAAAAATGCTCAATGCGAATAGACACAATATCATTTTAAAAATATATATTATATGGCTGCTATCTATGAAAAATTTTGCAACGCAAATAGACAAAAAATGACTGAGATAAAATTATCACTGTGTTTTAAACATAAAGCATTGCAAATAAACAAAATATGACTGACAATAGATAAATTGCCACTGTGTTTTAAACATACTGCACTACAAATAAAAACAAAATATGACGGATAATTTGTCACTGTGTTTGAAAAAAATGCTCAGTTATAATTTTATCCACTTAAAATGTAATTACAATTTAATAACCATTTTGTTCTCTTTTCGACGTTTGTTGCACTAATTAGTCCAAGTATGGGCAAAAACGTACAAGAGACGGAAGTCTGAATATTAAAGTTTTACTAGGAGCACATCTAAAACTTAAACACGATTATATTTGCGGAAAAAATTCGCAGGTATTTGTTAATATTGTAAGTCAAAACCTTCTGCCCTATTAGCTATTCTTTTCAGTGTTAATCGTTGGTTCAATATTAGTCGTCCAAAGTTTTCTCTCAAAAATTGTTACAGTTTTAATGGTCGGAAAATGTCTTGCAATATAAACATGTCTGGTGTGAAATTGAATCGACTTTCAGGTATAGTTCTGTTAGCTAAAATCTAGATAGCATAGGTCTGTATGCTTATTAAGGCAATAATTGTTTTGCAATATTGAATTGACACTGTTACCGACTTTCTTCTGTTTGCATTGAAGATGACTATGATTTCCCAACAGTCTAATGTAACAGTATTAAAGTACGTAATGGATTTTTTCTCCTAGAAGACATCAGTGCGATAAGATTGGAAAACTATATAACAAAGTCTTGATATTAGGCTATGGTCTTTACTGAAAGAGAAATTGTGCTTAATACATTTCTTTGTAGTAAGATGCTAATACAGTTCAAAATAACCGATGTTTACATTTCAGTTGTTTGAATGAATAAATATGAATGTATGACATTGTGTTCAGTACAAGCAACATTTTTAGAGATCTGAACAGGTCGTTTTCTGTGTTTTTGTAAATTGGAGATTTCTGAAACTGCTAAGTTCTATTATGTTTATTTAGTTTCACATGGTTAGTGTTTAATTGTATTCAATCTGTATAATTTCTTATATGATATTGATGAGTTAATGACTTTACTGGTTGAGTTAAATCATTACAGAATGTATTCTATAAATGCAACAATAAGTGATTGGTGGGTAGTCCTGGAGAAGGTCAAAGCTGATCTCTTAATCCAGCTAATAACGGATACCTTTACTTTTCTGCCATCCGGTTTTTTTTCATATATTAAATTAATGAATCAATTTGCAATAGAAACTTGACACACCAAATGGTAACAATTCAATCCGGGAAACTGCTTGACAAGAAACGTTTAAACTAACAGAGTCTCATTCTAGTATCACAATAACATACTAAGTAAACATTTATTTGTGGTAGTTTAAATTTATACAACATGTTTAATAGTTAAGTGATCACACAAAATTCCAATTTAGAGTAACTTCGTCACCTCTGACTTTGCAAGATATTTCGATGCAGAGTGCCCTAACATGAAAATGCTACACTGATTCTTCAGTATATTTTTCACTAGATAATTATCACCTTTGAATTAATACTTTAACCGCCTTACTTGAATACAGACAAACAATGTTTGATATATGTCTCAGCTTTGGTTTTTTGCACGATTTCTACGTGTAAAACACTAAAACACATTAAAGTAAAACACCGCGAATGCTGTCAACTCCGAGGGTGCTCACATAGCGTTTTCTCTCAGAGTAAATTTTGTTGTAGTGCTGTAAGCTTTTCTGCAAAAGGACAACTAATGATATGTCAAATTTATTCAAACCATTTTGATTAATCTGTGGTATAAGGCAAGGGTATCATTTATTATCTTTGCTCTCGTGAGTTTTAAAACTTCATACTTACAAAGAATAACAAAAATAATTAATATTTGATTTTTTTTCGAAAAATATCTAAAACATAAACGTGGAATATTTTTGATAATAAGAATATTGGTATAACTTTTGATTATTATACTTACACTACAAAACAAACGTCTATCAAATTTTATAGACATTAATATGAATGTTTATGAAAATGCACTTAAGAAATATTCGTCAAGAAGTAATCGTGACTAGCCAAGTTTATATGAAATTACTTCTTCGACCAAGTCTTATTCTAGAACCTTCCAGCGTATCTTATCACAATTTTTAATTCCTTTCTTGCACTAAACACCCTCTCAATCTCCGTCTGAAAGCTGACCTTTAAGGTGAGAGAAAACTGCCAATTCCAATAACCAATAAACAGACTCTGTAGTACTTGCTTTGCCCTTTACGTCTTGGAAAAGAATGTACTTTTACTATTGTTCTATATTGCATCGCGAAAGGGCATCTGCTACAGCCATTACTTTTTTAACGTATAGTAAAAATGTCATTAATATTTTTTGTAGCGGTAAGTGATAGTTATATCATATTTATATTGATGTTTTTTTGCGGGTAACGTAAATTATATCATAGTCAGATGACCTTTCCATATGTGACCTCGCGAGACATTAAAGTTTTAATACCATTCATGACCCAGAGGGTATGAGACAGAATTTCACAAAAAAATGTGTTTTTTTCTGACGTATTACATAATTCTGTTACAGACAGAAGTTCGTTTTATTTCGGCTCGTCCGGGATCATGGCTCTTGGACTTTTATAGATAACCAATCATGGTCCCATGGTCATGGGCATGTGTTTGAATCCAGCGCAAGTATGCTCCTTTTTAATGCACTGCATCAGTTTTGTTGCGGACGGAAGTTTTTAAGACAAGAACTGTGAAATTTGATCAGAAGCATTGTCCTATGGTCCCACTAACGAGATTGTTGAAACTTTGTTTCTAGATAATTTTCAGATGCAGCCTATGAGTAATTTTTTTTACATATTTTTTATTATGGACATATTATATATTCCTTCTTATCTAAAACTAAAAATATAGCATTGTCGAATGAACTCTACTAAGATTGTTCAAATTATGCCCTTTGATTAATTTCTTCGCCATGCCCCGAGAGATGGTATGTTTTTTAATAAAGCATATAGGGTTACCTTTTTTGTTAACCAGTATATTTCATATTTTCCATGTACTGTAACCTTGTCTGCTTCTTTTATTCTGATTTGGAGCAGCTGTGTGAGGGACACTATAACTTCGTATTACAAAGCGTAGATTCTCCACTGTAGAAGAGAAGGTCTTAACTGAAGCCAATTTTCCAGTCTTCCTTTTCTCTTAACCAATATAAACAGGCATATCAGTTTAACAGAACAAGACTTAGTGTAAAATGAGAACATTTGGTTCAGAAAACTAACTTTTATTTGTGGTTCGTTTTACTACACAAAACGCTGTAAAATAGAAATTGTAATATAATCAGAAATTATAATTCAGTGGTATCAAGTCTACTTAATAATGGTTGCTATAGCAATGGCAATACGGGCATTGATTTAGCACCAACATAGGAAAAGAGAAGTGTTGTGATTTGATACAGATATAACAGTGACTTGTGAAGAAATCTGACTTCAGAGAATTACTTCATTTACCAGTAATCTTTTGTGGTTTGCCTTGGCTATAACATGTATAAGCACTTATTAGTTTCCATAGCATCGTATATTCATGTATTGATTTTTGTTTTCGTCAGTCCAAAGTAGCATCAAGGTAAAATTGTGTTTCGTTGCCTTTTTGTATTTTGACATTGTTTAAAAAACACTCCAATTCTTTGTACAATCTGAAAGAAATTAGTAAAACTCCAACAGAGGCTGAATCAAAGTGACATCTTGTAAAACAACTATTTCAGAATTAAAAAAAAACTTAATTTATAGTATGTAGGTATCACTTAAAATATACATTCATTTATCCGTTTCAAATGCCGTGTACAAATAAAACAAAACAAAAAATAAACATATATACAAAATATACCAACAAATAAACATTGTACAAAATATACCAGCATATAGATATTGTACAAAATATACCAGCATATAAACATTGTACAAAATATATCAGCAAATAAACATTGTACAAAATTTACCAACAAATAAACATTGTACAAAATATACCAACAAATAAACATTGTACAAAATATACCAGCAAATAAACAGTGTACATAATATACCAGCAAACAAACATTGTGCGAAATGTACCAACAAATAAACATTGTGCGAAATATACAAGCAAATAAACATTGTACAAAATATATCAGCAGATAAATAGTGTACAACATATATCAACATATAAACGTTGTACAAAATATATCAACAAATAAACATTGTAAAAATATATCAACATATAGACATTGTACAAATATAACAACAAATAAAAATTGTACAAGATTTACCAACAAATAAACATTGTACAAAATATATCAACATATAAACGTTGTTCAAAATATACCAGCAAATAAAATTTGTACAAAATTTACCAACAAATAAACATTGTGCGAAATATATCAGCAAATAAACATTGTACAAAATATACCAACAAATAAATATTGTACAAAATATACCAGCATATAAACATTGTACAAAATATATCAGCAAATAAACATTGTACAAAATTTACCAACAACTAAACATTGTACAAAATATATCAGCAAATAAACATTGTACAAAATATACCAGCAAATAAACAGTGTACATAGTATACTAGCAAACAAACATTGTGCGAAATGTACCAACAAATAAACATTGTGCGAAATATACAAGCAAATAAACATTGTACAAAATATACCAGCAAATAAACGTTGTACAAAATATATCAACAAATAAACATTGTAAAAATATATCAACATATAAACATTGTACAAATGTAACAACAAATAAACATTGTACAAAATATATCAACATATAAACATTGTACAAAATATACCAGCAAATAAACAGTGTACATAATATACCAGCAAACAAATATTGTGCGAAATGTACCCACAAATAAACATTGTGCGAAATATACAAGCAAATAAACATTGTACGAAATATGTCAACATATAAATATTGTACAAAATATATCAACATATAAACGTTGTACAAAATATACCAGCAAATAAAAATTGTGCAAAATATACCAACAAATAAAAATTGTACAAAAATTTACCTACAAATAAACATTCTACAAAATATACCAACAAATAAACATTGTACAAAATATACCAGCAAATAATCATTGTGCGAAATATTCGAACAGTTGTATATAAAAAACGTGTAAGTTTCTTCATTTGTTCTTAACAATACTTTCTCTTTTTTATTTTGGACAAATATTTGTTGTTGTTTTTCCTTTACATTTAGTGGGCAAATCTTTAAATTTCCGTTTTGATTTAATGCATGAGTATATTCTCATGTAGAGAAAACGAGTAAACGTATGCTTAAGAACGCTGGTGAATGTCGTCTGCTTCCTTACTCATCGTCAGACGGGCTGAATAAATCCATAGAGATTTTTGTTAAAAGCTACGAATGAAATACCTTATATTCCTTACAATGAAATAAAAAAGAAATATTTATTCATAACTCTTTTAACACAATAAGCAAATTTTCATTCATATTGCTAAATATCAGATCATAACTTTCTCAAGATACTGTTCTTTAAGAATTCTATGTTTAAGCCACTGTCAGCGTAACTGTTCCAATCTTCTTTATCGTACAAGATAATCTGTCAGTCTCGAGCAGGAAGCTGACGTTTAAGTAATTAAACATAATCAAGACGCTTATACACGTTCTCATACTATGACGTCGCCGTCGTGGTTGTATGACCGGTTTACTTTTTATTATTCAATATCGCATTGTCAGACAACAATCAGTCAATTGAAAATGTTCCACTCGCGAACCTTTCTTTTTCAAATTCATCACCATACATACAACGCTGATTACATAAAACATATAGAAATATTTTCTTTTGAAAATTCATGATAGAATGAATGAAAAACGTCATATTGACCCTTATCATCATGTTTATGCATCTATTTATATACCTTTTCAACTGGTTCGTGAGTTTAATGGTGTTCATTCACCGAAAATTGGATCCCTTCAAAAGAAGTTCAAATATTTAAAGTTAGGATTAAATGATCAGTAAAATCTGTTTCCAGTAAAGACTCTTATAACGTGTGGCTGATTTTAAAAGTAATACTCTGCCTAGCATACAGCGTGACGGACGGTACTAAAACAATATAGGTTTAGAACGCTGCGGCATTGTTAAACCAAAGTTCAAATATATTTTGGTCAGATTTTCTTGAAATCCTTAGCAAATTTTCAGTTGTTTTGTAGATTTTGACTATACAAAAGTGACTGAAAAATGTCTTTGAGAAGGAATTCATCTTTTTCGACAAAGCTTAAACTATTGACTGCGTCACTGTCATTCTGAACAAACGGTGTACGCTAAAGTCAAGGGTTGCACATTGAAAATAAGAAATTCGGTTGAAATTCCTTCCTGACAGTTGTCGTCAGCATTTTTTTCTTCAACATATTTTAAAATCGTTCATAAATGCTGGTGAATTTTGTTAAATTTTGTTAAAATTCCTTACTCTTACATACGCTCTTACTGTACGAAATTACGTAGTTATCTTTTATTTTTTGCTCTCTGAATTATTTATGCTTGTCTGACATACAAGTAGTGACAATCTAAGGTAGACAAACTAGATTTATCCACTGTGTTTAAAAGAATATATCGTACGATTCTATCTTAAAACTTCCCCAACAGTTGTTGTTTATAGATCAAGAAGCAATCACTTTTGTTCGGCTGAGATGATATTCAAAAAAAATAAAAAAAGTTCTATATACCTCAAAAGAAACCGCTTATTATTTTGAGAGAGACATATTCTTAAGCTTATTTGTTTATTTTCCGTTTAATAATCGTCCCATTCTTGGAGAAGATTGAGGATTTTAACACATTACAATAATTGTTCATAATGAGAGAACACCACCGCCCATGTACTACAGCGCTTTGATTTTATTTTTGGAAGTTCTACGCGTTGTTTATAGCCATTTAATTAGAAACCGTAAATGATCGATTGATTGCCTTAGTGATAGAAACAAGTAGGAGTCAGACAAAATATGAAGTTCTTCGGGCGGCAGGATGATCCATGAGATAGCGGGGTGTTACTGCGGATCGGACAGCGTTCTATGATGTACAGAATGTATAGAGAAAACTTGAACTTCAAGAGCGACTTGGGAAAGATTGTAAATTTATCGTCAGTGCACCGTCTGTCTACAGTATGGAGCCACGACTCTTAGTTTAAACATATTTTATTCTCAGAATATTTACAATTTATATTTTACAATATATACACAAGACAGCAAACAAATATTCATAATGAAAAGGATAAGAACGAAAGACATTGTCTTATAAAATTCTTCTCCTTAATTACATTTTGACGATAGATCGGTGCTTACTAATTTAATATATCTGAGAAAAAAGAAAAAAACGAATATTAAGAAAAAGTTAGATGAAAATTATCTGATGATAACAAGAAGTCAGGTGATGTGTTGATGTAGTAAATGTTGATATTGTAAGTATACAATAGGAGAGAGAAAGAGAGAGAGTGTGTATGTGTGTGTGTGAGAGAGAAAGAGAGAGAGAAAGAGAGAGAGAGAGAGAGAGAGAGAGAAGACCTGTGGACAAAAAAGAATGACATTAGACAATAAAACAACTATGTAAAGTGTAGCAAGTTATTTTAGTACATTTATTATCTTTAAGTGAATCGTTTAGTATGGTGGATAAACGTGTGTACACAAGAAAACATTTTCGTATTTGTATGATCGGGTAGTGAGGGGTACCCAAAAAGTAGAACATTAAGGTCAATTTCCAGGTCTCGAAGGTCATGTAGTAATGTGCGACGGGGTATATCATAACGACGGCATTCAAAAAAGTAGTGGACATTATTTTCAATTTTACCACAGTCGCAAAGAGGGGTTTGAGACACATTTCTAATGAATAAATGATAGTTAAGTGAGCTGCATTTATTACGGAGCCTCGTGTGAAGGATTTGAAGTTTTCTTTCACCATGAAAGTAGTAACTTGGTGTTTGTTTTTTTATCTCTGTTGAGATATCTTTTGAACGATGCTAGGGTTGGAAGATTACGGATATCTATAGAAAGACTGTTCCACTCTCTGATAACTGTGGGAAGAAAGGAATTGAAGTAAAGTGTTGAGTTTGCGGGGATTCCAGGTGTGTCTTCAGAATTTCTTAAAGTGTTTGCCAGTTTATTTCAGCTTGAAGATTTTCTATTGAAACTAATTTAGTTGCACCAGAAGCGATACGAGCACATTCATTTTGAATTGCATCCAGTTGTGCATATTCATAGTCATTTGAGTTACACCAAACAGCATCCGCGTATTCTAAAATCGGTCTTATAAAAGATATGTATATAATTTCTAGGGCTTTTCTGTCTTAAGTATACTTCAATTTTCTCATTATATTTACTCTTTTCCATGCTTTCTCTGTTATGTATTTAATATGTGAGTGCCATTTACATTCCTTTGAAAGATATATGCCTAGGTGTTTATGATCTGTAACTTCTGTTATAGATTGGCCGTTCATTTGTAAATGGGGATGGTGCTGTGTGTCACGTTTTCTAGAAATAATTAGAGATTCTGATTTGGAAGGATTAAATGAGACTAGCCATGTATTAGCCCAAGAAGAGATTCTCTGGATGTCAGATTGAAGAGTAACAGCTGCAGATTGAGGAGTGTCCACAACTAAAGAAAGACTGGTGTCATCACAAAAAGGTTGACGTTGGATTGTAGATCTTGAACAATGTCGTTGATAAAGATAAGAAATAGCAGGGGTCCAAGAATTGAGCCTTGTGGAACATCAGAATAAAGAGTACCCCATGAAGATTTAGAATTAGATAGATCTACACGTTGACGCCGGCGTGAAAGATAGTCTTGAAACCAGTAATGAAGAGAGCCAACGATACTTTAACATACAATATAACTCCACCATGTGGATTTTGGGGGCGATCTTTCCGCTCTGGGGTTGAGAAGGACAGTAGTTTAAGATCATCAGTCGGGATACTGTGACTGAGCCATGTTTCTGAGAATGCTAGAATATCAAAGTCACGAAGTTCTGTGTATATAAGGTCAAGTTTATGGCGTATGCTTTGAACATTTAGGTGTACGAATGACAGGTGATGTTGTATGTCGTTGAAATCGGAGTTATTTGAGGAGTAGCCAGTAACATAAGAAGTTGTAGAATCAGGTCCAGGATTTTCGTGAATATCACCAGCAACTAAAAGCAAAAGATGTATCCAAGTACCAATGAGTATTATATAAGATAGTTTCGTTAATGTATATGTGAATCGTAGATTACGATAAAATTTATTGAGATTTGGTAGTATTTTCTTTTTGGGATATATTACTCGTATAAGGGCTTGTTGATTCGACGAAGCTAGTAATCCGCAGTACAGAGACCATGCGAACACTTGGGAGTTACAGATGTAGCAGAGGAAAAAAATGTGAGTAAAGATCGGGAGCAAACCGTGGAAATTGTATGTGCGAATGACGGTAACTATATCTGTATGTTTTTTAATTATGTGATGGAAGAAATGAGGGTCAGAAATAGGGTGGTTACCGTCACGAGCACGTTGTTATTACAAGCACATATGTGAGCACAACTAAAAGGAAAGGTCTTAATGTTGATACTAGAGGTAGTAGCACAGGCGAAGAACCTAGGTATGTAAGCAGAGTGGAGAAGAAGAGATGATAAGATATGATGAATATGTAAGAAAGAAAACATTTGGAGAATATGTTTGAAATAGATATGAAACAAAATATATGGTGGAATCAATTGAACTCACAGTGTATTTCTCAAATAACATGAAGAGACTGTACTTCTTTCAATAATGTGCGTTAATTTCTTACGCACACAAAATAGAATTTCAATACTTCATAGGATTTAGAATGAATCCGCATGACCTGACATATATCGATATTAATTAATGTGAATCTCAGTCAGGTCATTTTATAATGAATTTTATACTTGGAAGTAATATATGGAAAACAGTGAGATGAAATAATTTATAATACAGTTTAAATGAATTTTAACGTTGAAAGTTTTTTTGAAAAGAAAAAAAAATATTGTATGTGTTATACACTTTCAAAGAATTTTGAAGCTGATAGATCCTTTGAAAAAGGTAAAGAAAGAAAGAAAAAAAATATCTTGCAATACAAAGCATGTTAATACCATATTAAATCTTATCGGAATAAATAAAAAAAAATATCTTAATAATGTATGACACTATTTGAAGTAAGAGTAGATAGCTTTGAAATCTATAATACCTGCCAAGAAATATACTATACTATTCACCGATATTTCGAGAACGGTTCCAAAAATAAGTTAAAGATGAGTGAAATATAGGTTTTCGAAAGATAAATGTAAATTGAACAGCTTTCATAGCTAAATTAACATAAATAAAAAAATCCCACAGATTTCAAAAATATGCATATAAATTAAACAATCTTCAAAAACATCGTAAGGAGGATTTTACTGTTGGCGATTTGAATTGAAGAAGGAAAATACACCATGTGTACTAACAGTACGTTTTGTAATACATTTATAACAGCCTGAGGTACATGTAAAAACAGTCATGTTAACTGTCATTTACCTTAACAATGTTTGACAATATTTGGAGTAAAAATAGATAGCTTTGAAAACTATAATACCAAGAAATATACTACACTTTTCAGAATATATTGCGAGAACAGTTCCCGTAGCTAAGTTAAAGATAAACGAGATACAGGTTCCAAAGATATAAATGTAAGTTAAACATTTTTTTTATAGCTACGTTAATGATAAATAATTACAAGTTTCAAAGATATACATGTAAATTAAATAACTTTAGAAAACAATCGTATAGAGAAAATTTACGACTTGAGTTGAAGAATGAAAATGAATAAGCGAAAAAACAGGTTCCAAAGATATAATTGTAAGTTAAACGTTTTTATATCTACGTTATTGATAAATGAACACAAGTTTCAAAGATATACATGTAAATTAAATAACTTTCAAAACAATCGTATACAGAAAATTTACCGTTGACATTTTGAGTTGAAGAATGAAAATTAATAAGCGAAATACAGGTTCCAAATATGTAAATGTAAGTTAAACATTTTTATAGCTACTTAAATAATAAATGAACACAAGTTTCAAAGATTTACATGTAAGTTAAATAACTTTCAAAACAATCATATAAAGAAACTTTACTTGTTCACATTAACAAATCGAACTGAATTCCGTCGCCCATACTGCTCAAGATTGTCTAATTTTGTTTCAAGGCTCTCAATGGTATATTCAGCAAGTTCAACTCGATGTTTGAGTCTATAGTTTTCAACTTTCAGAAATTCAATGCTTTTGTTCTGTTTGGCTAGTTCAGCGGTAAATTCTGTAATGCTCTTGGTTTGCTCTTTGATTGAGTCAGTCAGGGGACCTAACATCTCCTTGAATGCAGAACAAACATTGTCACAAATTGTTTTCATCACACAGGGGTCACAGGTGACAGTATCACTGAGCATACAACACTAGAATCGAAAAATTATTTTTTTTTAACTTTTTACTTATATATCTACAAGGTGTATTTCATACGGAACAACCAGGAACATCACTGAGGTGACTTCTGTTTTCAAAATGTTTGCAATTATTTTTGTTAGAAAATGGTAAGAGAGTAAAAGATCAACATCGTAACGATGCATCAACATACTGAACAATTTAATGCATTAACACAGACTGTTTTGTTAAACATATCAGACTGTTTTCCTCCCATAACCATTGTTCTGTTTTCTTGCTGCACTTGATCGCTTTCGACATATTTCGAATGGTTTTTGTTATTACTGTTTTCATTAGTTAATTATCTGGAGGTGTGTCCCAATAAGCCAATGAAAAAACTAGACTTAAAACTGAATTTGCTGACGTCACTAACAAACATGGTGAAATGAAAGTAGGATTACCTGAAAAAATTAAATATTTTAACGCGAAGCACAAACAAACAATATAAGTAAAGGGGTTTAAGTGGGTAAAAATGATCGTCTATTATTTTCATCAAATACTGACATAAATTACTATACAGACAGTGTTAGAAACACCAGTTTTTAGGAGATTTCAAGGAATTTTACCCAGATTCTTAGTCACCTCAGTGATGTTCTCGATTAGGTATTTTACATATTACTTCATTGCTCGCAAGGTGTTGGACTGATTTTCAAAATAACGTGCAGATAATTTATTTAGAATATATATATTGCGAAAATTACAACATTTTCAATATTGTTACTGAATTAACATGGATTGTAGTACTCGGAAAAATCGACGGTCCTGCATGAAATATACCTTGTAGATATATTATTAAAAAGTTGTTTTTTTTTTCGTTTTTAGAGGTTTTATGCTCAGTGATACTGTCACCTATGACAGGGGTCACATATTGCTGATTTAACTTGATCTTTAAAATTTGTAGAGTCAGACAGTTGATAATTCATAGAGGGATTCAAACCTGTAGAGCCTGTAGGATTCAAACCTGTAGAGCCTGTAGGACTAGCTATATCACCTGGTGACGTATATTCTTTCAGCCTTGACGTCGGTGGATCGTTGGCTGCATCTGAGGGGCTGGTAATCTCCTCATGTACACGTTTTTGGGTAGTCCCTAGTGTATAGCTATACACTTGTGGTCCTTCAGAGTTCATATTTGAAATCATATAAACAAGATACCGGTTCGATCAGGTTATATAAAAGAGTCAATAGTCTATAGTCAATACAGAGATATGTCTTTGTTTGCTGTTATCAGCTCACTATGTTTACCTGTTCACCTGTATCGATAATAAATCCAGGTTTTCTAAGCAAAATTCACTATTACACACTGTTTTCCACATAGATCCAATCAATTAAAGATTTATATCCATATTTCCACAAAGATATAACGTTTACAAGTTCATTTTACTGCGGAATTTCAATGATTTTCCACCACTAATAACTTGTCAATGCACCTTAACCACCATCTTGATTTTTGACTCTTATTAGATGTTTAACTTAGCAGAATCGTTTGGTCAAACTTCATCACCCGATTTCAGTGGCGACCGTCGGTGCTATCTTCTTCAGGTATCAAATAATGACTTTCAGGACATTATTTGATATCTGAAGAGTCATGCACTGATAAGTTGATTTGCTCGGGTCTAAATTAAGTCGAAATGTTGTCGATCTGTAGGTAGTTTTTACCCCTTTCAAGACGCGTTTCCCTTTATTTTTTGTTCACCTTGCATTGCAGGCGTATGTATGTGGCAATAAAGGAAAATGTAAAAGATAAACCACGTTGTATTAAATGAAATACGCCTGACCAAAATACACATCCATTAGAGTACGTTATAGACAGAGAAAACACGTCATTTAATATTTAGAGGTACGACTCGGAATATGTATGACTCTCATATTTATTTCTAAATTATCAGTATAAACAAAATGAAAAAAAACGAGAGATATTGATATAAACATAGACATATAATAGCACGACCTGATAAAAATACAACAAGAACCATTTAGTAAATGTAGTTCGAATTTTCATATTTTCCATTGCAGTGAGCATGTCAATATTCAAAACATTAGCTGTCTTGGCCGATATTGGCCGAGGTAATTTTACGCATGTGAAATGCTTCACATCCTTATATACAACCTTAGTTTTAAAATTAATAGCTTCAGAATTTTTCAGCCTGCTGCGTGTTTTTTATTCCAGACAAAATCTCTTTCATGTTCTTAAAGTTGGAATGTTTTATAATACCACGCATCTGAAATAGCTTAGCTTGTTTTAAAACGATTGAGAAATTATACAGAATTTCGTATTAAGAATGGAGTTAACTAATGGAATATATATTTACTGTTTGAATCCCTTCATATCGTCAGAAAGGTCCGTTGTGAACAGACTAGCCACTATAAAAAAGTGAAACTATCCAAATCCTCTTGCATTTTTAAACCGTACGTTAAAATTATCTAATTAAATATTTCATTTGTTCTTCTTTTTTCGAAGATATTTCTTTTTCTTCTTGAGTCTTTTTCTATGGTTCTTCGAACCTTTCAATTTCTTTTTTGTTTTTAGGTACCGGTATGGTTTCTTGCATGATTTCTTCAAGTACGTCTGGCTGTATAAACGCTGGTTACTGTCGTCTGCCACGAGATCATTCCCGTTACGTTCATTTTGAGTAAGTGCATCCAAATTGTGGCTACGAGTGTGCAATTCTGATGGATTTTCTGTGAAGAAAAGAAAAGGAAAGTAGAACGGAAAAAATAAAGTTCATGAAAATAATGAAAAAAAAATTAATGACACACTGAATTTTGCAAAGCAATCATCTGTCAAAAGCACGAAGACTTGGAAAAACTATCAAAACATTTCGATTCAGAAACTCTATAATATTATTATCTAATGCAGCGATTACATTTCTGTGCTATTAAGAATTTCCAATGGTCTGATTATGGTCATTATAAATTATATAGACTGAAAATTAGAAAAAAAACGCCGATGATGAAATTTTCAAGAAGAACTAGTCTTATAGAACATTATAATAGGTTAATATTTTAACATTTCTGCCAAGTCCCAGACTTCAGTCTGCCAGCGTATCATGTCGCAGATTCTAATTTCCTTTCCCGTCTTTGGCAATCTGTCAATCTCGACAAGAAAGCTGACCGTCAGGTAAGTGAAATCTACACTTTCCAATAATCAATATACTAGCCCTGTATTTCCGAGTTCGTCTGCAGGCTGTTCGTTCTATTTCATGGAAGTAACTGTATTTTAAACTGTTTCAACGTGCATCGACAAAAGACCAATCTATCAGTAAAAATTTTCTAGTTCTTAGTTAAAAAAAAAGGATAAAAAAACGTTTTATCATTTTTCACTTTTAAAATTGATTTCACGATCTTCGTTACTCTCCTGCGCATCGGTCGAATGTTTCACTTTCTTAACGGTAGTGTATTCATTTAGCTGCTGAGGTAGCTTAGATCTTCGTATAATGCAAGCGTAGAACCAGGTCAGTTACAATCTTGGGTTTAAATTCTAAAAGGCATATAAATCGGACAAATATCTAAGGTTTTGGTGAAATGAATTTTAAAACTTCATTATCTTTTTGTAATCAAACGTGTCCGACTTTGGTTTTGGCTTTCTGGCCTAGCATTATTTGTCTGAAAAAATGTAAACAATTCATTATTAAGACAGACAGTTTAGTGCGATTGCTGCTTTTTTAGAACGAGTGAAATCAACGGTTTTCTTACTGCAAACGACGTCTTGTTTGTTTGCTATCGTAGATGAATTTCTTAGATTTGTTGCTTACTGTGCGTTGTTTTTTTTTCTGTTGAAATTTGTTATTCTACCGGTGTGTAATTAACAGCAGACGATAAAGTTTATTTCAAGAACAGCATAATGAAAACTTTGATTGGTCAAAGTATATTAACTTTTGTAGAAAGAAGGAGCAATTAAAGGAACAATAAATTGGCTTGAAATATAAGGTAATTAAAACTGAAGTGTACAAAGCTTTGTTACAGGTTTAAAATTTTAAGCTATATGGACAACGTATTTCACAGTAGTCAATGTTAGGAGAAAACTATAAAAAAAATATGAGTAATAACTGTAATCAGTTTTCAGTCGTGAAGAAAACGACTTATTTAGAAAATACAAATACTAGTAAACTTATTCTTATCATAATAACGTCTTATTATATGAGAGAATAACTTTTTATAAAGCTTGTCTACTGGTTTGTACTAGAAAAGGCGACTTGAAATGTTGCTGCGCCTACACAGAAGATTGAAAATTTTAAAAGCAACGTTATTAACTATTCGGCAATCGATGGAAGGGATGTAAAATCCAGTTAAAAGCTCCGTCATGAAGAAACTGGAAACTTTCTTGGTAATTTGTTTACAGCGCCAACAGACAAATTAAGCAGACGAATTAAGTGCCGTAACTTCCTTACACAAAAAAAGCTTCAATCGATTTTGTTACAGTAACAATAACTAAACTTCTCCCTTGCACTTGTATTGTACGGAATTAAATGTTTCAACATATCATTATAGCAATTTAAATCTGATCGTGTCGCATTTATCTAGTTAAATTTTACAAATTCAAGATATAACCAACGATATCACTTAAGTCGTTTTGTCTTAAAAGTAAAAACGACCTACCTTTAAATATAGTATTTGGACAGATTGTGCCATCCTTTTGGTTGATTTCAAAGTAAGAACATTGCTCAGTCACAGAGAAAAACATCGCAAGGATGCATATTTCCCAGGATAGTACATCACACAACATCTCACTCAACCTGAATTTTTTCAAATAAATATATTGGCTAGTTGAATCATTTGAACAATGAAAAAATGAGAAAGAAAACAACTGAAATTAAGTTATATGTTAAGATTTAAACCGAGACCTAAAATAAGCACTGTTTTATCTTGGGAGTTATACCTGGTACACCTTAGAATTTGCAAGGAACTTGATAAAAAAGACTTCAAATAAACAGCCTACAAAACACATGATAAAGCGATACAAGGCAAGCATATGCCCATTTTAAGAGATGGTATGTAACGCTGACTTAATTACAGGCGTATTAAATAAACCAACGCCGCCTTTCAATTCGAAAGATGTTTAATTTCATAAGACCATACCTAAACATAGAATGAATTTCAATAGTTCCTACAATATATAAAAGAACAATAGATAAAGTGACTTACAGGTCTGCGGAATATCCCGTCTTGAAATACTTGAGATTCTCAAAGTTTAGACTTTCTCCATAAAGCAGAGCCCGAGCTACCCGTCTACTCGTCACCAAACCGATGTAAAACAGTTACAAGTGTACATAGAAACATAATGAGAAATATTTTATTCTTATAATGGCTTATTAGCGATGCCGTGTAAGATACAAACTTAAAATACAAATTGATATCAAAGGAAAGCTGATAATTCCACAGAGAAAAACAGTATCCAATCTTCTATAATAATGGTTGCTATAGCAAAGGCTATACGTGCATTGATTTAGCTTGTATATAGAAAAGAGAAGCTCTGTGATTTGATATAGATATCAAAGAAATTTGTGATGAAAGCGCTACACAGTATTGCTTAATTTGTCTTTAATCGTTGTGGCTTGAATTACAAGCAAATTGCTTTAAAGATTTATTTTCCGCAGCATCTCTGCCGATTAATTCCAGTTCGGCTTTAATGTTATAGACTTCAAAGGAAAACGAGTTTTCAAATCAACGTTCATGAATCTACTTATTCCATATATGACCTTGTTAGTTCACGATTGTATTTGTTACAGACATCTTTTTAATGTACTTTTAATAAGACGAAATCGCAGTTCGAAAACAGATCAAGTGATAGAATTCAAACGATATTACTGTTTAGAGTGTGACAGAAATAAGCACAGCAGAGCCAACGTAAAGTAATCAAACTCCTGACATAGTATTGTAGGAATCCAGATATATGAATTACAGTCAAGTGATACATGCTCTTAGTTGAAAATATACATGTATCTGAAATTTCAATCTATGCTTTTGGTTTTTCAGAGGTTGTAAAACAAACGCAAAAAGTGAGTCTAGAAAGCGTTTTTTTACGTTATTAATTTCAGGAATATGACTGCATTAAAAAGTAAGCTAAGCACTCCTCAACGGTCTAAAATGTAAAACAAAATTACTATCTTATTGTAATTTTATGTTTAACTTATTAAATAAGTGACTAAATGTAATGTAAAAGAATTCAGAATAGTACAAGTTGTTAAAAAAACAACAACAACATATTACTAATAAATCGATGCTTATAAAAACGTCCCTTTCATTTTTGGAAGATTTAAGGGGTTCGACTAATCAACGAAACGCGTTTTAAAGTGTTACCTCTTGACAAACAAAACTGTAGCTTGAAATAAATGTCACATAAATAGCCTATTGGACGCTTTAAATAGCCTCTATGTTGAAAATGCTGAAGACCGTAAGTCTTTGAAATTCTCAATAAAGCAGACAATGACATGGTAATATTTCTACCTATGCTTAGTTTAGAATATCCGAGTATACTTATCACGGTTTCAATTTTTCATTTCTCCTACACGACAATTGTCAATCTTGACCGGAATCTGTCGATTAAGTAAGTGAAAATTTCAAAATCCAATAATCAACAACCTTGATATAACCTCCTTTTCTCTAAAAAAGCCAATTTTCTATAAACAATCTTTTTTTGTCATAAACAATCGGGAATAATTTTTCTTAATTTGTCAGTTTCTTATATAATAGCTTATGATAGGAAAAGATATTACTGCTTAAATCAAAAAGAAAAAAAAGCTAAAAATCAAAGACAGTCAAATGTAGTTAAATATTAGTTATTTATTAAATTGTACAGGAACCTGGCTGTCAAAAATGTAACAACCCAAATCTTGCGACGAAGCTTGTGACATTCAAGTAATTAAATTGTACAGGGACCTGACTGTCAAAAATGTGACAACTCAAATCTTGCGACGAAGCATGTGACAATCAAGTAATTAAATTGTACAGGGACCTGGCTGTCAAAAATGTGACAACCCAAATCTTTCGACGAAGCTTGTGACATTCAAGTAATAAGATTTCTATCCGTCAATCGAGGGTTAGAAGCAGACATGGGATCGATTACTTCTAAATGTAATTGATTAAATTACGATTATATCAATAAAATTTAGAATACGATTACGATTACATTACTTTATTTTTAAACTGTAACCTAATAAATTACAATTACTCTGAAAATGTAGTCGATTACAATTACGATTACTTTTCATTGTGTTCATAGCAGTAATCAGATAAAAGATCCAAATAGCACTGACATTTTTATTTACACAAAAACATGAACACAGCTGCAGCACACAGTTTGCAAAATGTTACAAAGTAACCAGGATGACTGACATGTGTCTTCTACTAAATTTAAATGTGTGAGTTACATTTTATCATAATTAATTTTTCAAATGTGTTATCACTCAGTCTACAGCACTCTGCAATAACCACAATATGTGCTATATAAAACAGAAAATCATAAACTGGTTTTACACTTTTGTTGAGTGATTATACCAATTATCTTCAGTAAGGGGACAGCAAACTAGGTGTTATTGTACAATATTAGTAATTGATTTCACAAATACTTGTTTAAGCCTCAGGCAGAATATAAAAGTTGTTTGTTACTGATAACAAAAGGTGAACATATTTATGGGATATAATTAAATCATGTAACTTAGTCTGAAGGAATGTGTATAGTCAAACAGTAAAATTAAATAACTCAGTTATAAATGAAACTTAAAAAAAGTAAAACTTTTCAATTAAATAAATTTCACCTTTAATTGAATCTGTCCAAAGTAAAACTAGTTTAACATATTACACCCAGTGCACTTTGCAGTATTTTTTAAATATGAAATATCGTATTTGCACAAGTATATAATACAGCAGTTCCATAAATGAAGTCTTTTTCTATGCCAAAGTAATCGATTTGTAATCGACGATTACACCACTTTTCATGCAGGTAATGATTACAATTACGATTAAATGTAATCGACTTTTAAAAAGTAATCGAATACATTCGATTACATGGACTAATTGTAATTAAATGCAATCGATTACGATTACACAATTACGATTACCCCATGTCTGGTTAGAAGGTATAGAAAGCTAAAGATTTCAAAATGACGACAGTTGAAACGTCCTTGATGATCTGTTTACAGCGTAAGCACACATTTAAAGCAGATTAATTAAAATCGTAACTTTGTAACAAATAGGACCTTACACCGATATTGGAACAGTACGTCTTTTTTCAAAGTATCCTTGAATGAACAGGATATCAGTTGTAACATTTTCATATACAGTAATGATAATTAAATAGCAACAAATCTAACCAATCTCTCTAAATCATATGACGTCATACAACTACGGTGTTTTGCAACACCAAACTCCTACGAGCATCCTCCCCAACTGCACTTACTATTATCAAAGTTTACCACTTTGGGTAATTATATCGAAAGCTTAGAAACAGGCAAAGTTAGTTTAGTTTTCAAAGTTAAAACTATACATGTATTTTAACCTATAATTATTTAAATTTATCAAACTGTGTGATTCACCTATTGAGACCAAATCAAGGATGTTCTGATACAACTGTGATACAAGACAAGCTTCGAACAGCAATATAAATAAACGGTGAAAATGTGATCCGAGAAAATTTATATACACGAATCAAATGTTACCTTAATTAGTGAACATGTTAAAGATACGTCTTGATAAGATACAGCTTAGTATAACAGTAACTGTGCAAGCTGAAACGTGAAATATCCCATAATAACGAGCTGTAAGAAAATAACATTCACTCTTCCATTGTATGACGGTACGTGCACCGATTTAACCCGTAGACGTTCTGTGAATTGTTATATGGCGAGGTGATTTGTGAGGAAAGCAAGAACACAAAATCTACAACCTACCAGAGTCATAAACTTTCTGCAGTACTGCGTACTTATGTGTTGGTTCAAGAGAAGATGCAGTTATCTGGTGGTTTGTAAGGGACAAGTTTATCTATCTGTCTAACCCCTCAGACAGTAGGCCACGAAGAAATTTAAGAGAGTATAAAAAAAAAGACGTATATAGAAGAGATTATATACAGTTAAAACAGTAGGAAAGATACGGGGTTGTTAAGAGTAACAGAGATCTGGCATACATCATAGCAGCACGGGTCCAGGATCGAATCTATTCGGCGGAATTTTGCTTTATTTCCCTTCCAGAAGAATAGAAATGAAATACTCGGTCCTATTAAAGCGAAATCTCAACTTTCAGAAAATTGCCCCTCGCTCAACTGTTTTTTGTATCAAATATATTTGAGCGAGGTGCAAATATTTTTAAAGTTGAGATCTCGGTTAAATAGGACTTGTGCATTTAATTTCTCTCACCTACAGTTCTGTTCTGCTTTTTAATTGAATAACAGATTTCACAAGTATTCTCTTTATACAACACCATCCGAGTACTACTAATGATTTTTGTTGCAGTGAGTGCATAACTGAAAACTGGTTACTGGTTCCTGTTTCTCGGACATGTGTTAGTTTAGCCGTACTAGAAACATAGAACCAGTAAAATGGCCTGTTTGTTATTTCATTTAACTAATAGAAAGTTAAAAATGAAGTATAATCACTAATACTTCAGTCATGTGTAGTCATTTGCTTCAGCCTTTCTGCCTTACAAGTTCATATAACTTATTGAACTTGCTCTCGACACACTACTCGAAAAGGAATTACTCTTATCTGAGAAAACCAGTTATAGCTGGTATCTGATCAACGAGAAACGGCAAGAACACACATGCACTGCGTTCTGCAGGTGAGAATCAAACCTATAACCCTGGCTTGGTTTACTGTGTTTCCAAATTTAACACTATTATAACGTATTATGGTCTATGGCTTCTGCATTTAAAGAGCCATCCCCTAGAACAAAGAGCTCTCCATTTCCTTTAAAAAATCATATAAAGTTGAATAATACTGAACAAAAACGGTGCCTGATGACTATGCAAGTCACATAATTCTAAGTACAACAGGTTAACGGACTCAATTAATACTAAGTCTAGTCTTCATAGTCGGAGCTGTTGTTGTATAATGTTTGTATTGATAGCGATTTATTACAAATAATTTACTAGTGTTTATAATGTGCTCTAAGGAAACAATTTTGAATATATGTACTATATAACACTATCATTTTTTTCACTTTAGAGAGTATAAGCCAAATAAAATGCAAAAGCCATATATCGTCGGTTTATTTATTGAAATACCTCTGAGCCAAAAATGCAAAAGCATATATCGTCGGATTATTTATTAAAATATCTCTAAGCCAAAAAATTCTAAAGCCATATATCGTCGGTTTATTTATTGAAATATCTCTAAGCCAAAAAATGCAAAAGCCTTATATCGTCGGTTTATCTATTGAAATATCTTTAAGCCAAAAAATGCAAAAGCCTTATATCGTCGGTTTATCTATTGAAATGTCTCTAAGCCAAAAAATGCAAATGCCATATATCGTCGGTTTTTCTATTGAAATGTCTCTAAGCCAAAAAATGCAAATGCCATATATCGTCGGTTTATCTATTGAAATGTCTCTAAGCCAAAAAAATGCAAAAGCCATATATCGTCGGTTTATTTATTGAAATATCTCTTTAATAAAAAAGAATGGTAAAACTGAGGGACGTCTAAGCCTTTGACCTACCAAAAGACATTTGGATATATGGAAATATATTATAAAACAAGCGCTATGCCTTCCCCACCCCCACCCCCTCCCCACCTCCAGCGAGCCTTAAAAAGCTTAAAGTTTTGTGACAAACAAACAGACAGACCAAAAACAATATGCCTCCCTCCGGGGGCATGAACATTACACAATTATGTGTATTTGTAGGAAAACAAACATTACAAATGGTTTTACTTTATTTTAATTATAGTAAAATATGTACACCAACTGAATACAGTTGAACACTGTAAAATAAATCTTTAATGGCGCTGGATGGCTATCATTCTTTATATTTACAGCTATCCTGAAAGGTATTACTTCATAGAAGTGAAAAAAACAGTGTTACTTCTCATTAACTCACATGCGCCACCTCGATCACAAATACCTTGATATGGTGTAAGGGAAGTAACTAGCAGATATCTTCGATCTCGATAAATTATCTCATATAAGAAGACGTTTTATATATTCCTTAGCAGTTACACCGAATGTGGCAGAACAAATATTTTGAGAAAGAAGTATTTAAAGTCAAGTTGAGCTAACTCAACTGAAAACTATAGTTGCTAGAAAGAGAAAACTTGGCGAAGGAAAATTAAAGAAATATTTTTCAGTTCTGTACCTTCGCACCATCAAGATCTTACTGACAACAGCCTCTCCAACATTTAGTGGTATTACCTTTTTTGAAGCTGTACCAACTGAATTTCGAGGAAGATACTTCATATGACTGTGAGAATCGTACAAAACGACATAAAACAAAGCATATATATATAAAAACAGCAGGAAATATATACATTGTAAATACAAATGGATTCAAAAATGTACACCCGATCAGTTTGCCGTATCATTCACAGGTCTAGCCGCTTTTCGTGGAAAAGGTATTTGGAAACAAAGTAACTTTATGTTTCAAAAATCAAAGAAATGCGATTTTTCAATCATGCCGACCAGATCGTTTTCAAACATAGAACTAATGGCTACTTCAATGCCTTTAGAAGTGCTAGTACGTTCATTAGAAATTCTTGACATAGATGTTTAAACTTCGGTGTCCTAGCTTCATTCTTCAGATCATGTTCTGGAGATAAATAGAAAGCATAGGTATCTTCTTGAATTTGCGGTTGCACGTTCATGTAACAAAAAACGATTTTACAAGAGGTACAGGCTTACATCCTGATGAAAACCTATTTGTTTTAGCTCACACTGATTTTGATGAAACCGTTACGTTATTGTCTACAGAAGTGCCTGCTGCTGTCGCTTGGGTGGTATGTTTAACAGCCGGATTTTTTGTCTTTGGGGTGGCCGCGTCTTTTTGAGCGTTTGCGCGGGCATCAGGAGTGATTTTCCTCGATACGTTTGGTTCTAAGGTAAAAACTTTATCTGGCAACAGGGCTGGCTGTTCCTTTGCTGGTGTACCAGAACCTGACTTAAGAGTGATATCTACGGAAACAGTACCTTCTTCTTCTGAAATAATGTTCGTGTAGGCTTTAGTTTCCGAGGAAATAATCTCTGAATTAATAACTTTCGCCTGTTGTGGAGCCGAAGACTCTGAACCGTTTCCTACTGAAACAACAGATCCTTTAAGATGAGCTGCAGTCTCCACTTGTGATTTTACAGTCTCAGCTGGAGTTCCGGTCTCTGGGTGATGAACAGAGTTTACTGAAGCATTATCATTTATACTGATATCAGTAACTGCCGTTTTAATCTTCTCTTTCACAGACTCTGTCTTTAAAGGTTGGGTGGAAGTTTTTGCTGAGTGCGTAATTGATACTGGAGCATGAACTTCTTGGGAAACGGTTGTTTTAATGTCTTGAGCGGTTTCTGTTGTCATTTCAGATATAGAATTTGAAGCGTTTATTGCAGGCAAAGAGTTCTCTTCCATTTGAGTTTTCTCAGGAGTGATATGTACGACATTATCACTGCTTTCCTCCGTGTTTCCAGTACTTTGATAAGCATTATTTGCGGCATTGTTTTGTGCATGAGCCGTTCTGTCTATAAAATCAGGTTTATCCATGTTAACAAAACTTTCTGCAGGAAAAACAGAATAAGGATAAGGAATTTTGTCTAGCTGGTCTCCAGCGGTGGAACGTTGATTTATATTTGAGTTAGTACCGGAACCGACCACTGTGATATCATGGTGAGCTGGTCTGTTGCCTAAATGGCTGGAAGGCACGGGTAGTCTAGAAAGCTGTGATACAACATTTGACCAAATCGTGTTAAACATATTTTGTGGAATGTCAGGCATGTTTCTACCAAGTTGTCTGGCATTCAAAAACTGTGGTTGATTGCCTCTGAAAACGTGATTCGTCGAAGTTAGGCCTGAGACTGATCTATCTGTAGCATGAGACGCCGAGTCAATGATTACAGGACCTTGGTTTCCTACCATTGCACGGGTCCTTGATGGTTCGATACGAACTGACGTGCCAGAATCAGTTTTTCTTATATTCACGCGCATATCTGTATTTTCTGATAGTTTGTTACTGTCAACAGTGAAAATCCTGTCGTTTTCTGTTATTGAATCGTCATCGGATTCCCCAGACAGCTGTATATGAATATTTCCTACTTGTGGCGGTTGCGTTGCTCTTGAAACTAGTCGTAGACGCTGTTCTTGTCGATTACTTTCATTTCTCATTTGTGGAGATCGTGAACTGTGTAGCTGAAGACCATGCCTAAACTGTGGTGACTGGATTCTGTAAGGATATGACAATGACCTGGGTCTATATTCTGTTGCAAGCCTCGATCTGACTGGATAGTTAGCGAAACGTGATGGTGTGCCGCGTCGTGTCAATCTTATACTCGGCCGCGACGACAAGAATGTAGGTCGGGTTCTTCTTAAAGTGCTTGTAAATGGACTTCTCCGACGCAACAGCGTGTACAGTTGCCTTCCTGTCGTCCTCAGTGGAAATCGGCTGACGGTTCTTGGTCGGTGTAGTGACGGTGTTAAAGAACGCCGCCCTGAGGAGGACCTGCTTGCTGTAAATTGTCTCCATTGAGGAACATAACGTGTGGTGTCATGTTGTTGTGTATGGTGAAATCTTCTTGTTTGTGGGATCTCTCTTCTGAGTCCATTGGTAATCAACGGCGTCTATGACAGAAAAAAATAAAGATCAGTGTGTCAATGATAGTTCAGTAGCAGTCACATAGACAACTTAAGGCGCTGAACCAATATTAATGGTTCGCCTGATTAAAAAATCGAACCTGGACACTTAAATACTGACTTCTATTTTAAAACATAAACGCTGGAAATACATTTTAATATGTTGAAAGCAGTATTAACATTATACTACCTACGGTTTAAGGTTGAATTTACAATTTGCTGTGAAAGGTTATAACAATAGAAAATTCAAGAACTTCTGAGGTTTAGTGGACTATAACCAACTGACAAAGAAGGCGGATCGCACCGGGAAATAAACGCAAAGATATTCAGTCTGCATAAAAGACATAGAACAGTTTACGGTCTTCAAACTCGAATGAAATTAACAAGTATCGCCAGTTTCCGCGCTTTTCCTTTTTCTGAAATTCCGTAATTGTTTAAGACAAATGTTCGTTTCTTAAAATAGGTACAGCTTGGAATTTTCTAGCTGGAGACAATCTAACCCGGTAACATGACACAACGTGTAATATCATCGTGATATTGTTATAAAAGGAAAGTGTGAATTCTTCTAAAATTGACTAGATTGATATGATAATGAACACAGTTAAGAACAAATTGTCTTTAAGTAGAAACTTAAAAACAAAACATGATGTGAATGGAGGTATATTTGAATTTTACAGCAAGTCTACTGCAGAGAAACTGTAACAGTTATCGGATCACGTTAATTATTCCTATTATTATTATTAAAAACATTACCTTGAACGAATACTTTTCAAATGAACCACGTTCACATAGTAAGCCAAATATCTTATAACCGTTCAAACAGACAAAGTATAGCTTAGGATACACGTTATTTAGTAAACAACACTTTTTTTAATATATTACCCTTTCCTTAATATAAATATATTATAGATATAATCTCGTAAGTAATAATATCAGTTGCAGGCGTCGTATGCTTAGATATTCTAAGCGAAAAAAAAAATGCAACTTGTATATAACTGTTTTAACAGAAGTCATCAGTTCGTCATTTACCATGATTGACAACTATTTACTTATGTGTCCTTATAACTCAAAAGAACGAATGAAATGTCCACCTGTATTTTTTTTCTATTTAAACTTAACATTCATCTTTAAACTTAATATTCATTTTTTAACTTAACATTCATCATTTAACTTAACACTCATCTTTTAACTTTACATTCATCATTTAACTTTACATTCATCATTTAACTCAATATTCATCTTTAGCTTAACATTCCTCATTTAACACAACATTCCTCATTTAACTAAGCATTCATCTTTTAACTTAACATTCGCCTTTAAACTTAACATTCCTCATTTAACTTAACATTCCTCATTTAACTTAACATTCCTCATTTAACACATCATTCATGATTTTACTTGACATTCATCATTTAACTTAACATTCCTCATTTAACTTAATATTCATCTTTTAACTTAACATTCATCTTTTAACTTAACATTCCTCATTTAGCTTGACATTCCTCATTTAACACAACATTCATGTTTTTACTTAACATTCATCATTTAACTTAACATTCCTCATTTAACTAAGCATTCATCATTTAACTTAATATTCATCTTTTAACTTAACATTCATCTTTTAACTTAACATTCCTCATTTAACTTAACATTCCTCATTTAACACAACATTCCTCATTTAACTTAATATTCATCTTTTAACTTAACATTCCTCATTTAACTTAATATTCCTTATTTAACACAACATTCATGTTTTTACTTAACATTCATCATTTAACTTAACATTCCTCATTTAACACCATATTCATCATTTTACTTAACATTCATCTTTTAATTTAACGTTTTTTTTTTAACGTTGGTGACTTTACATTCATCAAACTACGAAATGAGAAATAAGAATTGTTTGTCTAGAAAATGCTTTAGTAATTATCTTTGAAGTTTTAAAGACGGATTACCTCAAACCGGTCTTAAAAGCAGAGAAGTTTTTTCGGAAATTTCTAATTTATGCTCGACACTGCCTTTGATATAAAATTTGTTGTTTTTTTCTCCCGTGCTATATCAAATTTTACATATTTTTTACCAGTGTAGAGTAAGAAAGGGCTACTTCCTCTGAAATAGGGACGAAGGAAATAAAGTAGTTTAAATTTGTTAGGGACCATATAATTGTGATTCATTTGTATTTTTATAAGTAAATATATATCTTTCATTCAAACAAATCATTTTTTATCAACTAATTTATTTCTTTATGCAACATTACAACACTTTTATGTATCGTTTAATCATTAACATAAAGGCCGATTTGGACATATGTTGAATACGTCGCAGAAATATCCGTGATTCTAGTTTGAAACAATAAATTCCTTTAAAATTCCAATATTAAGTGTCTTATATAATACGGAATCTAGCACATAAAATTAATATGTGATATCCAAAAAACTTTATGTTCAATTCATCTGATATCAAAGCTAAAAATATTTCGCCATTAAGTCTTTAAAATTCGGTATCTAACATAAGTTATATTTGATTTATTTAAAATTATGACGCCATTTATTCGTTCATTTATTCTTTAATTTATCATTTTCTTTCTTTCTTTCTTTATTTATTTCTTTCTTTCTTAACAGCGCTATAGATATATTCTTTGGTGTAAAAAAAAGACATGTATATATTTCTGCAGAAAATCAGTAATGAAAAAAATCCTTTATACATTTACGTTGACTTTAAAGAAAAAAGTCTAATACCGCTTTGATAAACGTACCTTTCACCTTTTTCAATTATAAAAGAGAGTATTTTGCACAACTAAACAACGGTTAATCAGATTCGTGATGAAGCCTTGTTCGAGAAAAAAAATCACCTGTAAAGCCTGATGTCTGGACTCCACTTCCATTAACATAACTACTCCACAAACCAGTACTGTAAGAACGGTCCACCCCATGCTTGTTGACTATACGCCGGTCTCACAACAAGTGATATTTTCCCAGACAAGAAACAACACTCTGGGTAATTTTATACAGCTATAGTCGCGGAACTTGACACTTTTTTTGACAATACGATTAGTAAAAACAACCATTTCTTTCTTTCATGCAAATTATTGACATAATGACATTTATGTCATATCGACAAGGCTAGTCTGGATATATTATACATGTTAATACGCACAAGTAACGTTTGATAAACTGAATTGTAAGTTGCATATATAAAGAAAGGAAAACTTCCACTTGCAAAGATATATAAAGAACACATTATGTGTTGCTAACACGGATAGGCTTTTCGAGACAAGGAGAAATGAAATAAAAATATTTACTAAAATGTTTAGAGATAGAAAGACAGACAGACAAACAGATCCAGAAACACACACATAGACAAAAAGAGAGAGAGAGAGAGTGAGGGAGAGAGAGAGAGATTCTAGCGCTGTTCATATCGAGGTTTTACGAAACATGAAAAGTGCTATTTTCGACGTTTCGTTTTGCTTTCATACATACAGGATGAAATAACATTCATATACAACTTAAAAGATTATAAATACCTAGCAAAACTAATAAACGATGTCTGGTATAGAAATTATTGAGAGATAACCAATTATGATGCTAGAATGACAATAAAGATTCTGACTCTTTGTTAAAAAGTGCCGAGAAATACATGAAAAAAAAGAAACTAAATTTAGACAAGAGTCTAATTGGACATTCTTATGGTGTATATTTTTTTTACAAATAAATACTCACGTGGAAATTTTGAAATTAAAGATTGTTTTATAGGTGTGCTCCATTATTAATGAAACCCACTGTTTTATACTATTTTTATTACTTAAAAGGATTCCCTTTTTTACCTTTTCTTAAAAGGCTAACATTTAACTGGAATGTTTTTAAAGGTAGTCTTCAATGAAGATTCATCAACAAAATTTATAGTCTGTGTTGAATGTTTGGTATCTTGGTCCCTTCTCCGCAAATGATTGATGACGAAAAGGGTAATTTATATATTGATTATATATTCAGATATGAAGCGTTTTATATACATGCACTGTCCACCTGTCCACTACATTATGTACAGTGTGTATTTGCCTCTTGGGCTTTTCAGACTTATGGTTTGAAATTGAAATTGACATGTTGTGTCTCGTCTGCTATTTTATTTTGTTTTCATGACAGAACATAACAGACAGTTGTCGACTCAGGCTACTAAAAGTAACTGCTCCAATAACTAAGCTCCGATACAACAAGACCGGTTTTCAGACGTGACATTTTTTCGGACAACATTATATCTGTTCAAATTAAATGATTAAAACTAAAGTGTGTTTGAGCTTGGAGTACGCAACTTAGTAGAAAAAGTTGTGCCAATGACAAAAGCATGCGGTCTAAAATTAACATTATGCTAAACACTCAAATCTTGATTTTTGAACCTGGTTTAAACAAGAAGCCATTATAATTATATTTTTACGAAATTTTAGAAAAATGAGTACTTTTTATAAAAAAGAAGTATTTGCTATTGTGGTATGGAACAGCATAGAAGCAAAACATACATTGAGGAGTGTGACATTCTTACTTCTGATGTTACAGGTCTATCTTTTCATATGAAATTATTCGCCTTTTAGTGACATTTTTATGTTTTTTGTTGTTGTTTTTTTAAGTTGACGATAACACTTTTCTGAGAAGAGGGTTGTTGTATTCCCCAGCGTTTTGTATATGAGTGTTATGTGTCTGCTATTAAACTGAACTGATATTTAATGATGATTGACTGATCGGTTGGAATAAATATTGCATAATTAAGCTGACTGGATTGTTTGGCTATCGTAAAACTCTCATTTAGCATTCTAAAAAAACTTGGATTATATGCGTTTCTTGACACTACCTTTGTTAAAGAAAGGGTGTATCATTTAGGTCTTCTTATATAGTATCAGTCAGCTGTAACCGGAAACATATTATTTCTGCGTTAAACAGTGCATATGTCAGTAGAACGAACAACGAACGCCAGCAAGCATAATATCATTATAACACCAGATGGCGTACTTGCGCAATGGCAAACGACGTTTAGTACTACAACTAGTCCAATTGCTTTAATGCGACTAACGCACAGATGGGTCAGCAATACACAAAAAAGAAAATGTTTATGCATATTGAAATTTTAGTTGTAATTGTGAAGAATATTTCTAAACAAAGTTATTGTTTCATTTTTGTTACAAAAACATATCATTATATAAAGTACTACACACTTTTATCGGTAAAAATTAGATATTTCTTTATATATTGTCAATTTTGACACTGTATCAACAAGTTGCTGTGGCCTAATGATGTAATTCGACCCCATTATTTTTATACTGACCGGGTAGGCGTGGGTTCGAATTCTGTTGAAATCAAACAATTTTCTTCAGTTTTCATGGACTATAGAATCATTTTTTCATAGTATATTAACATTTCTTTCATTTTAAAGAAAAACATTTTCTACATTCTGTGAGTCTGTCGCTTTAATAACGACAATTATCAGGCACTGTGGGCTTGGTAATGTTAATTTCAATGACTTGCTCGTGATTATTATGATTTTGTTGTTCTCCAAGGAACTCATGCATCTATACAAACATTATTTACATGAACACACCTTCCTTTTTCATTTAACGAAATCCTTGCTCATGATATATTCACCAATTGAAATGATACTGTATTCGTTTACCCATGCCCGACGGTTTTATAGGAAGGGCGTGAGGGAATTTTGACGAAATTATGTTCAGGTTGACTATATCCAAGTCAATCAATGTGCAGAATCATGGTAGAGATCGTTGTACGTTTGCTGTGTATATCCTAGTGGCTTGTGCAATGGATTTACACTCGTTGGACACCCGCATACATAACCAATGTTAGGAGTGTAGTACCACTATTTGACTGCCCGATTAGCTCAGTTCGTAGGGCGACTTACTTGTAAGCACGAACTCGCAGATTCGAACGATGTATCGGATCTGAACATATTTCTCCTCTAGTCAAACTATTTAGATGGATAAACTGCCCGATTATTTTTGAGATACTTCGAATGTCGTGCCAGCTGTAGGATAGACTGTCGAGAAATAAAACCTTGAAATTTTGAGTAAGGGCATAAATCATGCAAGCTCTCGACTCAAAAATTATTTCAAGAAATGGTGAGTTTCTTCGAAGAACGAATCAGCTCTGAGAATGTTATTGGAAACAGACTATATCTGTACCAGCGTGAGAAACGAACTCAGAGCTGGTTTGAAATTTGCTAAAAATTATTTGTCAATGATATAGTCTTTTTCGTTGTTAACATGGGGGAATAATAGTGGTGATTTCTACATAAATTCAACAATCTACTGTCAAAATGCAGTCAAATGCGCGAAGGTAGGCTGACATTTTCGAATTCAGTGAAAGAAAAGGGCAACAAGCAGATCTATTGCTGTCTGATAAGTTTTATATGTCTATTATTTTGATACAAAATGAAGATTACTGTGCGTAATTGACTAGAAAACTCGGATGAATCGGTTAAAAAGGTATCTAAGCGTTTAACAAAAGATCAAATGGCGGATTAATCAATTAAACAATAATTATAAATCATTCAATTTGCCAAATCAGAGGCATAATCATTTTAATTTTAAAGATTATGAATAAGCTTCAACATTGTTTTATCCTGGGATGTGACATCAACCACAAATTAACAATTGCTTAAACTCAACCTCCACTATAGTTGGCCTATGTCAAGGGGAGATTACCTTCCAAATTATGTTCAGACAGCTTATATATGATATTGAAAAGTATTTACAAGAATATTTAGTTAGTAGCCAGTGCCTAACATAAAACCAGATTTTGTTTTTGTTATTGGACAATTCCTGATTCCAGCATTGTCAGTTTCTCATGGAGTAGTTTTTCGAAAGGGAGGTAGACAGAGTAGAAATATTATAAAAAGAAAAAAAGGAGAAAAACAAAACAATATCTTTTCTGGAAGCCATGAGAGTTTCTCGCAAGCAACACAACTGTAGGTCAAACTCTGAAAGCAATGTATGCATATAAAATCGGAATAAAAACCAGACATATAACTAAATGCTCTGTTTAACTTATTCGACTCATGTGTAAAATCTGTATTTCATTATTTCAGCTCAATAATTGGAACACAATCGTAACAACTCGGCCTTTTCCGACAACTTCGTATAAAAGACTTATTGAAGTCGCTCGAGGTGTTCCGAATGAATTGGAACATACAGATGTCCGTGATGTGAGCAGCCTAGCAACATACAGATTCAGATTTATGAAAGTTTTCAAGAATTAGACACATTTGAATAGTTAAATATTTTCAGAAGTTTTATACAAAAAGTAAGTTGTATATTGAGCTGACAAAAAAACAACTCATTGTTAAAAGTTTGTGATAATTTACAAAGTTCGGGTTTTAATTATTAATTTGATTGTACTTTAATTGATTTAATATCTAAGATAATGCCTGGCTGTTTAGAGAATTAGACAATCGAAACCGTTTTAATACGTAGAATAAGAGATATTCAGGTGACAGATTGGTGAAACAGAATAATTTGTGATCGGCACTTTGGTTGTATGAAATAACGGAACTAGTGTCTGATAGGGAATACTATTTTAAAAAAAATGTACAGTGTTAAATTTGACAAAATGTTTTTGCAAAATTTATATAATCTTCAGACTTTCAGGACTCGAAACTGAAAGTCATAATAAAACTGTCAAGAACGAAAGACGCTCAACATTTGTATAACGTCAATGATATCGAGGACGAATACCATTTTGTATTAATTCGCCCTTTATACAACGATACTAGAATAATTTAAATACCATATTACTTTGTTCTAAATCGATGTATTTAGAAGAACTGCTTTGTTCCAAAAGAAAATTAGTGGTCTTTAGATTTGCCAAAAATTGATATGCAACATATAGAATCAGATTCAATATTTAGAATATAAAATAAACGTTGGTGAAATACCACACCTACCCCCTCCCCAACCTCCAAATGCAAACTGTTCGTGTGCTATTAATTTTATTTTAATCTAATAATTTTGCAATACAAAATGATTTTAACTGATATTTTCAGTATGGGAGATTGTTAATGTTTAACTTATCAACTAACTTTATTGACAAGGAACAAAGTAACAATTCCACTGTGATGATAATGATAAGTGTTTAAATCAAAATTACCCCATCTCATATGAACAGTTAATGGTTTGTGAACTCTCGCCATTCATGTAATTGATTGTGTTATTTGTTTTGGAATTAATAATATATGTTGAATACATATTTACATTTCCTTGTATGCCAGGTAAAATTGTTACAGAAGAAACACTACACAAACTGTTCTACTGTGTTTCATCAAAATGTAGCCAATGAAAGTGAGCTGCATTGCACGTGGCATCGTACCTGCGTATAGTAAAGATCTATAAAAAGAAGAGAACATCGATATTCCGATATAGGAGCGGATGTGGTTCAGTGGTAACGCGCTGGACTGGTAAACCAGGCGTCCCGAGTTCGATCCCCCGCTCCTCCACTATCATTACTAATAGTCTTTCGGATGAGACGTTAAACCGAGGTCCCATGTATCAGTGCTATACACCGAGCGTGCACAAGAACCAGGGATGTCTCTGGAATGGGATGCTTTCTGTATCTTGCACTACCCCCACAACATAAAATAATCTCTTCAGGGGGTGTCGGTCATATGGGCAACCGGTACCGAAGGTAAATAAGCTCAAATAGATAGATACAGGAAGCATTTATATACGTTCACTAATACTATATAAGAAGTTATATAGTGTTCTCATTGAGTAAGCCGCACACGAGGAGTAGCCTGAAACTTGTCTGTTGTTTGCATGAACAGGATACAAACATAAAATAACGTTGTTGGTTTTTAGGTACAGGTACATTTGCTTTTATAGTTTAAACAATTATGTTATGTTTTGTTTAATTTTGGACATGAAACATTACTGGTAAGACGATTAGAAATAACTAATAAGCTTATATTGCTATAATTTGTTGTAAAATACTTATTTTGTATGTATTTTTAAAATGTTTATTTCTCTTTTCTCGCTTACGTAGAAGGGCGGCAAATACTTCTTCTTCTGTAAACAAACAGAAATAATTTGGTCAATTTGAAGACATCAAAACAATAACGTCATAAACTAATTAACGATTTTTGCAAATTTACAAAGTTTTCCGCTTTTTCTTAATTACCGTTAAATGCTGCTTCGGAAAAAAAGGATATGGATCACACAACAACCTCGGAACTGTATCGCATGTTGCAATAAATGGTACGCATGTCAAAAGCCGTCAAAATTTAATCGAAATGTTATACATTAATTGTTTATTCCTCCGTTGGTGCACTTTCTGTTTGTCGGGTTGCGATAAAAAGTTTTCAAAAATAATTTTAAAACAGTTTTTATTTTAAAAGTAAAAAAAATATAAAACTGTCAAATTTAATCACATCATAGTGTTGATAATCTCATGACACGGCCAATATGTATAAAAACCGTATGAGTTAATTTAACACTCGTCACATAATTGGATTTTGATACTTTGATTTTCAGAAACACCGTATATACACCGTTCAGACAAGGAATAAAGAATTCTGCATTACCTACAACTTATTCTTTTGAGAATTTTGGAGTATTTAAATATATATCGGCTTTTTAATATTTGTATCGTCTAAAATTCACAAAAATCAGAACTTGGCCAGACCCCCAGCATCTGTGACACAGGTTACTCATATAAGAATAAACTTTTGTCGCTTTCGTACATTTAAGATGGACAGAGAGTTGAGAACCCAGACTTTTTACGCATTAATATGTAAGTAGGTTCAAGTATTTATTTCAAGTTCTTCGGGACATTAATAGTGTCCCGATACTAGTAAATTTACTACATATGTGCAATTAAAACGCAATTTTGAAAGTGAGAAATATTTCTTAGTTGTAATCATATATATTTATATTATATATATTATAATTATATATGTGTGTGTGTAAAGTAAAGTACACTTTAAGACGAAGTATATCCTCATTACGCAGCTTTTGGTTTAAAAGGGTCAACATATTGAAGCTAGCTGTAGAGTCTAGATTTGGTGTTGTTGTTGTTTTTTGTATATTTTTTTAATCACTGTTATTAAGTTTGTAAGATTCAATATAATTTTTTAAAACTAATAAACAGAAGTATTTAACGGCAAAAACTTGATGCTTACTATTGTCGAGCGAAATAGCCATTCGTGTTCCTTTCAAATATCTTGCATTTTTACACCATGTTTTATAATCTAGAAGTACTTTGTTACTTTTAATCATAAATTAACACCACTGCTAGAATAGAGCAAAAATGTTTATCAATATCAAAGAATTATTTATTCCAGAAAATGTAAAAAAAAAAAAAAGTATACCTTGCTTTCAAATATTGTCTTTGTGAATGCCTTTTATTTCAGTGCTTAATTTTCATAAAATGTACCGGTTTGTTTCAATTGTTGGAGCACATGTAAATTGATTTTCTGCTGAAAAGGTGTCCAGCATCACTGATCAAGTTTTGTGAACATGCTTTACTATCGTGCAACATTTATTCCATCAAGTTAGCCCGTCCAATGATTTAGTTGTACAGAACCTTTGAACGGTGAACGTGTTTAATTTGCACAATGAGAGAAGTAAACGATAACCTGTCAGATATTTGCCGTATTTTCCAGGGTAAATAATCATGTATTTCTGTATTAAAATGCACGTGTCATTTCATATTTTTACAATATTATTAATACTGAAGTTATGTATAAACGGTTCAAAACTGTGTCTAACTTGTTACCTCCTTTATTGACAAAATATGTGAAAAGTGCATGTGTCTAATTTATTTTAAAAAAATAAGGCCACTGTTTTTTTATTTTTAGTTTCTCAAGATCTTTTGGCAAAAACATAGAGTAGGAGGAGGGAATAAAAAAAAATAAAAATAGACCTTCAACCTTTTATAATAGCTGTGTTCCAGTGCCCATTGGGTGGGGAAAAATAGAGCGTAAACGTCGAAAAAGGAGAATTTTAATTTTGTTTGGTTAAAATGCTGTCAAAAAGGTATAATGTGGGTCTCCTTAACAAGGTGAACACACAAGCAACAACAAATAAATATCTTTCCCAGCATTTAATTTGGTCATTACGCATATAATGAATTTTTTTAAAATAAACAAATTTCCACAGGAACTTAATAAGCGGTAATCATCTGGACAGGGATGGATGCAGGAGGGGGTATACCCTTATATACTTTTCTAGGCAGGTTAGATATTATCATGACATAATATTTAACAAAATTTATGGAGTTAAAACTTTGTATGCTTATATTTAAGTAGATGCAAATTGGTACTTATAATCAAATTATCACCACTCATCTAAATAAATTAATTGAATGTTGTAAGTTTACCTTGTAAAGAGTCTCCAAGACACTGTTTTCTATAAGGCAGTGTCTAGAGGTACGGATCCGTACCCCTAGACCGGCAGTCTAGAGGTACGGATCCGTACCTCTAGACAATACTACTAGGAATGTCTAGGGGTACGGACCTTTTTTCAATATATAATTAAGCAGTAATTTACGTTAGAAGAAACTCGTTTATAGTAGTTTTGACAGTTTTTAGTGTTTAACAGACTAAAATTATCTAAGAGTGGCAATGACTTCGATTTTCAGTTCCCGTTTCCGACGATAATTATAATGCGAGTAATCCGGAATCCAAATTTGCTTACGAAAAGAGGAACATATCGTTGTCATCTATTTTCAAACAGGGCAGAAAAAGTCCATCTCCGTCAATCTCAAGAGAAATACTTCTCTAAGAGTACCAGAGACACGCTGCTTACCATGACAGCGAAGGAAGTAGTACTGACTACTTTAAAGTCTTTTTCGGGACTACACACGTTACTCGAAGAAATAACTTCTCAAATTGTCAGTGTTAATGAGCCTGCTGGACGACAACGATCTTTAAAGGTAAAAGAAATCTACACCAAATCAAAGTATGTATCGCAAATAGGTTTAAGTGAACTTTTCACTGTCATTTGTCACAAACATTTAGGTTCAGTTATAACTGCACGCTCTCTGTTTGAAAATAGATGACAACGATATGTTCCTCTTTTCATAAGCAAATTTTGATTCCGGATAACTCGCATTATATCGTCGGAAACAGGAACTGAAAATCGAAGTCATTGCCACTCTTAGATAATTTTAGTCTGTTAAACACCAAAAACTGTCAAAACCACTATAAACGAGTTTCTTCTAACGTAAATTAATGCTTAATTATATATTAAAAAAAGGTCCGTACCCCTAGACATTCCTAGTAGTATTGTCTAGAGGTACGGATCCGTACCTCTAGACTGCCGGTCTAGGGGTACGGATCCGTACCTCTAGACACTGCCTTTCTATAAATACTAAAATACGACGGGGTCGCGGAAATATATGACAAATGGAATTTATCCGAGAATTTCACTCGGGAAACTAAGTATTTTGCTAGCATTGATGTAAAACGTAAAGAAAATATCGTGAAGCATAATGGAGTGCATAGGCAGTTATGGAGCCGAATTTCAGCCTCAAAAAGACCTTAAAAATCACTGAATAGTGTGGAAAATAACATTACTTTTCTTCTGACTTGTCTATATACACTTTAAAAGTGTATGAGATGTTATGATTTACACAAGATACTCAAAGAAACTAATTTTAAATGATTCCAGTTTTAAGTGCGACAGCGTGCTGTATCGAAATTTAAACCAAACCACAGTGTAGCTGCATTGTCACCGGGCGCCACCATTTTTATACGGTACACGTAAAAAAATCAATATATGAAAATATCGAGAGGCAAAAGTGTACTAAATTCATGAATTCCGGACACATAAGTTGGCGATTTAGTTTCATTTTTTAAAAATTTCCATTTTATTTTTTTTTCAACTTGGCAAAAATTAGGGTCGGCGGGTTTGAGAAACGAAAAATCAACGAACAGTGGCCTAAAAGATATAAATGTTTTGTTAGTTGAAATATTCCTATGAAAACATTGATATAAGAAAAATCCGCCTTCGCACACGAGTCGACATTTCTTGATTGGTTGATTTGAGGGATATCTGGCACCATGCAGTGATATCTGCTAGTCCAGGAAACCTTGCCACAGTAGGATATTGATGACGGAATGATGTGTTTTCTCTGACAGCTCTTGTTTGTTGTATATTTTGCTGTTTGCACTCAGGAAGCGTTTTATGGGAGAACTGTCATAATAATTTAATCTATATGTTGAAAACACTGTATTGTATATCTTCAGAAGAAGAAAAGAAAAGAAAAATGAGTGTTTGCTGCAAAGGATGTTTTCATTTTTGTTCCATGTGAAATCTGATGTTTATTCCAGGGAAGAAATAAAAGCAAAGCAAGCATTTACAGTGGAGAGGTATCATCAGAATCATCTCCAAAACAGTGATCTAGTTTCCTGCCGGTTGTCACTATGGAGACAGAAACACCTAAAACCACCATAATAATTGGTGCAGGGTCAAGAGGTCATGTGTATCCTAGTTATGCATTGTACAATCCCAACCTGTTTAAGGTAATTAAGTTGTCTCAATATTCTTAGTATTTGTGATGCGACATGTCAAAGTCCACAATCTGGTTACTTTGATGTCATTGAGAAAACAACATCCGAGTTTGAGGAAATAAACTAATTAACAATTTGTGATAATACACGGTGTTTTCTGCCTTCTCTGAGTTGCAGTTAAGTGCTCTTTGAAAAATGTGTGTAAAGTCTTTGAATGTTGCAGAAACATGGATATAAATCACTCAGTAGCAGATATATTGCATATTGCAAGTATGACGTCCGTAATGTGAAAATCATTAATAGAAATGTTATGTGAATACATATGTGCATACATATTGATTCATGAAAAGTGCCACCTATGTGTATACATATGTGTATACATTTTGATTCATGAAAAGTGCCACCTATGTGTATACATATCGATTCATGAAAAGTGCCACCTATGTGTATACATATCGATTCATGAAAAGTGCCACCTATGTGCATACATATTGATTCATGAAAAGTGCCACCTATGTGTATACATATGTGTATACATATTGATTCATGAAAAGTGCCACCTATGTGTATACATATCGATTTATGAAAAGTGCCACCTATGTGTATACATACGTGCATACATATCGATTCAAATAATATATAGTACATGATACTTGACTTCATTTTACATTGACCTCCAATTGTTGAACTTCTAAAATTATCTTGATAAAATGTTGATAGCTTATCTGTTTACATTTATTAATACAAAGCTTTATGATAATTTTGTACACTGAAATTGTTTTGTGACCTTAAGAATTTTGTTGAATGTTGATGTAGCTTTAGTTAACCAAAATGTGAAGATAGCAGCCAATTTACTTTGAACGTACTATCACATTTGATGTAAAGACACTGGTAGTTCAGAGATATTTTTCAATATGTTAAACATGAAATTACATTAAGTCATTTTTAGAAAAATTTAGCTTTAAAAAGTTAGGTTTGAGGTAGATACTTTAATGTAATGGCCTTGAACATTTCTTTCTTGATATGTGCCAATTTTGATAACTCAGGAGTTGTATTTTGACTTATTATGCCCCTTTTTCACCCATAAAAGGCCCCAACATTTATTTTTTTGAATATTTGTGGAAACAGTATAGTTATTAACTGGAAATTTTAAAAACATAATCATATTAAGAAAGAGAGGCAGTCTCCAAGTGCCAAGTTGGATAATTATGACTGATTATTACTTTGATGTAATAATGCTCATCTTTCATTGGATGATTTAAGTGTAATTTATTCAAATTTCAGCGGAGCGGATGTGGTCCAGTGGTAACGCGCTGGACTGGTATACCAGGGGTCCCGAGTTCGATCCCCCGCTCCTCCACTAACATTAATAATAGTCTTTTGGATGAGACGTTAAACCGAGGTCCCATGTATCAGTGCTTTACACTGAGCATGCAAAAGAACCAGGGGTGTCTCTGGAATGGGATGCTTTCTGTATCTTGCACTACCCCCACAACATAAAATAACTAATTTCTTCAGGGGGCGTCGGTCATATGGGCAATCGGTACCGACGATAAATAAGCTCAAATAGATAGAGAGAGAATTTCAGCCACATCTGCCCTGTCATTCAGCTTCTTAAGTGATTCCAAATGCAAATAAGTTGGTTGCTTTTAAGATTTTCAAGAATGGCCCTGGAACTATTGATGTATTATTTAAACTGGCTGTATGTGAACAAAAGTCTTTTTGGGTTCTGCAAAGATACTTTTTCTTATAGGTGCTTATCAGATTTATTTCAATGCTGTCTGATTTGTCTTCAGGTTGTTGGTGTTTGTGAGCCCAGAGATTACCACAGAGAGTATGAGGTGAAAAAGCATAATATACCACCTGAGAATGTCTTTAAAGGTTTGTGACATAATATTCCACCTGAGAATGTCTTTAAAGGTTTGTGACATAATATACCACCTGAGAATGTCTTTATAGGTTTGTGACATAATATACAACCTGAGAATGTCTTTATAGGTTTGTGACATAATATACCACCTGAGAATGTCTTTATAGGTTTGTGACATAATATACCACCTGAGAATGTCTTTATAGGTTTGTGACATAATATACCACCTGAGAATGTCTTTAAAGGTTTGTGACATAATATACAACCTGAGAATGTCTTTAAAGGTTTGTGACATAATATACCACCTGAGAATGTCTTTAAAGGTTTGTGCCAAGTGTAAATGAGACTCTTCTTGTCTAGTATTAAAAATAAAAAACAACAAAATTAAAGCGACTGATTGACAGAATTTAGCTTAAATTTTCTTTTCGTTATAAAGACAAGTTAATATACTACTTATGAAAAAACAACATAATTTTATGCATCTATACATTATGAAAACTGAAGAAAAAGTATTTGATTTTAACAGGATTCGAACCCATGCCCTTCAGGTCAGTAAAATTAGGAGAAACTGCCTGGACCACTGAGCCACTACGGAATGTTGTATACAGTTTATACTAATCCCAAAATTAACAATATAAAGAAAGCACCTAAATTTTTTACTGATAAAAGTGTGAACAACTTTATTATGCCCCCACTTCAAAGAAGAGGGGGTATATTGCTTTGCATTTGTCTGTCTGTCGGTCGGTCCGTAGACCAAATGGTTTCCGACCAATAACTAAAGAATGCTTAGGCCTAGGAACTTCAAACTTGGTAGGATGATTGTCCATCACCAGTAGATGACCCCTATTGATTTTGGGGTCAAGGGGTCAAAGGTCAAGGTCACATTGACCTTGTAGGTAGAAACGGTTTCCGACCAATAACTAAAGAACACTTAGGCCTAGGAACTTCAAACTTGGTAGGATGATTGTCCATCACCAGTAGATGACCCCTATTGACTTTGGGGTGAAGGGGTCAAAGGTCAAGGTCACATTGACCTTGTAGGTAGAAATGGTTTCTGACCAATAACTAGAGAACGCTTTGACCTAGGTTTACCAAACTTGGTATGCTGGTTGGTCACCACCAGTAGATGACCCCTATTGACTTTGAGGTCATTAGGTCAAAGGTCAAAATTACAGGGACCTTCATCCTAAAAACGGTTTCCGATCAATAACTAGAGAACGCTTTGACCTAGGTTCACCAAACTTGGTATGCTGGTTGGTCATCACCAGTAGATGACCCCTATTGACTTTGAGGTCATTAGGTCAAAGGTCGAGTTCACAGAGACTTTCATCCTTAAAACGGTTTCCAACCAATAACTAGAGAACACTTTGACCTAGGTTCACCAAACTTGGTATGCTGGTTGGTCATCAACAGCAGATGATCGCTATTGATTTGAGGTCATTAGGTCAAAGGTCAAGCTCACAGGGACCTTCATCCTAAAAACAGTTTCGGATCAATAACTAGAGAACGCTTTGACCTAGGTTCACCAAACTTGGTATACTGGTTGGTCATCACCAGTAGATGACCCCTATTGACTTTGAGGTCATTAGGTCAAAGGTCAAAATTACAGAGACCTTCATCTTAAAAACGGTTTCTGATCAATAACTAGAGAAAGCTTTGACCTAGGTTCACCAAACTTTGTATGCTGGTTGGTCATCACCAGTAGATGACCCCCTATTGTTTTGAGGTCATTAGGTCAAAGGTCAAGCTCACAGAGACTTTGACTCTAAAAACGGTTTCCGATCAATAACTAGAGAATGCTTTGACTTAGGTTCACCAAACTTGGTATGCTGGTTGGTCATGACCAGTTAATGACCCCTATTGATTTTGAGGTCATTAGGTTAAAGGTCAAGGCCACAGGGACCTTGATCCTAAAAACGGTTTCTGATCAATAACTAGAGAACGCTTTGGCCCAACCACAAGCAATTAGGTGCTGCCAGGGGGCATTTATGTTTTACAAACATTTCTTGTATTATGATGAGTTTCTGTTTCAAAAACTGAGACAGTAACTTGGTTTAGATATGTTCTTCACAACTACAACAAGAATTTTTACATATATAAACATTTTCTTTCTTTATGCTCCCCAAAGGGAGAGCATATAGTCGCCGCTTTGTCCGTCTGTCCATCCGCATTTTCTTGTCCGGGACATAACTCTGAAACTACAAGAAGTATCAACAAGAAACTTTGTAGGTAGATTTATTGAGTAGAAGTGCAGTGCATAAGAACCATAATTCTGCATTGCCTAATTTTTGAGTTATTGCCCTTTGCTCATTTTTACACTTTGAACTTTGTCTGGGACAAAACTCTGAAACTACACTGTCTTACATTCTTCATTGCATATTTAAACAGTTTTAACCTTTTTCAGCAACTACCAATAACATAATATCTTTATGCTGAATTTGGCAAAGACTTTATGGACACACTATTCTGTGTTCAAGACCTATTCGGGGAGCATCACCCGGTTTGACCCGCTCATCTTCTTGTACATGTATGCTTTGTTGACCCTTGTGTTAGTCAGTCACTTTAATTCTTGAAGCAAACAATAATAATGGTTGATTTTGAGCTATTAAGAATGTAAACATCTATGTTATCTACCCCATTTTGAAAAGAATTTTTATAGCTTGCAACATGTGAGACCTAAATGTTCATACCATCCAGAAATGATAACTTTGAAGTCCAAGTGCAAACTGTCTGTTATAGAAAGATGTTTTTTATAACAAAAAAACATTGTTTCACTTAAACAATGGTGGTCCCACATAACAAGACAAAGTATTGTTATTATCTAACAGTCTTGCATATTTCATTCTTCAAAAAGAGTCTTCATTGAAGCATCATAATAATCTTGTGATCTTACGAGAAAACTATATTTATCTTTTAGGGCTTATTTTCTATTGATGCTGCTTTTCCATAAGGCAAAAGCCAACAGAACCTGTAACAGGCTTTTTGAAAAGATACAGAAACTGTCCCAGTTCTCCAGACAACCTATAGTTTTAATATAGCTTTTAATGAATCTTACAGGTAGAAGAAACCTTTATCTTAGATCTCTTGCATGTTTTCCGTTGGTGATGGTGTGGGCGATAGAATATGCAACGCTAACATGGTTAGTCTAGTGTGTTACCACCAGCAATCTCATTAAAATCATATCCTAACTGTCGCTCCACTACCCTTCGCTAGGTAGAGTAACGAAGCGAAAACGATGATCTGATTTTAATGAGATTGTTACCACCAGATAATTGATTCAAGTTTGTACAAGTTCTTGACTGGTCAGCCAGTTTCTTTTATTATCTGAAAAAGTCTTGTAGATTATTTTTTGTGTTATATTTCAGATTGGAGAGGGGCGGCAGAACGTGACAAGTTTGCCGACAATGTGATTATCTGTACACCAGATAGACTGCATAAGGTGAGGAAAATGGAGAAATTTTGGTTAGTTTATTCCAAATATTATCTCTGTATAATGCATTTCTTTCTACTTAATTCTTTTAAATAACTCGGGATGATCAGTTCTTTTGCAAAAATGAGGGGATGTGTAAGTCCAGTTCGAATTTTACCAAAAAGATTTGAACCTTCTACCTACATACTGGTACCTGTCACCATGTGATTTGAATAAGTTGTACTTGGGGATCCTGCTTTTTAAAAGAATAAAGTCTTTCACAGGCCTGGTTAAAGAACGAAGTCTCTCAAAGACCTGGAAGTCTGGTCTTTTCTATCAGAGATGCCTTTAAGTACTATTATAGAAGATTCAAAGCCTGTTAAAAACTTACTGTCTTAATATTGCAGGAACCAGCGGTTGCTTTTGCTAAGAAACGTTATCACATTCTGCTTGAAAAGCCTATGGCAGTGAGTGGATTTTTTTTATCAGACCATTGGTTTTGATACCATTGATACTTAAATACTTAATTAAACCTCTCTCTGGCATCTTCCAGACAGGAACTGACATAACATTATACAGGTCGAAAGTGTTTAGATGAAAATTGCAGACAGTCTGTTATTTAATGGATAACCTTAAAATTATTGCATAGTTTATAGTCTTAAGTTGAACAGTTGCAGATTGAAGTTGTTGATTCAATAGCTGAATTACTGATTTGTGTCTGAATAGCTGTCAGACTATACCAAAAGGTTGCAGTCTTGTTCATATAGTTGGTGGCATGGTCTCAGTAGAGCCTTGCCACAGGCATCTTGCATTTCTAATGTAGATTTATGTATCTTAGTAAAATTTAAGAATCTATGTCATACTTAGTTTCTGATTTTATCTTAGAAATGTTAAATTGTCATAGCACTGAGTCATATATGATTAAATTATGTACATAAATAGGTGACCGAGGATGATTGCAAAGAGATTGTGTCAGCATGCAAAGAAAACAACACGATACTTATGGTCTGTCATGTTCTAAGGTATACACCATGGGTGAAGAAAGTGAAAGAAATTATTGACAGAGGCCAGATTGGTGATGTTGTGAATATAAGCCATACTGAACCAGTAAGTTTTTTGCTTTCTTGAGGGAGATAACCTTAACTCTTTAATGTCAAATGATATACCCTCACAGAACATTTTATATAAGCTTGATTAACTTCCAGTATTTAGTAATTTTGCATAAAATTTAGCCATTCTACTTTGTAGTACCATATTTTGTTACCTAAAAAGAAGAGTAAACTGTTACATGTATATTGAAATGCATTTTATATTAATTATTTCTTTACAGAAGGCTTAGTAGATTATTTGCTGCTTTAATTGTGTCTTGTACAAGTTTATTCTGTTCCACGTATGCAACTTTGAAGATTTTTTTAGTATGAATTTTTTTTTCCGAAATTTGGAGAAACTACCCAGATATATTGACAGTTATTGAGAAAGTCAGTGTTATATATTTTTTATCTCCTTCCACTGTGAGATCATTTGTAATTGTGGATTTACTGGCTTTTGATGTGAGTTAATGCACTTATCAGTGTTTTACCCCAGGGTCAGGGTGGCGGTCTAGAGTAATGGCAACTTGTCAAAATCCCAACAGTGTGCCATGCTTTACATTTCAAATAAGATGAGATCTAAAATTTGGCTAAAGTCTGTTTCCCGGAACCTGGAACCATTCTGTCTGTCAAATTCCTGCCTGTCTGGAATGGTCTTCAGTTGAAAATCCCGCATATGCCTGCTGCCCCCTCTCAGGGGCAAAACACTGAAAGATGCATAAACTTTAAACAAAATCAGATTTTTGTATCTTTTGCTGTGTACGTAACACATCTTAACAGGTTGGTTATTGGCACTTTGCACATGCTTTTGTCCGAGGAAATTGGCACAACGAGTTCACCAGTTCATTTGCCCTCCTGTCAAAATGCTGCCATGATGTAGACCTTATCTGCTACTGGATGAACAGAAAGTGTGAAAAAGTTTCTTCATTTGGAAACCTCAGTCATTTTGATAAAACACATAAGGTAGTGACAGCAAATGTATCTTTTCACCTTTTTGTGTCACCTGCTACAAAGTAGCCGCATCATATAGGGATTACTTCTCTGTCGTTTGTCTTTCTGTCCATCTGTCAAAAAATTTGTCCGGACTACTCCTCAAAAACTACTGGTGCAATTTCATCCAAACTATACTACTTATACAATTTGAATGAAATGTTTCAGGATTGATCAGTACCTCAAATACTTGCGCATATTTAACGGGTTTTTCGGTTGAATGATTTTACAATTGCTTAATTGGCTATCATCAGGCGACACATGTGATCACTGATCGCTCTTGATGATCATGCTGACTAAAATCATTGAATTTTTACAGCTAACCATCGTTTTTGAACATTGAAATTGGTCTGCTTTCATACATATGCCCATAATTATTATGAGAAGACCTCAAAATTTCTTTCATTTAAATATTAATGTTCTTGTTTGCTTTGGACCAGACATGTTGAAAACTGGATTATGAGATGTTATGTTTGGTAGCAAATCATTATATCTGCCTTTGTGGCCATGAAACTGCAGCATCTGTTCATAGGTAATGTATTAAAAGCACTATGTGTTCAGAGACATTGTGAAGAAAAAGTTTTTTTAGAATATGCATTTAAAATAAGTGTTAGATTATTGTTCACCGAATATGTGTTTCTTATGTAAAGATGGTGCACACAACAAAGCACACAACAAAGCAATGTTGTTATCAGTAAGCTGGAACTGTTTGCTAGAATTTATATGTTTATGCTTGAAGTAATTAAAGTTTCAGCATTGGGGTTTCTTTTTTCACAAACAAATTAATATATGTAACTTCTGGAATGTTAAGCATAAAATTGGAAATATCAGTGGCAATTTAAGTCTGAAAAAAAATCTTTCCCACCAGGTGGATAAATACTTAAAGTTATAATACCGTCCATTTAGAAAAATATAACATTATCAACAATATATGCAAATGTTCACACAAGTGCATACACAACTAGCTAAAAAGTATAACATTATCACCAATATATGCAAATGTTCACACAAGTGCATACACAATTAGCTAAAAAGTATAACATTATCAACAATATATGCAAATGTTCACACAAGTGCATGCACAACTAGCTAAAAAGTATAACATTATCACCAATATATGCAAATGTTCACACAAGTGCATACACAACTAGCTAAAAAGTATAACATTATCACCAATATATGCAAATGTTCACACAAGTGCATACACAATTAGCTAAAAAGTATAACATTATCACCAATATATGCAAATGTTCACACAAGTGCATGCACAACTAGCTAAAAAGTATAACATTATCACCAATATATGCTAATGTTCACACAAGTGCATACACAACTAGCTAAAAAGTATAACATTATCACCAATATATGTAAATGTTCACACAAGTGCATACACAACTAGCTAAAAAGTATAACATTATCACCAATATATGCTAATGTTCACACAAGTGCATACACAACTAGCTAGAAAGAAATTTTTGTTTATTTTCACATACATCTTGACTATGTTTGTGGATGTCAGCTGATATAAAAACACCCACTTTCATTTTCTGTTGCCACCTTGCCACCATTGCTCAGTTTTAGCCAGAAGATGCCTATTTGCGTACATGCTATTTTTAGAAAGAACATTTCATTTATAGGACCTAATAAATTTAGTGCCGTTAAGTATTCACAACAGATCGTACAACTTCTTCTGTAATTTTTACAGCTTTTTCTCAGTATTGACCACACTTCCAATACATTTTGTTCTATTTTTTTTAAATTAATTTAGGTTTTCAATGATCCACTATTGTGGTCTATGTCATGTATTCAAAATTGATCATGTGACATTGACAGCTCGTTTTACAGATATTTGCAAAAGTGCATTCTGAATTTCTGAAGCTAAGACTCGGTGGGACATAAAATACTATGATAACTGAATCCTGATGTTCCTCAAGCACATGTTGCAATCCACTACAAATAACCATGCAGATAGGGTGTTGATAATGTTTATAAATATTTTAGAGTTGTTGTTTGGTTTATTTTTTATGATGATTGTGGCAAGTATTATAACTTTAAAACCTCATTCTGATTAATTATACTTGATTGTCTATGGCACTCTGAATATTCACTTTATTGGATTTATCAGTTAAAAATCTGCTGTATTGTAATATTGTAATTAGTACACAAACTCAGTTGCCTAAGACAGAAGATTTTTGAATATTGAGTCTCCTTGATGCCTCAGAGTTGTCAGAATACATAGATTACTATAAAGTACTTAATTTTACTCGAAGTTAGATGTTCTTCTATATTAATTGTATTTTAAACATTCCAATGAACTTGAAAAATATCCTAGGTGCTATTTTACACTACAAAAGATATATATGAGCATTTTATTTATAAAGTCATTTCAAATCCAAGAACAGAACATGACAAATTTCAGTTTGACAGTTATGAAATAAAAAAACACCATGAAAAATGCATTTTAGGTTATTATCAGGATGAAACATTTACCTTTTCAGCGATCATTTTGTTAATGGTCTTTTTGTGTTACATCTGCGAATTTCTTTAAATTTGTGTCCATGTTATGTCATTTCATTTAAAATTGATTTTAAAAAAATAGTAAACTACATGTTCAATAAAAAAAGTTAGCAGTTAGGACTTTCGAAATCAATGAAAGCTGTAAATTACATGTAGCATGTTGGGACAATAAAACACCTCGATCCTCGTACATTGCAACTTCAAGCTATGCCAGTTATTTCAGAAAAGAAATATAAAGGGAAAAAAGAGTGCCAACTTTGAGCCATCAGGGAAAATAAAATATGTTCAAGTAATCCCTGTACATCAGAAATAAGAAACCTTTTTTGGAACTGAAGGATATCTAGAAAATAAGTAATAAAGAATCTGTTTATTTGAATGTAAATGTTTATATTATAACCAATGATTTAATGGATATTTTAGCCAGAAGGTGCAGCAGACAGGTGCTTGGATTGTCCAGCAGACATAGAAAATAACTGTCCTTATTCAGCAAAGAAAATCTATTTGGAAGAAGTGAGAAAAGTATGTATATATGTATGTATAAGTTACATTGATGATCATACACAATGATTTATGTGCAGATTCAAAGCAGTTTTATACATAACCATTAAAGGGGCTGTGCTCCAGATGACAAAAAAAAGAAAGTTTTCTTGTATTATAAATTTCTTGTAATATTTATGACTTATGCTTAAAAAATAACTTACTGACAAAAAATAAGTCAAATAATTACATTATAAATTGATTTTTTCCCTTTCAAAGTGCTATACTGTAACGCGACAGTATAACTATATCGTATAAGATTTAAAGTAAGTATCTGTAATATCACATACGGCGATGGTGGTGACAGTAAAAGCGTTGGAAATATTTTGTTAACATGAGGGTCCAGAGTTCAAATCAGGCTGGAGCGAAAATATTTTTTTATTCTATTTTGACTTTTATAATCAGTTTTGAAGTAAAATATTATGTAGTTATAATCTCACGGCATCTAAATATATAATTTATGAAAAAAATTTTTTTATGTCAAATCTGGAGTACAGCCTCTTTAAAGATATGTTTTTATGCTCCCCAAAGGAAGAGCATATAGTCAGCAACTTGTCCATCTGTCAGTCCGTCCGGTTTTGTCCAAAGTATAACTCAAACACAAGTGAAGGGGTTTACTTTAACCTTCATAAGATGATAGAGGACATTGAGAGTAAGTGTAGTGTACAAGAATCATAACTCAACTTTACTAGTTTTCTCATTATCTCCCCTTTGTACATTTTGCTTGCCTGGGGCACAACTTTAAAACTTTTTAAGGCATTTAGTTAATATTGGGCACATACATAGAGCGGAGTGGCAGGAAGTGCCGTGTTCAAGAATGATGACTCTAGCTGCCCTCATTTTTCGAAGAAAAAAAATCAAGCTGTTATGGTCAGCAGGCAGCATCATGGGCAGTGTCATGCAAAACCGTTAATGTAGCTGATTATTCATAAACCATAAGGCTAAGAGTTTTGGTATTTGGTATATAGCATTGTGTATTGGACTTCTACCATGTTTCTTCAAATGATGAAGCCCTGGGGCTTATATATAGTTACATAGGTAAAACTTAAAAAATCTTCTTGGCTGAAACAACTTTCAACAGAGCTTTATCATTTGATGTGAGGCATCCTCTAGGAGATTTCTACAAAGATAATTTTATGTTATGTCTGTAGGGTGAAAATTATCCACACCACAGGGGAGACTTGGTTATGTAACACTTGGTTATGCATAGACATATATAGCAAAAACTTTTAATAAGCCTAAAACTTAACTGTTTACTTACATGGGATTGGAAGGTTCTCCCTCCACAACTCCTTCATGAGAACCCCACTCCCTTTGGTACCAGTTTACCCCTGCAACATAGTCATGGGGGAAAGTTATCAAATAAAATGTCAAAATATATCAATTTGGCCTCAAATACTCCATTTACATGTGTTTACAATGTTTGAATAAAAAGTTTGAATAAAAGGTGGTACAATATTTGAATTTTTTTGGAAAAGGAAAGAAACTCTTACTCATTTCAATAAAAGGTAGTGTTTAAAAACAAAATTGTTACAGTCTTCTGCATACCTTCCTATAGTTGTAAAAATACCACATCTGACAACTGCAACAATCGATTCTTTGGCTCAGTGGCTAGAGTGTTGGTCTTCAATGCTATAAGATCAGAGTTCGAATCCCACTCTGGGTGGTGTATTCTAAGATGTACTGAATCTTTCTGTTAGGGACTTACTAAAAAAATAGGGAGCTTGAATGTGGATCGAAAGGATGGACTTTATTGGACCGGTCTTATATCAATACAGCTTAATGGAATTGAGTACTCTTCAGTTATTACATTCTCACTAACGTAAGATCATGCTAAGTGTACCCGAAATAAGATTTCAGTATTCATCAATGGCACATGAAATCAGGTGTACATTTATTAGTTTTATTCCTAACATGTTCTTAACATTTCAGCAGACATCGAAATAGTTCCACCATGTACATAAAAACAAAATGCAAAGAATTTAAGATAAAAAAGAATTGCCTTAAGCTACTTTGAAAATGTCTTTACCTCAACAAATTAGTGAAATTCAGTAATTTACAGGGTGAAACAGGTGCATTACAGACATGTTAATATGTTTGTATCTCTTAGGCACCTGTTTTATGTCATGTTTTATAATATGCACCTCCTCACTTGCTTTTTACAGGGCAAGAAAGGTTGGCCCATAAATGTCTTGTGTGATGTTGTTGATATAGAAAGTGTGACTGATGCCCTCAGGAAAGGACCATATGGAAAATGTGTCTATGATACTGACAATGATGTGATGTCCCATCAGGTAATGTTGAGCTGATGTGAACCGTGATGTGATGTCACATAAGGTAATGTTGAGTTGATGCGGATGATGTGATGTCACATCAGGTTATGTTGAGTTATGTGGACAATGATGTGATGTCACATCAGGTAATGTTTAGTTGATGCAGATCATGTGATGTCACATCCGGTAATGTTGAGTTATGTGGACAATGATGTGATGTCACATCAGGTAATGTTGAGTTGATGCAAACAGTGATGTGATGTCACATCAGGTAATGTGGAGTTCATGCAAACAGTGATGTGATGTCACATCAAGTAATGTTGAGTTGATCTGGAAAATGATATGAATTCACATCAGGTAATGTTGAGTTGGGTGATCTTAACCTCTCACTGATTTGTCATTGGTTTTAACCCTGCTACTGACCATTACCATATGTTGAGTTTCTTATGGAGAAAAGGTTTTTCAAAACTGATTGGAATGTTGTAAAACACACTGAAATGAAAATCAATTATAGAGTCAAATTGGAAGGAGCATTTTGATTAACTTTTTGAAAATAATCCTAAATGTTATAAATTTAGAGAAATTGGAAACACTTAAAATAGTCTGAACACTATCACCCTTATCAGTCGGTATTATCACAACAGTGTCTGTTTAGATCCCCCATAAAACAAATTAAATAGTACTGAATCACTTATTTCTCTAGTTATCATAAGAATTTAAGGTATTTATATTGTAAAATGTACTACTGTTAAAACAGATTCCTGTGAATAGTAACCTCCCTTGTCACCTGGTGACATTGATTCTCAGAAATGAAAATCGATCTTCACCGACATATCATGGCTGCCAACTATTATTCGATTTAACTTGATTTTTGTTATGTCACTAGAACTGATCTTTTCCAAAAACATTAGTTAGAGAACATAAATCTTTGTTTAACCAATTGGTGCTGAAAGTCAAACAGTGCTAATTTCTATGAGACATTGGTGGGATGACACATCAAGTTTTATTGATTCATCTCTGTTGTGTCATGACACATGATTGACAAATTTCATTGCTGAAAATAATATTCAGTTTTAGTTGATTTTGATGATGAAAAAAAAAAAAACATTTTGGTAGTATTGAATTTGAGGCTGTAAATGACAAAATGTATCATATCAGGTGAAGTAAGCATGGACATACTAGTAATGTTTTTTATTATATACTTATAAATGAAATATTGAGAAATATTGATGAAATAAATTGCGTATTTTCATTTACCCTGTAAAAATTTATTTTTCACTGCAGTGAAAAATATTGACGTATTTTCACTGGTGTTTTGCCGGACTACTTTCTTCTAAATTCAGCCAATACGCTAAATTTAAGGGGAATTCTTTCGAATCTTAAGGTCAAAAAAGAGAAAAGTATATAATAAACAGAAAATTCAAGTGGTTTCTATAAATACGGGATTTATTTTCATCTCGTGGTATGAAAATTATCATATTTCATATTGTGAAATATTTATTTTCATACCACTGGATGAAAATAGATCCCGTATTTATAGAAAACACTTGAATATCCTCTATTTATCTCATTGTTGAAATGACAGCTTACTGGAATGTACATGAACATGATATCAAGTTATAATATGTCTTACCGTAGTCCTTTACTTTACTTCTGTAGGTTTTCATGAGGAAGCCATTAGTGAAATTTTTATTCAGGTTGTGAATATGCAGTTTGCCGGTGGGGCTACAGCAACACTACAGATGGTAGCATTTTCAGAGAAAGTTGGTTCACGGGAAACTAAGATATATGGAACTAAGGTAACATAACTTTGTTGATAAGAAAAGTTTTTATTCCAGTACATGCAAGCTTTTGCATTTATTTTCTGTATAGGTTTTTACCTTTATTACAGTATCAGCATTTTTATGGATTGTTTACAAAAATGATATCAGACGATATGTTATGAACATGACAGTTGCTTCTTAATGGTGCATGGTAAGGCAGTCTTGTTTTTTCTTGTTCTGAAAATTTATTTTTACCTCAAGATTTTCATTTTCACAAAGAAAATGTATGTTTTCCACAACTTTCGAGTCTTTTGAAATGGTACGAAGGAACAGAGACCTTATATAAGGTCTCTGTAAGAAACAAGATGATTTCTGCTATAATGTATAAGTTGCAGAGGGGGCAGAAACAATTTTTGTCAGTAAAATAAGTGTGTGTTATATACACAAGAAGCAGTATTTCTGAAATTACTTGATAATATTTGCTTATTATAGTTACCTTGTCAGAGCTGATTCTTAAAGTATCCTGTTGATACTCTGTTCTTTTGTCATCAGCAACATCTTTGCTCCTGCATCATAGGACCAGTTTCAACAAGACTTTACAGCAGTTGGTGTTTAGTGGTTCTTTTGAAGACGTTTTTTTCTGAGAAACTATTACTTTAATTTCAAAATGATTTTGCACTTATATCCTAAGGTTACTCTATCCTGTATAATCTTTTTCAATAACTGTTGCTAGGGAGTGGGTAGGTTTTCTTTTTATAGCTATCTTTAAATATAGTCTTATCAAAAACTGTCACAGTGTTGACATTAACAATATTGCTGACCTGATTATAATGTAGGATTTCTTGGTAAAGCCATTTCAGAAATATAGAGTACTGGCTGTATTAATCCCCCGCTGCAAAGTGGAGGGAGAATTACATGTATAGGAATGGCCTTCGTCCGCCTGTCTGTCCGTAACATTTTTGTTTCTGCCTCATATCTCTTATACCCTTAAATGGATTTTCTCGAAACTTGGGTCAAATGTTTAACTCATTGAGTTGAGCAAATGCGTAGTCCAGCCATTAAGTTAAAGGTCAAAGTCACACTTGAAGGTCATTTTTTTTAGCCTTAGTTCCATCTCTGCTAAATATCATGTTTTTCAACACTTCTCATTTTGTATTGATATTTTGTGATTGAGTGTATTAAAGGTTGATCATGTAACCAAGAGAATGAAGACAAACTTTTACACACTGTAAAAAATGTTAAAACTTTTAAAATATACTTTGTTAATCTGAACATATTTTTTTCTTATTTGTTATGAAGTTCATTAAAATTATTAAGGTTTTTTATTTTACAAAGTTAATTTAAAGATCCATTTTTCAAGATGCAAAACCAAATGTCAACAACAGGTTTATCATGTATTATCCAATTATTTAAGTGCAGTTTACAGCTGTTTTAAATACTCCATAAAACCAAACCTTTGTCACCTTATTGTCATTGCTTCCCTACAATCCAATATGCCACCATAAATGCAGTTCCATGTTTCTCAGTCTACTTTAACTTTTACTAAACACTGGCAGCAGAGGATATAGCTGTCCTTTAGACCATCTTGTTAAAATATTTGTGAAAACGATGGTATTTGAAAGGCCATCTACTGAATTTCTGTAAATTATGAAGAAGATGGTGGCTGGGGTGGGGAACGGACAATAGCCCACTAGGACAGTAGCCCACTGGACAGAGCTACCTTAAAAAGCCATTTCATATTTCTTTTGGAGTTTGGTTTTTCATGACAGTGAAATAGTAATGGAGAGTAACTTAATCAGGTTAGGGAAAATGAGTGGTTTAGGCTATCTTGTGTTTAACATTGATTAAATTTTACACTTAGAAGCATTGTTTCTGCAGGGTGAAATGACCGTCTTAGATAGAGGCAATCCACCAATCAAAGTGTTTGATTTCTTGACAGAAAAAACAGGTGAGTCAGTCAGCCTTAATTAACCATGTTGCACCTACCAGTAGGTTCTTTTACAAAAGACAAAAAATTAGCCAGATTTGACACTTAAGAATATAACCCAAACACTTAGAAAGCTGTTTCTAATAAATGCATTCTTTGTTCTTTGCAAAAAAGCATTTTGTGCTTTTGAAAAGACTTTGAAAAGTAAGAAATATCTTTCTTGCATTAAAAGCACTAGTTGCAGATGGATAAAATTGGCTCAGATGTCAGGAAGAAGTACTAGGTTACTTAGTACATTATTTATTTTGTTTGTATGGCAGTATGTTGTATACAGTAAAATTCTGCAAGTAAGACCAGTTAGTTTTATCAGTGAGTCATTTTTTCTAAATTTTAGACTTTGTTGTTAAATTTATATTGCCTTATTAAAGACCATTAAATTATGGTGTGGGCATCCATGTCCTATGAACAGTCACATTTCTAGTCTAATTCTCTTTTCATTTAAACAAAGTGGTCGTAATAAAGGTACTTTGCTGTTTCACTGTACTTCTATCCCTTAGCTCGCTAAATTATCTAAAATGGACTTGTCCTTCTGTAAATTGGATGGATCTATAAATTGTTTATGGATGAAATTACTGAAAATCAACTGACTGATTGGCAAATAGTGCAGACCTTGATTAGACTGCACAGATGTGCAGGCTGATCTTGGTTTGCACTGGTCGCAAAAGCAGAGTCAGTTGGCTCCATCAGGGTGAGGGTTAATAATCTGAAGCATTGTATGACTTATAATAGTCAATTCTTTCGTTTGTTTGTTGAACCTTACCCACACCCTATCAAGAAAAAAAAATCCAGCTGAAGGTATGCTAAATTTTGATACGCCTTTTTATTTAGCATGTTACATTAAATTTGGTGGAGGGGGGTGTGCAAGGATAGGTACATTCTGTGATTTTTTTTTCTTCAGAATGTTATGACCCAGAAGAAAAAGTACCAGAAGCTCTTAGTGACCATGGAGGAGCTGATTATCACACAATCAAGGCTTTTGTGGATGCTTTACATGTAGGTCTTTCTGTTCACTATGACACCACTGTGACTCACGCAATCTGCTGTACCATTATCTTACAATTTAACAGTCACATCACAACTAAAAGGTGTCATTGTAAATGACATTGGACCAGAAACTTGAGACTGCTTATGACTGGTCAGAAAAGATCAATTGCATACAAAAACACAAAATATAATGGGATTCTTGTCAAAAATTATCAGACTAGCCTGCAGGGGCACTTTCTGTTTTGATTATCAGCTGTCATGTCTGAAAAAGAGGATCAACTTTAAATAATCCTTGACAGTTTGACACATGTTTATAATGCATTATTGGAATATATTAAATTGCATAGTTCGTTATTGAAGAGAACTTTGTTATCAATATAAAAAAGGCTATTTGTCAAACTGATAAATCTGTTACAGAACCCGAGTTTGAGCCATATCAAGACGGGACCAGATGATGCCCTTGCTAGTCATTTGTTATGCTTTGCCGCAGAAAGAGCTCGGAAAGAAAACAAAGTTTTGAACAGAAATAGTCAAGGAGAATTTGAATGACTGCTCACAGAAATCAGAATTTGCCATTGTGTAGTTTGTGTTGGAAAATTTAATATACAGTTACTATAGTTATCCAGAATAATTTATTTAATCAGTAAAAGACCTTATGCAAATTATTTGCTTTATTGCACAAAAAAGGAAAAGAAAATTATGAGTGATTTTTGAAAGATTTTAACGATTTTAGAAATTAGTTATGAAAACAGCAGCAGAAAATGAAAATAGAAATGTTTTAAAATTATTTTTCTTCTTTTAAATGTGATATAGTGTTCATTGAACTTTTGTTCAGATATGAAATGTTCATGTACAAATACCTCCTAAGTATACCCCTTGTTGATGATTTTTGTTCATATTATGAGTATACATCAAACTTATATCAATGTTACGTAATAGTTAGATTTCTATTAATTTTATTATTCAAACAATGATAATGTGTATTTTTTCTCCTTACAAATGGTTACTTGTGAAGCTAGGAATTTTGCTTCCAAAGCACATTTCAGCATTAATTTTAAGAGAACTTAGTACATGAAGTCAGGGATTATCATACATACATATACCTTTTTATACATTTATAATATTTTTTCTTTTGTAAGGTTAGTTGGTAGAAGATATGTGTTACATATTTCTTGCATTCAGTGAGAGCTGTTTACAGAAAAATTTCCTTTATTACAAGTTAAGGTTCTGTCGGAATGAGCTTGGCCATTAATTTGACCTTACTGTCCATGAAATTTGGACCAGATACACAATTTTGCGTGTAAATTTCAACCTTTACCTTGAGTGAACTTACCTTGATTCCTTCATTGGCCTTGCTGCTTTAACTAGTGGTATAGGGGAATCATAGCCCTCTTGTTTATAAATAGGATGTATTTTGGCAAGTTTTGTAGATCTAGAAGCAAAAACATTGGGAGATTTCACCTAAAATCAAGCATCTGTCCTACTGAGAATTTTTTATGTGAAGATAAATTACCTGCAAATTACTCTGAAGTACTTAAACAAGCTTTTTAAAAATGGCTATCAGCAGTTTGACATCACCTTTGATAATAAACTGGCCACAGTGAATGCTGGTCAAACAAACAAAAGCTTCAAACAAACATTAAATAACACTATCAACCATATTTTTAATACTTTTACAATACTCCACCAAGTAGTTTTATAAAAATATTGAAATATTGATCGTCATTGCCTACATGTCTAGTCTTTTTAAGCTGAATTAAGGGCTGACCATTATAGATGTGTTTGCTTTTTATTCAAATCTCACATGCATCTACTGTTTAGTTGCTAGGTTGTTAGAGTATGTATTATCTGTCCAAGTACTGAACCTGCGACTTAACGGTCTTTGACAAGTGTCTTTGTACTATTGTCCGCTTTAATGTGTGAAGAAATTTTATATTAGAATATTATGAAATAGGGTCAGAATTAACTTAATGTCAATGTTGTATGAAAATTTATTTAATATAACTAAGAACATGATTTTTGTCTCGTACTGTCATTTTTTGTTTATTGAATATACTGTGAAACTTCTTCACATGATAAATGATTTTGTCTTGTTTTGATATACAGAATATTGAAGTCTTTACTTTAATTCATGTTTTGAACATACAGCAGGCATAATGTTCATTGATTCTCTTCTGGCCTTTGATATCAATCTTGATTCATTGATGTTATTTTTATTGGCTTTTGTTAGTTAAGGGAGTAGAGAATAATTTTATGCTGTTTTCTTTTGGATAAATGATAGACAGACTTAAGGCTAAGCCTTTTCATTGTATAAACTATGTTAATGAAATGTTTAACTTCATTTAGGTACTTTGATGTGGGTGTCGCAGTTCACCTTTCGTACTAATTGTAAGGGACTGCTCATATGAGTTCTGGTCTCGGGGAGAAGGAAGGTCTGTAAAATACAGAAGTGCGCTACTCAGATAATATTTATTGCTGAGAAGAAAATCTAGCTCGCACCATGAAAATCTCTTCTATCTAAGTGCGCATGTGTGATGTAAGTTCATCCGGAAAAGGAATTATAGATTGAGGCCCGTACCAGTGGTTGGTTATTTCATGTTAGAAACTGTTTAATGTATGCATGAATGAATAAATGAATGAAAGAATGAATGAATGACTATGGGAAAAGGGACAGAAATATAGGACTTCAATACATATACATGAGACAGACACAATGGACATGACAGAACATGAAGTACGCAAGACAAAATGAGACATAGATGGCAAACAACACATACCAACATATTTAGTTAATATGACCCTGCGACATGGGGATGTTGTGCAATAGCTCAATTTTCGGGCAGAAAACATTTAATTCCTTGTAAGAAACTGGTAATACATTTGATTTTTATTTTCATTCTTGAATAAAGAGAGTGTAAAACACAGTAACAGTCTAGAGTTTTCATCACCACCTTGAAAAGAATACTACAAACCCACATGAAAAGTTTGTAAATGCAGTGTTTACAGTACCTATTACAATTAGAAAACAACCTGAAAATAAACTAGCTTGAACATGAAAATCTGAAATTTTATCAAAACCAGATTTCCCTGGGCCTTATAATTTAAATAATTTAAGTGGCAGTTACGTTAAAATCTACATGAAAGATCAAATGAGTAGAGTTGACAACAGACATTATCTAATTTAACAACTGTGTGATGGTTAAGTTACAGACATTGTGATAAAAACCTTGAGATGTTTATGGATAAAAATCTACATCAGTACTAAAAGAAAGAAAACAAAGGTCTTCCAAACAAGAAAGATATAATAGTGATTGTTTTTTGTTTGTCAAGAAAGGTCCATAGCTCTTTAAAGCAGTTGGGGAATTGACCAGTCATTGAACTTTTGTTAATCTGAATTCTGTGTTCAAATCACGTATTTAATCTAGTCCTCCTTTCTTAAGCTATTACAATATGAAACCATCTTTTTTTAAGTACAAAAAGCCGGGTAGGTCTATTTTGCTGACCAGACCTAGCTGACCAGCTGACTGCTGACTAGTCAGCAAGCTGACCACATGGTCTATTTTGCTGACCAAATTCTGCTGACCAGGTATATATTGCCATGGAAACAGGCCTGAGGGTATATATGGACTATAGTTTTTTACTTTATTTATAGCTATTTTCATTATTAATCACTATCCTATATAAATATGATGTTGTTAACATGGCAATTTATATCTATTTTTATATCTATTAATTATTTTATTACCTTATATTTATGTAGTTATTTGAAAAAAGTAGGTGAGACTTAAACATTTATTTAAGCTTGACATATAAAGTGTGATGGAAACTGATAATATATATTTAATATATTGTCAGTTTATTTATTTTTCATTTTGTATTTAGTATTTTCAAATTCTATAGGTAAGAACAGTAATCAGTTATTGTTGTGATTCTTTTTATTTATTGGAAAACTGTAGGTTCAACTTCAAGAATGTTCTAATCTCGATTAGAAATGAAATGTAAAGGAAATTGATGTTTTAAATATATTCATTTTACATAATTTACTTTTAATTTAGTATTTCCAAGTCCTGGATAAGAACAGTAATATGTTATAGTTGTTTTTCTCTGAGAACAGGTCTGTGGGTATACAGACCTTTTTTCAAATAATAGCTAATATCATTTAACTAGATTGATTCTGTACTGTGTATTGAGTAAATTTAATAATCTTAAAGATTCGAATTGCGTATCTCTGTGATTTTTTGTATTGTAAGTGTTGATAAAAAGAATGAAATGTGACAGGAATACTTAACGCATGCATTGTGCGGCAAAATAACAACAAGTATGACTTACATATTAAAGTAAAGATCAGATAAGAGGCTACAATACACAGGACAATTAACCTCCTGTGATGACCCCTGTGGTGATTTGGAAATATACAAGCATAACCAGGCATAATTCACATGGGTGGTTAAATTCATACATACCTGTATGCCTCTTCAAGGTTTTGTAGTTGAATTTAATATTAGATTAGCCTTGTAATGTAAAATAATTGTGGCTATGTCGGAGGACATGCATTGGATACAAGAAAAGCATTTTATAAAATTTTGTTTTAAAACATTCCTTCTTGATGAGCTGGGTTATAAAGTAATAATAAATCAAGTTTCATTTTTGTATAAATTAATATTAGACAGGTCAACATTTGTAACAAGCAGCAGTGAATGACCCCAATGCTAGGAAACCTTTGACTTTAAAATAGACATTTTGTATTAGAAAAAGAAGAACTTTGACATTAGGGTTTTAACAGTTAATGACTTTAACTGATATGATGAATAGTGACTAATGTTTACCATAAGACTAAAGTCAAAATGTGTTTGATAAAATGTCATGCACGTAGATGCATACAAACAGGGTGGTTAAAATTTGACCCAATATAACTATATTTCTATAAATGATTAAATTTAATTTTCTTGTCTTATTCTAAAAATGTAATGGTTATATCTTGTGGCATAGAGACACTTTATAAAAATAATGTTCTTCCATTTGGTATAAAATTGAATTGACACCCAATTTAAACGACAGTTTAACAAACACTGGCCCTTTGCTGATGTTGAAATTGGTGAAAAAACAAATACAAAAAATTATGATATGACAGAATTACAGTTTTCTGTAAGATTTCAATAACACGTGTCTAATATACATACGATTGATATATAATTATATCTTAAAATCCTGTATACCATAAACATACTTACAATGATTATGGATTATATTTATTTGAATTCAGTTACCCTTTAGCCTTACTTGATTATTACATGAATGAGAATCTATAAAGTAATATATTGAGCATTATGTTTTCTATAATTACACATTACATTTTTTTTTGTACTTCAGGAATATTTCTCAATACATTTTCAAAATAAAAAATAGAAAATAAATCTTTCAGATAAACTGTAATTCCAAGAGAAAATGATTTATTATAGAAGCAGTTTGATATCTTTAGATTGTACTTTTTAATATTTTTGAAAAAAAAATTTTCCATCACACTCTATGTATCAAGCTTAAAATTAATATGTAAGTCTCACCTACTTTTTTTCAAATAACTACATAAATATAAGGTAATAAAATAATTAATAGATATAAAATTGCCACTAAATACAAAATGAAAAATAAATAAACTGACAATATATTAAATATATTATCAGTTTCCAGTTAAAGTCACATCTACATTTTTCAAATAACTACATAAAGTAATAAAATAATTAATAGATATAAAAATAGATATAAATTGCCATATTAACAACATCATATTTATATAGGATAGTGATTAATAAAAAAAATAGCTATAAATAAAGAAAAGAACTATAGTTCATATATACCCTCAAGCCTGTTTCCATGGCAATATATACCTGGTCAGCAGAATTTGGTCAGCAAAATAGACCATGTGGTCAGCTTGCTGACTGGTCAGCAGTCAGCTGGTCAGCTAGGTCTGGTCAGCAAAATAGACCTTCCCCTCAAATATGGGTTTAACAATTTCTAATAATTTTGGTAATGGTATTTTCAAATTCAAATAAATTTCTTGGATTTCACAAATTATTTTTCAATAAAGCCACACCTCCAAACTAAAAATTATATGATGATGTCATCAAAATATGGGTTTAACAATTTCTAATAATTTTGGTAATGGTATTTTCAAATTCAAATAAATTTCTTGGATTTCACAAATTATTTTTCAATAAATCATTCTTTAGTAAATGGATATAATGTCCAATTTGGACAGTTTTACAATATTTTTGTCTAAACATATTTGAATCCTCAAAAATTAACTTGCATTTCTTTCTCCATTTCAATCAACTCAAAATGTACGGTTTCACGAAAAGATATTTGGTTCAAAAGGAGATTTCTCTTTCATGTAATAATTTCATTCGTGACAAAAAAAAAAGTTTTATGGAACGAGTTGACTAGGGTACGAATTGACGAAATGTGTACGAGTTGATAAAGGTACGAGTTAACACTTCTCCGCCATTCTGTCAGAAACTGGGACCGCAAAAGAGTAATTTTCTATATTTAGAGGTATGTGTCATCTCTAAATTGTCTCATATTATGAATATTTAATATGTGTCAGAAATCTTCGGACAGGTTTTTGTTATCATACCTTTTTTTTAAAGTTTCAAAAAGACTGGAATAAGGACCATAACTAAAGTTCTGCCAGCATTCACGCTATCAAGAATTGTAAAATGTAAACTTCTAATTAAATGGTAAGTTACATTTTCTTGGTTTACATTGTGTTCAATCTTGTTGTTTGAAAAAGATACTGGTTTAATATTATGCAAAGACAATTTGTCCTGATAATAAATAAACTGACTACAGTTACCTTTTAGGTCTTTGGTAGTTTTTTTTCAACGGTAGACACAGGTGACAGTATCACTGAGCATAAAACCCTCAAAACGATAAAAAAAATTTTTACACTTTTTACTTAAATATCTACGTAGATATTTAAGTAAAAAGTGAAAAAAAAATATTTTTTTTTCGTTTTGAGTGTTTTATGCTCAGTGATACTGTCAGTGTCACCTGTGACGGTAGATAGAAGAATGCCTTTTGATATACAAAAAAAAAAAAAAAATACAGTGAAAGACGCAGAGTAAAAGAAATCGTGCAAATCGGACACATGGTGATGTTAAACATGCAAGCAGATAGACCAAAATGATGGTAGTAGGCTATGATATATCGGCTAAAGAAAAAAATAAATTTTTTATACATTGAGGAGGTGGAACAAAACACATAACATATAGTCCAGGAAACATTGCTGCAGTAGGATATTGATGTATTTTTCTGACTGGCAATAGCCTCCCTGTCTTTTAGGGCACATTATAAATATCCAAATGAAAAACGGGTGCCCGAACGTCTCGTGAGACTAACATAACATACTAATTAAGCAAACAGCACATATCAACTAAAGCACAAATGCAACTGGGGACATGTAGCAGGGGATACAAAATGAACAGAATCTAGTAAGGGGGTAGTCTCAATATTGCGACTTCAGGCACGATGCTGCCTTTCTATCCTCTGAAGGCGGATATAGACCATTAAAAAAACAGCACGATATTCAACGTCTCAAGTACAATTATTTGGACTAATTGTCTCCCCAGATATTCCTGAAGCAGTTGTATCGCGGTCTGGAAACTTCATTGTATGTTTTCTCCTTTTAGTGTTTGAAAGAGGGAAATTCCTGATAACGAATTATCTCCCTTACTCAGATAACATCAAAGATAGACAAAATAGCACATTGGTCCTTTCAGTTGGAATCCTCTTACTTTATCTTTGTTAATCCCCTTCCGCAAAGCAGGGAGGGGATTATAGGAATGGCCTCTGTCTGTCTGTACATAACACGTACTTTCATGTCCGATCCATAACTTTTAAACTGCTGAAATTTTTTTTAAATAACTTGGCACAAGTGATCACCATTATGATACGATGTGCAGAGCGCAATAATTGGGTTGCTACCCCTCCCCCCCCCCCCCCCCCCCCCCCCCCCCCCCCCCCCCCCCTAAGGTCAAGGTCACACTTAATGGTCAAGTGTTAAAAAGTCTACATTTCGTGTCCGCTCCATAATTTTTAAACTGCTGAAATTTTTTTTAAATAACTTGGCACAAGTGATCACCATTATGATACGATGTGCAGAGCACAATAATTGGGTTGCTACCCCCAAGGTCAAGGTCACACTTCAAGGTCAAGTGTTAAAAGTCTACATTTTGTGTCCTCTCTATAACTTTTAAACTGCTGAAAATTTTTTGAAATAAGTTGGCACAAGTGATCACCATTATGAGACGATGTGCAGAGTGCAATAATTGGGTTGCTACTGTCCATCTGTCCATCCTTAACACTTTTGTGTCCACTCTATAACTTTCAAACTGCTGAAAATTTTTTGAAATAACTTGGCTCAAGTGATCACCATTATGAGACGATGTGCAGAGGGCAATTATTGGGTTGCTACCCCCAAGGTCAAGGTCACACTTTAACGTAAAGTGTTAAAAAGTCTACATTTCGTGTCCACTCCATAACTTTTAAACCACTGAAAAGTTTTTGAAATAACTTGGCACAAGTGATCACCATTATGAGACGATGTGCAGAGCGCAATAATTGGGTTACTACCCACAAGGTCGAGGTCACAGTTAAAGGTCAAATTTCCACATTTCACGTCTGCTCTATAACTTACTACATTGGCTTAAGAAAAGTTTTTTAATTACTTTGCACAAATGATCACCACTATGACACGTTGTGCTGAACCCAACATCCAGGTTTCTACCCCCAAGGTCAAGGTTAAATGTTCTCCATAACTTTTTGACTTTATAGAAGATTTTAAATAACTTGGCACGAATAATTACTATCATGAGACTATGTGCTTATAATATGCATGGCACAACATCAAGGTCATGGTTTGTTAAAGGTCAAGAAGTACACATTCATGTCTGCTGCGGAAGGGGATTTAGCTGTCCTTCAGACTGCCTTGTTTCTTATTTTGATGGTCTTGACTTTAAGTTGTGAAAATTGTCACTTATTTATTAAATGAAAATTAGGATTATTAAAAAAACAAAGATAACGGTGTTAAAACATGTTGCTAAACTTAATGTGTAATCTGACTACCACTGTTGCAGATAATTAGGCTTAATTATCACCATACCAAAAGAAAAAATAGCGATAAAAGCAGAGGAATCCAAATGGAAGGACCAATGTAATATCAGAGAATATTCAGGGTAGATAATCCACTAATGTCCCCCATTGTCATTAACTGAGGTCTGTGGCTGAATAAAATGTTTTAGAAAATAGTATCTTTCTAGATTGAAAATAAAAATGCACCTGAAGGCATGAAGTTTTTGTGAACATGTGATATTTTTTCAGGGTGGGAACAAAAGTAAGATAAGAAGATACAGTGAAAAGACATCATCTGAACAGTGCCAAGGACAGTCTTCTAGTTACCTGTCACCTGTCACTGAGCACAATATGGAGACGGGAACACCTAAAACAACTATAATCATTGGTGCAGGGTCAAGAGGTCATGGGTATCCTAGTTATGCATTGTACCATCCTAACCTGTTAAAGGTAAGTGAACTCTACTAAAATTCATTCTGAACATAAAAGCAGCAAGGGAAAAAACATAACTGTTGCTTATGAATATCTTCTTACACAGATTGCAGCTAAAAAGTTATCCTATCTGACATCTGATTTGGAAAATTTTAGAAACAATTCATGAAATGTCTTTACCAAAACAAAGGAAAAAAATGTAATCACCAAGGTTATTGTTGTAATGGAATGATGTCTGCTAAGGAAACTGTTATTATGAACACCTTTGAAGTTAGAGGTAATATGAAAAAAGATGAAACTAATACATGTAAGATGACCTGTGCTGTCTGATTTGTCTTCAGGTTGTTGGTGTTTGTGAGCCCAGAGATTACCACAGAGAGTATGAGGTGAAAAAGCATAATATACCACCTGAGAATGTCTTTAAAGGTTTGTGACATAATATACCAGCTGAGAATGTCTTTAAAGGTTTGTGACATAATATACCACCTGAGAATGTCTTTAAAGGTTTGTGACTATTGGTTTGTAACTATTGGTTTGTAACAGCATAATATACCACCTGAGAATGTCTTTAAAGGTTTGTGACATAATATACCACCTGAGAATGTCTTTAAAGGTTTGTAACAGCATAATATACCACCAGAGAATGTCTTTAAAGGTTTGTGACATAATATACCACCTGAGAATGTCTTTAAAGGTTTGTGACTATAGGTTTGTAACAGCATAGTATACCACCAGAGAATGTCTTTAAAGGTTTGTGACATAATATACCACCTAAGAATGTCTTTAAAGGTTTGTGACATAATATACCACCTGAGAATGTCTTTAAAGGTTTGTGACATAATATACCACCTGAGAATGTCTTTAAAGGTTTGTGACATAATATACCACCTGAGAATGTCTTTAAAGGTTTGTGACTATTGGTTTGTAACAGCATAATATACCACCTGAGAATGTCTTTAAAGGTTTGTGTCTATTGGTTGGTAACTATTTCACGCTTCGTATATGAAATTTGTTACTGGATTAGTTGACATCTTCATATAAGAAAATTTTAAAAAAGAAAGGAGTTTTAGACTTAAACATGTGTATTTAAGTGATCTTGTTGTAAAGGTCTGACTGTTAGTGTAACAAGGTACCGTTTTCATTTTACTCGGAATTGCCAAGAAAATGATGTTTTAAGATATTTTACATCTAAACAAGTCTTGTAGTTTATTGTTTATGTTATACTTCAGACTGGAGAGAGGCAGCAGAACGTGACAAGTTTGCCGACAGTGTGATTGTCTGTACACCAGATAGACTGCATAAGGTGAGTGGAAATATGTACAGGTTTGCAAGTAAGACTTTATTGATATCAAAAGGTTATCGTCTATACACATACCGTCAAACAATGCAAAAATAAAGCTGATTTACCATGGGTTACTCATGATATTGTCAAACAGATTAGGAAAAGGAACAAACTCTTAAATAAAAAGGTCTCAGTCACAGAATTGTCAGAACATAAAGAAATTCAAACATCTTAAGGCATCAGTGCAAAAACAAATAAGAAATGCTTATTGGTCATATCTAGAGTTAATCATCTTCTCAGATAATACAGATCCAGGTCAGAAGAAAAAGTTCTACAACTTTATTAAACACAAAAAAAAACTGAAAACACAGGAATTGCACCACTTGGCACTGATGGTCATACTTACAGTGACCCAGTGTCAAAGGGGAACATACTAAACAAACAGTTTGAATCAGTTTTCTCAAAGCCTTCACCACACAGTCTCAGACTAATAGCCTGAAGCTCAATGTCATCACTTGATCACACACCCATGGCTTCCATATCCATCTCAGTTCAAGGAGTTGATAAGTTATTGACAGGACTAAACCCCCGTAAAGCCCAAGGTCCAGATGAGATCCCACCTAGGTTACTCGAAGAGCTAAACACAGAGATAGCACCAATCAAAACCTAGCAATTACAGACCAATATCACTCACATGTAGAGCATCAAAACTAATGGAACACATCATTGTTTCAAACATGATGGATTACTTTGACAAACACAACATACTTTGCCCCAAGCAACATGGATTCAGATCAAAACTTAGCTGTGAGACACAGCTCATCGGCTTCACACAAGAAATAGCGGCCATCTTAGATCAAGGTCAACAAAATGATGTCATTGTAATGGACTTCAGTAAAGCTTTTGACAAAGTAGACCACCACAAACTCATACACAAGCTGAAACACATGGGAGTTCATCCACACATCAGTTCATGGATACAAAACTTTCTCAAAAACAGATCACAACAATTATTAGTGGAAAACAAGGTCTCTGACAGACTCCCTGTGCTTTCTGGTGTCCCGCAGGGATCAGTCTTAGGTCCGTGCCTCTTTCTCGCATACATCAATGATCTACTAGGAAGTGTCAGGAGTGGGATGCGTCTGTTTGCCGACGACACCATAGTTTATTTAACAATTAAATCACCAATATATGCACAAACCTTACAAAATGATTTGCACAACCTTGAAATTTGAGAAAAAGAATGGTCAATGGAATTGAACCCTGACAAGTGTAAAGTACTCAGAATACACAGGAAAAACTAATCGGTCATCTTCCCCTACACCCTACATAGCACTATACTGAAAACCACAGAAAATGCAAAATACTTAGGAGCAACTAAAAGTAGTAACCTAAACGGGTCATCCTGTATAAACAATATCACAAACAAAGCAAAAAAACAGCTTAAGGTTCATCAGACAAAATGTCAAAACACAAAACAAACAACTCAGAGAAGCAGCATACAAAACATATGTAAGACCACAGGTTGAATACTGCTCAACTATATGGCATCCATGGCAAAAATATCTCTCTCACAGAATTGAAATGGTCCAGAGGTCAGCTGCAAGGTACGTTCATAATGATTACCACTATACAAGCAGTGTAACAAACATGATTAAGGAACTAAAATCGTCAACTTTAGAACAAAGGCAAAACCATGCCAGCCTGGTCATGCTACACAAAATGAAAAAAACAAACAAGTCAGTGTCAATCACAATCACCTTACCAACACAAGAAACAACAAATTCCTCATCCTACAATCAAAAACACGACATCACATGAACTCATTCTTCCCAAGGACTATACGACTCTGGAATGAATTACCGACCGAGATAAAGGCTACCCCAAATCTGCCAGCTTTTATTAGTGGACTAAACAAGTTTAATAGATTTTAAGTATTCAAAATAAATGTTTAAGTAAGATCGTCAGTTAAATCTTGTTTTCTTTGTATAGTCAGTATTGACTTTTGGCAGTAATATGTTGAAGTTGAAGATCATTTCTTCCAATTTACTGTTGCAAGTAGTTGTGACTGCTTCTTACACTATGGACACTTTTTGCTCTTATTGTCTTAAGAAGGTATTGAAGAAGTTACCTATAAATTCTGCTAACAGGATTTTATCCTGATTTAAGTGTTAGACTAACTTAATTTCTTAAGAATTAATAACATGTTAGAAAATTGTTTTTACATTGCAGGAACCAGCTGTTGCATTCTCAAAGAAAGGTTATCATATTCTGCTGGAAAAACCTATGGCAGTGAGTAATACCAAATTTTCCTTAAAATGTATTTTCCCTGGAAAAATCCACTTGCCCACGTGGGCTTTAAACTTTAGACCCCTGGTTCTCACAGTAGATAGACCTTATACAATTATTGTGATAGGCATTTTAGTAAAAGTGACCTGTTATAACTGAATGACATGTACACTGATAAAACCGCTAGGTGATTCAATAGCTGACAGGTTGAAAGTCTGGACTATGTGATTCAATAGCTGACAGGTTGAAAGTCTGGACTATGTGATTTAATAGCTGACAGGTTGAAAGTCTTGAGTAGGTGATTCAATAGCTGACAGGCTGAAAGTCTTGACTAGGTGATTCAGTAGCTGACAGGTTGAAAGTCTGGACTAGGTGATTCAGTAGCTGACAGGCTGAAAGTATTGGCTAGGTAATTCAATAGCTGACAGTTTGAAAGTCTTGGCTAGATGATTCAATAGCTGACAGGCTGAAAGTCTGGACTAGGTGATTCAATAGCTGACAGGCTGAAAGTCTGGACTAGGTGATTCAATAGCTGACAGGTTGAAAGTCTGGACTAGGTGATTCAGTGACTGACAGGTTAAAAGTCTGGACTAGGTGATTCATACATGTGATAACTTCGGTAACTCACAACTGGATTTTCAGCTGGAATTTTGGCTTGAAAACTTGAATTTTTTTATCGACTCGTTTTCGCAAAAGAAAGACAAGAAGAACAGAAAAGAAAACTAATGAAGTATTTTTTGTTAATACATAAAGGTTGCACCACATACAAAAGGCATAATCTGTTCCCTTAGCACACTTTCCTATCCATTTATATTCCGATTCCCACTGATGATTGAATTTTTTTTTTGTCTTTTGAATTTTAGCTTTTGGACCCAAGTCCTTACATAGATCCCATTTTGTGAAAAGTCAGGGATGTGTTTCCAGTTTCACCAGAATTTTTTTAACAAAAGTACAAACGATTTTAAGATGTAAATTATGTTGATTAATAATAATTGTTGCTTTCAAAAGTAACCACGACAGAAATATGTAAGTCTTAGAGAAAAGGAAACTTTTTCAAAGAAAAACTGGTATTTATAATTAAAAAAAGAACACTTATCTTAATTAATCAATTGAATGTTGTAAGTTTGCTATATAAAAAGTCTCCAAGACACTGTTTTCTATAACTATTAAAATACGGCGGGGTCGCGGAAATATATGACAAACGGAATTTATCCGAGATTTTCACTCGCTGCCTTATGTTTAATGAACTAAATATTTGCTGAAATTGGTTTCCTACAATTTGTTAAGCTTGTCTTAAAACTACTTGACCTTTTCTTATAAATAAATCCGAGAATTAAAACAAAAATACCAAAAAGTATTTTACTAATTTCCTTTCACTGTTTAAAAGGTTAGAGTAACACTAGTAATCGTTTGCCTTTAAAATTAAGCATTCAATTAATTTGTTAAGTTGTAAACAACAATTTTTTACTGGGTGTACATCCCCAATCGAATTATACACCCGTTGATGGCTAAATGTGTTAATTGTGTATCGAGTGTCAACATAGGATTAATTCAATGAAAGTAGTAAAATGCGCTCTGATTGGTCAATGCTTTGAAGGTAGTATGTATTGATCGCCGTTTCCGAGTATAAGCTCCGCCTATAACCGGAGCTGAGCAAGTTATTGACGTCGGCAGATGAAAGATTTTTTTTCTTCTTGATCTTAATAACGGGAATTTTTAATTAATACCGGGACAGCTGGAATTGATGTGGAATAACGGGACTTTCTTAATTCCCGCCGGGATATCACATGTATGGACTGATTCAGTAGCTGACAGGTTGAAAGTCTGGACTATGTGATTCAATAGCTGACAGGTTAAAAGTCTGGATAAGGTGATTCAATAGCTGACAGGTTGAAAGTCTTGAGTAGGTGATTCAGTAGCTGACAGGCTGAAACTCTCGACTAGGTGATTCAGTAGCTGACAGGTTGAAAGTCTGGACTAGGTGATTCAATGGCTGACAGGCTGAAAGTCTTGGCTAGGTGATTCAATAGCTGACAGTTTGAAAGTCTTGGCTAGATGATTCAATAGATGACAGGCTGAAAGTCTTGGCTAGGTGATTCAGTAGCTGACAGGTTGAAAGTCTGGACTGGGTGATTTAGTAGCTGACAGGTTGAAAGTCTGGACTAGGTGATTCAGTAGCTGACAGGTTGAAAGTCTGGACAATGTGATTCAGTAGCTTACAGGTTGAAAGTCTAGACTAGGAGATTCAATAGCTGACAGGTTGAAAGTCTTGGCTAGATGATTCAATAGCTGACAGGCTGAAAGTCTGGACTCGGTGATTCAGTAGCTGACAGGTTGAAAGTCTGGACTATGTGATTCAGTAGCTGACAGGTTGAAAGTCTTGGCCAGATGATTCAATAGCTGACAGGCTGAAAGTCTGGACTAGGTGATTCAGTAGCTGACAGGCTGAAAGTCTTGGCTAGGTGATTCAGTAGCTGACATTTTGAAAGTCTTGGCTAGAAGATTCAATAGCTGACAGGCTGAAAGTTTTGGCTAGATGATTCAATAGCTGACAGGTTTAAAGTTTATAGTTGAAAATTTGACTGTTGATAACCAGATGATCACAGTCAAGTATTAACAGGCCATCTTATAACTAGAAGTGAATGTAAAAAAATGTACTGTCTGCTTCTTTACTTTAGCATTTAGAACCTACGGTACTTTGTAATCACCCCACAATATGGTTCACAGAGACACAAAGAAGCAATATAACGAATTGTTTTTCTTGCAAGCAGCTGGATTTTCTTATGAAGATTTGATATTTGAAAACTTGAAAGAGATAGGTGTTACACTAGCTTCAGTAATTGTATAAGACTAGGTCAATACATAGCTGTAACATTTATAGACTAAAAGTTTTTGTGTCACCTAGGTAACAGAGGATGATTGCAGAGAGATTGTATCTACATGCAAAGAAAACAACACGATACTTATGGTCTGTCATGTTCTAAGGTATACACCATGGGTGAAGAAAGTGAAAGAAATTATTGACAGTGGTCAGATTGGTGAAGTTGTGAATATAAACCATACTGAACCAGTAAGTTTTTCAATTTATAAAGAAATTTGTTTTCTGTCATTATAAAAAAGAAAATGTTTTATAAAAGGAAACTCAAGATAGTTCAAAACAACAACACTTATGTGAGACTTTTTGGATTACATTGATTTTTTTTCCAAAGAGCTTAAAAAACAGGATATGCCATACTGCTCCAAGATGATCTATCATTTGCATAGTTATACATGTTATATGTTTCAGTAAGTTTTTGAATTGATTTTTAATTTTGAAAGTATTGGTCAAAAATACATTTTATCTCAGTGAAAAAATTTCAGAAAGCTAAGAAAACTATACAGCAATAATTTGTTGTTATTGATGGTTTCTAAAAACTTTTTACATCTAGGTAGGGTATTGGCATTTTGCCCACTCATTTGTTCGTGGTAACTGGCACAAAGAATCTGACAGTTCCTTCTCTCTGTTGGCCAAGTGTTGTCATGACGTCGATCTCATTACATACTGGATGAGCGGGAAACCATGCCAGCGGGTCTCTTCCTTTGGAAACCTCAGTCATTTCTGTAAAAAAGATAAGGTAGATATTGTACCATCATTGGAACCCAGGCTGATGGTTTATGTTACATTACATACATACAGATGTATATATTGCCGGTGGTTATGACGATAATAATTATACTTGATGTAGACATTTCACCTCAACCCTTCTACAACCATTCTTAGTTTTACTTCTTTTATTACCTAAACTTTGAGAGGAAAAAAGCAGAAAAACTGACTGTTAAACTTAAATTTTATCTACACGCACACGTAAATTTTCCTACTGTATGAAAATAGAGTTCTGATGGCTACTTAGTCTTCGTACAAAATAACCTTAATCATAGTGTGTTTTTATAATAACATGTTTAATATACAAAAATATATATTTTAGTGGGGGTTTTTTATTCCTAAGTGCCAAAGGTGCCTCATGTATTTGAACATAAACTGTTTTCAACTTGTCCTTGTATTCTCTGAAGTAAACAGTGAAGTATGTAAACCCAGAGTGTCTTTTGTTCTCTTTCAGCCAGAAGGGGCAGCAGACAGGTGCTTGGATTGTCCAGCAGACATAGAAAATAACTGTCCTTATTCAGCAAAGAAAATCTACTTAGATGAAGTGAAAAGAGTAGGTACATATATAGAACATAATTATACATGTATATAGATGCCTGAAAATGAATGATGTAACCTTGCCTTTCTATTGGCACTTAATGATCAACTTTATACTGTAACATACAGCAAACCTATTTTTAATACACTGTAGCTTAGCATAAGGAAACCATAATGGAGGAAAAGTGATTGGGGTTAGTCCTTGGCTTCCAGTCTAGAGATAGCTGGTTCGAATCTGAACAGGGATGTGATTCTGCAGTGAGTTTCTGTGTTCCACACTTTGGTGCCAGTACTGGTTTGAATCCAGGAAGCAGTCAATGAACGGGTTTAATATAAGTAACAAGAACTTTTCTCATCTGTGATATAAATAGGTTTAAACTAAGGAAAATATAGAGGATATTTGTTTGTTTTGGTGTAAGATCGAAATTTATTTCATCGAGTGATGGCAAGGATTTATATTTTCACGAGTGGCGCAGCCACAAGTGAAAATATTTAATCCTTGCGATCACGAGATGAAATAAATTTCGATCTTACACCAAAAACAAACAAATTTTCTTTTTATTTCATGCTTTTAAATGGATTATTTGAATTATTTCTCATTTTTAATGTTTTACCTATCCAAGTGTTCCCCGTCTGGTGCCCCACTTTCCTTCTTCTTCACGTGCTAACACATGTATATTTCGTAATAAAAATAGTTCCAGATAAACTCTCATTTTTAATATATAATTCACTAGACAGGGTCTTATTCATTAATTATTTTATGTCAAACAGAAAAAAGAAATCGTTTTGTAAATTTATTTAGAGTAAACAACAGTTTTAGGCTGATAAAGCTATTGAATTACTGCGCGTGAATTGAAGTCAGCTCAGTTCAATCCGCCATTTTTTTTCATTCACAACGTGTGTGGGAATTATAAACAAAACAAGGATTTAAATCAAACTAGTGAACGAACATCATAACAGGTATATTATTTGCCTAATTCATATTAATTAGAATCAGTGTCACTGTCAGGTAGCGTCCTGATACGTTTGTATGGCCTAATTATCGGCGAACACGGATCAACGGCTGCAGACAACTCAAGTTGTACTTTTGTACATGTATATGGGGTTCATTGAAGGGAAAAAAAGTAGTTCCGTAGCAGTGAAATTATCAAAATGATAATTTCACTGTTTGAACCAGTGAGATTATCAGGATTTAATCTACTGATATATTTCAATAATCCATTGAAAAGCATGAAATAAATTGCATTAACATTTTAATGACTTTTTGCTCTCAAGAAAAGTTTTATGTTCTTAGATAAAACACACACTGTATATTTCTGTTTTACATTGTGCACATGATTTATGAATTTTTTTGTATTTTTTAAGGGTTACGGAGGTTGGCCGGTAAATGTCTTGTGTGATGTTGTTGATATAGAAAATGTGACTGATGCTCTCAGGAAAGGACCATATGGAAAATGTGTCTATGATACTGACAATGATGTGATGTCCCATCAGGTAATGTTAAGTTGGGTGACACAGATGTCAAGATTGACATCTTTTTATTTTGAATTTGAAAGTATCACAGTTTCACATCAGTACAGGGTAACTTTAATTTACAAGTCAGTTACTGAGATAGGTTCTTGCTTAATGTTTGAAATGTATCCAAGCATTCAGCAACAAATAGTCATAAATAAACAACATGGTCAGTAGCAGCATTCTTGACTCCAAAAGTGTGCCCTGTACAAGAAGACTTAGAGCATTATTAGAGAGAAGGGACATGTTGATAGCCACCATAAAAGCCTTAATTTTGTGATGCCCCTAGTAATGTATATATTTTAACAGAAATGTGTAAGCGGTCCTTAACTGTGGTTGAAGTGTGAAAGTGTAATTATTTTTCTATAGGTTGTGAATATGCAGTTTGAAGGTGGGGCTACAGCAACACTACAGATGGTTGCTTTTACAAGGAAACTGTGTGAACGAGAAGTCAAAATCTATGGTACTAAGGTGAAATAGATGCTTACCTGACTTCAAGCAGGCTTGACATATTTAAATTGAAGAAGCAATTTCATGGGTGTTTAATGTCATCTGTTATTATTGGTGATGGTTCTTGTTTTAAGATTTAATAAGATTTAAGTTTTTGCATTTGCTGAAAGATTCAAACTGTGTTTTATGTTTAAACTAAATAAATTGGTTATTAGCACATTTTGAGCCAAACAGGCTTCCAGATTTCTAATATTTCAATGTTATGTACTACAAAACATAAAAGTATTAACAGTCATTTTTTATTATGCCCCCGAAGGGAGGCATATAGTAATTGTCTGTCCGTCCATCTGTCCTGTAAAATCTTGTCCTCGCTTCCTCTCCAAACCGCTTGAGGGATTTCATTGAAACTTAACAGGAGTGTTTGTCACCAAGCCTGGTTGTGCATATCATCAGGAGATTCCGCTCGATTTATTTTTGGCAGAGTTATGGGCACTTAGTCTTTTTTTTACTCTAAAATCTTGTCCTCGCTTCATCTCCAAACCGCTTGAGGGATTTCATTGAAACTTAACAGGAGTGTTTGTCACCAAGCCTGGTTGTGCATGTTGTCAGGAGATTCCGCTCGATTTATTTTTGGCAGAGTTATGGGCACTTAGTCATTTTTTTACTCTAACTTCTATATTAAAGTCTTGTCCACACTTCATCTCCAAAACCGCTTGGAGAATTTCATTGAAACTTGACAGGAATGTTTGTCACCAAGACTAGTTGTGCATATTATCAGAAGTTTCTGCTCGCTTTATTTTTAGCAGTGGTATGGGCCCTTAGTCATTTTTAGCTCACCTGAGCACAAAGTGCTCAGGCTGAGCTTTTCTGATCAGTCTTTGTCCGTCGTCCCTCTGTCCGTTGTCAACTTTTCATTCAAATGACATCTCCTCTGAAACCAAAGGGCCAAATTAAATGAAACTTGCCTGGGATGTTCCTTGCATGAAGCTCTACCAAGATTGTTCAAATGGTTCTGGTCCATTGCATTTCTGGTTCACTGGAGCTAAAATTAGATTTTAAAAGTTGGATCTTTAAAAATCTTCTTCTCCGAAACAACAAGGCCTGGAGCTTAGATATTTGGTATGAAGCATCATCTAGTGGACCTCTACCAAGTTTGTTCAAATTATGACCGTGGGGTCAAAACTGACCCCATCCCAGGGGTCAGTTGATTTTACATAGATTTATATAGGGAAAACTTAAAAAATCTTCTTGTCAGAAACCACAAGGCCTAGAGTTTAGATATTTGGTGTGCAGCATTGTCCAGTGGACCTTTACCAAGTTTGTTCAAATCATGGCTCCTGGGTCAAAAATGGTCCAGCCCTGGGTGTCACATGTTTTACAAAGAGTTATATAGGAAAAACTTTAAAAAATCTTCTTGTCAGAAACTGCAAGGCCTAGAGTTTAGATATTTGGTGTGCAGCATTGTCCAGTGGACCTTTACCAAGTTTGTTCAAATCATGGCTCCTGGGTCAAAAATGGTCCAGCCCCGGGTGTCACATGTTTTACAAAGAGTTATATAGGAAAAACTTAAAAAAATCTTATTGTCAGAAACCGCAAGGCGTAGAGTTTAGATATTTGGTGTGCAGCATTGTCCAGTGGACCTCTACTTAGTTTCTTCAAATCTTAGCCACTGGGTCAAAATAGGCCCCACCCCGGGGGGGTCAATTGATTTTACATAGGCTTATATAGGGAATCTTTAAAAATCTTCTTGTCAGAAACCACAATGCCTACAGGTTAGATATTTGGTGTTGAGCATTGTCTAGTGGACCTCTATCAAGTTTGTTCAAATTATGTACCCTGGGTCAAAATTGGCCACGCCCCAGGGTTCTTTGGTTTACATATAGTTATATAGGAAAAACATGAAAAATCATTTTTCTTCCAAACTTATAGGACTAGACCTTAGATATTTTGTGTGGAGTATTGTGTTGAGAACCTTTACCAGTATTGTTTATATGTTGGCCCCGGGGTCAAAATTGGCCCCGCCCCGGGGGCCCTTAATATGTAAAAAAGGCAATCTTTAAAAATCTTCTTACTGGAAACCTCAATGCCTACAGCTTAGATATTTGGTATGCAGCATTGTCTAGTGGACCTCTACCTAGTTTGTTTGAAAAATGTCCCTGGGGTCACTATAGGCCCCGCCCAAGGGGTCACAAGTTTTAAATAGCAGTAAAGAAGAAAATCTTTAAAAATCTTCTTGTCTGAAACCACAAGGCCTAGAATTTTAAAATTTGGCATGAAGCAAGCTTTATCAAGCTTTTTGAAATTATTAGATTAGGTTAAAGGTCACGGAGGCTAAAAATAGATTTATCTACTGTACCTCATAGAGCCTTCATTTATAGACCAATATCTTTGATATTCAGTATATAGGTTCGTTGCATGGACGTCTACCCATGGGTAGGGTTTGAGGTCACTGGGTCATGGTCAAGGTCACCATAGCTTATAATAGATATTTCTACTTTCTGTTATAGAGCCTTTATTTATTGACTAATATTTTACATATTTGGTTTGTAGGCACTTACATATTTTCAATTGAAAAATGAAAAACTGCTTAACAGCAAACCTACAGCCAGAGTACTCAGGTGAGCGATCCAGGGCCATCATGGCCCTCTTGTTTACTATAACTTCTATATTAAAATCTTGTCCAAGCTACATCTCCAAAACCACTTGGGGGATTTTATTGAAACCAGAATGTTTATCACCAAGCCTTGTTATATATAAAACATAGTAGGGGTTGGGAATAAAACAATATTGTTCGTATTCAAGGCCAAACCCACAGCTTTCTATTTCATTGAATAATTATGTCTTCAACCTTCATATAAGAATCGGAAGCAGAAAAACATTACTGTACCATTTACCTTTAGTTCATGCTCTATTTTTTGTCTGATCTCTTTTCCACAGGCATATTCAATTATATATTTACACCAGTTTCATTTCAAAGCTACATTTCGGGGGCATATGTCAATTTCCAGTGACAGCTCTTGTTTTCATTGTGTACGATCATTCTTTTCTTTTGATAGTTATATTAGATACAGCTTAATTTTCTTATTGTTGTCATTTAACTTTATGAAAAAATATTCATAGTAGCCATATGTTAGAATATCTATGATGTACATAACCCAATTCATATAATTGACATATTCTAGTTCTGATTACAATGGTATCTCACCAAGGTACTGTTTTTACTTGTTGTTTGTTAATTCTGACTTCTGTTAGCATGACTATTATACAACAGTATCAATATCTCCACAGGGGGAAATCACAGTCAATGATGGAAACATTACACCAATTAGTGTGTTCAATTTTCTAAAGGAAAAAAGAGGTACTTACAACATTTTGATATTTCCTGTTTATAATTAGATTTGAGTTAGGCATTATCTGTGACTACAGTTAAGAAAACTACTTGTCTCATAAGCTGTAAACTTGCCAAAACTGTCTTTACTGGTAATTAGCTTCAGGAGGCATACCATAAAACATTGAGTATTCCATTTTCTTTGAAATCATGTAAATGTCGAAGTGTCAGTCAAAAATTAAAAAAAAAATAAGTACAACAGGTGCACTGTTATAATAAGTCTTGATGTAGAGAGTCATTGAATCAATTTTGAGTGGATAGCCATTTATTCCAACTGAACACTCACTAAGTGTCTGAATGCCTAATCAAAACATTTTAAACAGGTCTACTAACAGGTCTACTTTTTAACCAGGTTTTCAATGAAAACTGCTTATTTAATTTATAAATTATTTTTTCATTTCTGTAGCAAATGAGCAATTAAAATAGATATGTAGTATTTCATATATAGTTCTTTATAGGGTATATCCCTTTAAAGTGCGTTAAAAGGACTTGTCTAAAGTCTGATGTATGCTTCCTGAATGTTCTGTTGTATCTATCTTGTTACTGTTTTGTTGTATCTTGTTACTGTTGTGTTTGCCAGAGTGTAGCGGAGTACAAATTGTAGATGAGGATGTACCAGGATCTCTAAGTGGCCATGGCGGGGCTGATTATCACACAGTTAAGACGTTTGTGGATGCTCTTCATGTAAGTTCTCAGTCTGTCTGATGTATCAAGAAAACCAAAGCGTCCACCTGTAATGAAATTCAGGAATGTGTCAAGGAATGATGGAATAGTTAAGAAGAAATAACAGATGTTATATTAATTATGTTATATTTGTATGCAATTATTTATATAATATGTTACATACTATTTGTTATATTTATATGTTTTAATTTATATACCGGTAATACAGAAGCGGATCCAGGATTTTAGGTTGATGGGGGGGGGTGCACAAAATGTTCGGCCTCATTTCAATGGTTGTGGTTATGCTGATTATTCAATTCAATGTTGAACAATAAAGTATCCCGCCCCTCTGGATCCGCTAGTGTAATATGTTATATATAGTTATTCTGTAAAATCTTTCATAAGTGTAAAGGTTCTTAAATTATGATGTAAAGAAATGATATTTAGCTTAATGTTTTAATTTTACTTGCTGGCCCAAATATAATCGATGTTATAAGATAGATACATGACCAGCTGCCTTCAGTGCTTCATTGTTTTGCTTTCCTATTTGGTGGACCAAGGAGACAAGAGTAATTCATAGTCAATCAAGGTTTCATTTTGTAATGAACATACTTCCATTGTATCATCTTCTATAGTTTAATGCCTTAACCTCATCTAGCTATGACAAAAGGACAAGCAAATATCATTGCCTTTGTAAGAAGCAATTTGGTCAGTCCTATTCCCAGAAGATCTTATTGCTGGATTATGTGGAAAAATACTCTCTGGTCTCCGATGGTCGTCATCATGGAGCCATACACAATGTACAGATGAATGATACCCTTTGCATTTCTCTATTTGATTTATATAAATCTTCATTATTTAAAGACCCTACAAGATTTTAGTAACTACAAACACCTTTAGCTCTTGTTGAATGATTGCTGCCAATGGCAAGAAAAGTGGCAGTTTCATAGACAGGATAGACCAAGATAAATTTTGTTGTGAAAAACTTCTTGATTTTTATCATTCTGTTACAGAACCCCACTGAAAACCTTATACAAACAGGACCAGATGATACCCTTGCTAGTCACTTGTTGTGTTTTGCAGCAGAAAGGGCTCGGAGAGAGAATAGAGTTTTGAACAGAAACAGTCAGGGAGAGTTTGAATAATTCTTGTTGTGTTTTTTTTTTCTTTTTTTTTTCATATTTTTTCTTTCCACAAAAACATATATACATACATGCATACAACAGTTACATAATGAATATATATATTTATACATATATATTTTGATTTTGTCAATGCAGCATGAATATACATATGTTAATAATAATAGAGATAATAGACAGATAATTCGTTGGTTTCATAATTGTAGGAGTGTTTAACCCTGAACATGCTGAAATTTTGTAATGGATTTGTCCAGCTTTGAATTTGGAACAGTCCATTCAAAGTTTAAGGGATTTCAATATCAAAATACAAAAATTGAGCTACCAACAGTATAGAGCCTGGTCAGACTGCACGGATGGCAGAGGCTCAAAGTTTAAGGGATTTCAATATCAAAATACAAAAATTGAGCTACCAACAGTATAGAGCCTGGTCAGACTGCACGGATGTGCAGGCTGGCCTGGCTCTATACTGGTGGCAAAGGCTTATCACTTTCGGTTCCAGCACGTTAAGGATTAAAGAACATATGTAATTTAAATTCAGTACATGTAAAAACCAGTATGGTATTTAAGACAAATAAGAAAAAAAAGAATAATGTGCTTAAAATGTTCTTCAAAATGAAATATAATTAGCACTGGAAAAAGAAAAAAAATCAGAAAAAAACGAAAGTAAAGATCGTTTCTAAGAATGTTTTTCTACATAAAAATTATATGATAAGACATTTTTGACCAATGCTCATTTGAAAAATGTTGACCATTTTATTTCATGTTTAGTGAGTTTATTTTTCTTTGTAGCTATCTTTTTTTCTGTTTTTATTTTATACTTCAAATAATTTTGAAAGTGCTCCAGTGTAGGAATGACATGTTTGATTTTCATTTTAAAAAAGTGGATGAAACAATGATATAATTGAGTGCAGTTGTTTCATTTTAAGTGGAGGTGTTTCATTTTGAATACTATTATCAGTTATTCCAAAACATACATCCTTATAATTGTGGGTGTAGTTAATGTTTCTCGATCTTAAATATTGACTTAGTTCAATCCATAGGTTTTGTGTATATCTCCAGATAAGGTGATCTATAGTTTCTACACACATGTTGCAGAAGTCGCATATATTTGATGGTGTTACATGTAGTTTGCATGTCAGTAGGTATTTATTTGTTGGAATGAGATGCATTAAAAAAAATGGTATTGGAAATTTCTAAGTAAAGTGTCGATTGATGTAAGATATATTACAGAGTAAATTTTTTTCCAATCTAGTGAGTCAGTGTTGAAGCTTTGGTTCCATTTGTTTTCCGCTGTTACTGTTATCTTTTTGTTTTTATCCATTTTTATCTTGTTTCAGTACTGGTTTACATTTTTTATGGTGCTTATTTTCTGTAACAATGATTGAGGTCTTGTGTTTGTTATCGTATTTTGATTCATTTTCTGTTTTTATTTTATCGGTATTGAATCTATCAGAGGATAATATTGAAGAAATTCTGTTTTGTGAATGCCATATATCCTTTTATCTTCATTAAATTGGTAATAATTGTTATTTCTAAAATCAAATAGATGTTTGATAAAAGTTATTCCCTTTTAATGCTTTTTTTTTTCCAATAAAGTGTTTTGCCTAATATTTTTATATCCTTTTTATTCTATATTATATGTGAACTGTTTACATTGTATTTCTTATTAAAGCATTGATTTATTGTAAACCATGAGCTTAGAATATCTTTGAAGACTATATTACCACCATGTATTTCATCAATTTCTTTTATACCTAGATTACGGTCAAATGGCAAATCTTTTCCATGTTTATTTATGATATTGTCATTAAAAAAAAAATCTTTCATTGACCACCATTTTTAGCTCACCTGTCACAAGAGTGACAAGGTGAGCTTTTGTGATCGCAATCTGTCCGGCGTCCGTAAACTTTTCATTCAAATGACATCTCCTCTGAAACCACTGGGCCAAAGTTGATGAAACTTGCCGTGGATGTTCCTTGCATGAAGCTCTTCCAAAGTTGTCCAAAGAAATCAATTCTATGCAGAACTCTGGTTGCCATACCAGCCTAAAGGAAAAACTTTAAAAATCTTCTTGTCTGAAACCACAAGGCCTAGAGCTTAGATATTTGGCATTTAGCACCCTCTAATGGAACTCTACAAAAATTATTCAAATTATTTCCCTGGGGTCAAAATTGGCCCCGCCCAAGGGGTCACTTCATTTTACATAGACTTAGGAAATCTTTAAAAATCTTCTTCTCAGAAACCACAATGCCTACAGCTTAGATATTTGATATGTAGCATTGTCTAGTGGATGTCTACCAAGTTTGTTCAAATAATGTCCCCTGGGTCACAATTGGCCACGCCCCAGGGTTCTCTTGGTTTACATATAGGAAAAACATGAAAAATTATTTTTCTCTGAAACTAATAGGACTAGACTATAGATATTTGGTGTGGAGTATTGTGTAGAGAACCTTTACCAGTATTGTTTATATGTTGGCCCCAGGGTGAAAACTGGCCCCGCTATGGAGGCCCTTAATATGTAAAAAAGGCAATCTTTAAAAATCTTCTTACTGGAAACCTCAATGCCTACAGCTTAGATATTTGATATGTAGCATTGTCTAGTGGATGTCTACCAAGTTTGTTCAAATTATGTTCCCTGGGTCAAAACTGGCCACGCCCCAGGGTTCTCTTGGTTTACATAGATTTATATAGGAAAAACATGAAAAATAATTTTTCTCCAAAACAAATAGGTCTAGACCTTAGATATTTGGTGTTGAGTATTGTGTAAAGAACCTTTACCAATATTGTTTATATGTTGGCCCTGGGGTCAGAATTTGCCCCGCCCCGGGGGGCACTTAATATGTATAAAAGGAAATCTTTAAAAATCTTCTTGTCTGAAACCACAAGGCCTAGAATTTTAAAATTTGGCATGAAGCAAGCTTTATCAAGCTTTTTCAAACTATTAGGTTAGGTTAAAGGTCATGGAGCTAAAAATAGATTTATCTACTGTACCTCATAGAGCCTTCATTTAAAGACCAATATATTTGATATTCAGTATATAGGTTCCTTGCATGGACCTCTACCCATGGGTAGGGATTGAGGTCACTGGGTCAAGGTCACCATAGCTTATAATAGATATTTCTACTTTCTGTCATAGAACCTTTATTTATTGACTGATATTTTACACATTTGGTTTGTAGGCACTTATATATTTTCAATTAAAAAATGAAAAACTGCATTACAGCAAACCTACAGCCAAAGTAATCAGGTGAGCGATCCAGGGCCATCATGGCCCTCTTGTGTTTAGATACTCGTCTTTTCACCCAAAAGGATTTAATTGAATACATAAAACTTTCAATATCTGTTAGTTTTAAACCTCCAAGTTCATAATCACTTATTATAACATTCCGTTTTATTTTGTCAGGTTTATTGTCACAAATGAAACCAAATATTGCCTTATTGATGTCTTTCATCACTGCTTCTGATGGATTCGGTAATACTGCAAAAGGATAAACTAGTTTTTGTAAAGCGATTGTTTTGACAATGGTAACTTTTCCCATAAGAGTGAGTTTGCGATGCTTCCATTGTTTTAAACAATTATTGAAGTCATTTACTTTGGGTTCTAAATTCAATTTATGTATTTGTTTCATATCTGTATGAAAAGTTATTCCAAATGTCTTATCACATTCAGAAATCCATATAAATTTTATGTTTTTCACATATTTTATGTTTTTACTCTTTAAAGATTCTACTTTTAGAACAACTGATTTTCAATCCCAGAATACAACTAAATTCATTGATTGTTTTGATAAGGCGCTCAAATGTGTTTTTTTTGCCATTTGTTAAATAGGTTGCATTGTCTGCAAACAGACATTGATTTTTTATCTTTAATTAAAACACCCTTTATGTCTTTGTCATTTTTATACCCCCAAAACAAATGTATATATTTTAATGCTTTTCTTGAAACACCTTCAGTTGATTATTTGATAAGCACAGACCTCCAAATATCTTGGTCGGAAAGAATATAAGGTTTAAAACATTACTATGAAAACATTTGGGGTTTCATCATGACCATGTTTGGCTTAAATTAATTTCATGCCACATTTCCTATACAAAAGATAAGATTCAGTCTGAAATTATTAATACCTTAAAAAGTTTTTTAAAGTATCTGATAGAATAGGACTCTTTATGCAAATTTACTTCATGTAAGTTAGGATGTATGTATAACATTGTAAACTTGTCACAAGAGATTATTCTAGTACAAACCTGAGTATATTGATATCCAAATTACATCTAGTAAAACAGCACTGAATGTTTTGAACATGGTCATGGAGTCAAGAAATTAGGTTCTGTTAACTTCTGCCTTGTCAGTATAATTGCATTTAAGGCGGCAATATATATTTGCAGTATTATTGTTATGCATTTCAGGTTATTTATCTACTGTTTTCACATCTTAATTATTTGCTCACATGGTTTGGTTACTTTTTATGAACAGTTTACTTACACAAAAATATATTTGATTTCTGTGTTTCTTGGATATAAGCTATTGTCAAGTATTTCAGTATAATAGAGATCACCATGGTATTTCCCCTATTTTTAGCTTCTCTGTTTCGAAGAAAAACTCGAGTTATTATGATCGTTAGGTCGTCTTCGTTGTTGTGAACAAAACTTTGATGTAGCCTGTTACAGAAACACTTAAAGTTTCACCACAAAACATGGAATACTTGCTTATAATGAAAAGGTGCAGTTGTAAGACAGTTAGCATTATTCTGAAAAATATTTTTTGGAGTTAAGCCCGAACTTAGAATTTTAATCAAAATTGGTGATTAAGTGGAATTATTTCAAATCTATCAAAGGTATCAATATGAAACTTGAAATATTTGTTTATTATGAGTAGGCGCAGTTGTAAGACAAGGGGCACTACTCTGAAAGCTGTTTTTAGAGTTCTGCCCCATTTCAGCTTGAATTTTTAGCTCACCTGAGCCTTTGGCAGACAGACAGATGATGGAAAAGTGATCCCTATATGTCATGGCTACTTTGTAGCATGTCGCAGCTACTGTGAAGCCGGAAACACAAAATTTATTTGGCCAAAACGCCTTTTTTTTCATTCAAGGGCCATAACTCAGCCAAAAATAATTCAATCAAAAACCCGTTCCATATGCGCAAGTACTTGAGGTACTGATCAATCCTGTAAAATTTCATTCAAATTGGATTAGTAGTATAAGAGAAGTAGTTCGGACTAACTTTAAAAATAAAAATCATAAAAGGGCCATAACTCTGACAAAAATCATTGGACTGGAAAATGCCGATGATATGCACAACTAGACTTGGTACTGATCATTCCTGTAAAGTTTGGATGAAATCGCACCAGTTGTTTCTGAGAAGTAGTCCGGACAAATTTTGTGATGGACTGACAGAAGACGGAGAAGTGATCCCTATATGTCGCGGCTACTGTGTAGCAGGCGACACAAAAAAGGGGCATCTCTTCTATACAACATGTAATGATTTGATTAAGATTTGGTGTTACCCTTAATAAAGATAGTTTTCTGAATACTCTTTAATATAAATTGATATGCATCATTCCCCTATTTTCATTTTTAATCCCACAAGTAATGACTAAATTCATTACATAAACTTAGGAGTTATGGCTCTGGAAAGTTGCCCCTTGGTCGTATCATGTTCTGCTCAAAGTTCAGCATAAGCTGAAATATATCTATTTTCAATAAATCCAAGAGTCACAACTTGTTTTTGAACACAAAATATCAAGTGAACATCACAAGTTCCAGATTATAATCAATAATAGAAACAAGTGATGGTTTAACATTAGAATTGAAGTACATAACTGAAGTATGGCTAAGGACAAGATTTTGTCTTTTTTAGCTCGACTTTTTTTGAAAAAAAAAAATCGAGTTATTGTCATAGTCATGGTGCTGTTGCCATTGCCGTTCCCATCCGAAAACTTTAACATTGATCATAATTTTTAGCTCACCTGTGCACGTAGTGCACAAGGTGAGGTATTGTGATCAGTCAATGTCCGTCGTCGGTGCGTGCGTCCGTACGTCCGTGCGTAAACTTTTGTTTTAAAGAACATCTCCTCCTAAACCACTGGGCCAATTTCAACAAAACTTCACAGAAATGATCCTTGCATGAAGCTCTACCAAAAGTGTTCAAAGAATTTGATTCCATGCAGAACTCTGGTTGCTATGGCAACTTAAAGGAAAAACTTTGAAAATCTTCTTGTCTGAAACCACAAGGCCTAGAGCTTAGATATTTGGCATTTAGCACCCTCTAATGGAACTCTACAAAAATTGTTCAAATTATTTCCCTGGGGTAAAAATTGGCCCCGTCCCAGGGGTCACTCCCTTTTACATAGACTTATATAGGAAATCTTTAAAAATCTTCTTCTCAGAAACCACAGTGCCTACAGCTTTGATATTTGGTATGTAGCATTGTCTAGTGGATGTCTACCAAGATTGTTCAAATTATGTCCCCTGGGTAAAAATTGGCCACGCCCAAGGGTTCTCTTGGTTTACATATAGTTATATAGGAAAAACATGAAAAATCATTTTTCTCTAAAACTAATAGGACTAGACCTTAGATATTTGGTGTGGAGTATTGTGTAGATAACCTTTACCAGTATTGTTTATAAACTGGCCCTGGGGTCAAAATTGGCCCTTCCCCGGGGGCCCTTAATATGTAAAAAAGGCAATCTTGAAAAATCTTCTTCTCAGAAACCACAATGCCTACAGCTTTGATATTTGGTATGTAGCATTGTCTAGTGGATGTCTACCAAGTTTGTTCAAATTATGTCCCCTGGGTCAAAATTGGCCACGCCCCAGGGTTCTCTTTGTTTACATATAGTTATATAGGAAAAACATGAAAAATCATTTTTCTCCAAAACTAATAGGACTAGACCTTAGATATTTGGTGTGGAGTATTGTGTAGATAACCTTTACCAGTATTGTTAGCTCACCTGAGCACAAAGTGCTCAGGGTGAGCTTTTCTGAACGGTCTTTGTCCGTCGTCTGTCAGTCGTCCGTCCGTCCGTCGTCAGCTTTTCATTCAAACGACATCTCCTCTGAAACCAATGGGGCAAATTTAATGAAACATGCCTGGGATGTTCCTTGCATGAAGATCTACCAAGATTGTTGAAATGGTTCTGGTCCATTGCATTTCTGGTTCACTGGAGCTAAAAATAGATTTTATAAGTTGGATCTTTAAAAATCTTCTTCTCCGAAACCACAAGGCCTGGAGCTTTGATATTTGGTATGAAGCATCATCTAGTGGACCTCTACCAAGTTTGTTCAAATTATGTCCCTGGGGTTAAAACTGACCCCACCCCAGGGGTTAGTTGATTTTACATAGAGTTATATAGTGAAAACTTGAAAATCTTCTTGTCAGAAACAAGAAGGCCTAGAGTTAAGATATTTGGTATATAGCATTGTCTAGTGGACCTCTACCAAGTTTGTTCAAATTATGGCCTCTGGGTAAAAAATGGCCCCGCCCCGGGGGTCACTTGTTTAACATAGAGTTATAAAGGAAAATCTTAAAAAATCTTCTTCTCAGAAATGATAAGATATAGAGCTTAGATATTTGGTGTGTAGCATTGTCTAGTGGACTTCTACCAAGTTTGTTCAAATGATGGCCTCTGGGTCAAAAAATGACCCCACCCCAGGGGTCACTTGTTTTACATAGAGTTATATAGGAGAATCTTAAAAAATCTTCTTGTCAGAAAACGAAAGTTATAGAGCTTAGATATTTGGTGTGTAGCATTGTCTAGTGGACCTCTACCAAGTTTGTTCAAACCATGGCCTCTGGGTCAAAAATGGCCCCGCCCCAGGGGTCACTTGTTTTACATAGAGTTATATAGGAAAATCTTTAAAAATCTTCTTGTCAGAAACTGAAAGTTATAGAGCTTAGATATTTGGTGTGTAGCATTGCCTAGTGGACCTCTACCAAGTTTGTTCAAATGATGGCCTCTGGGTCAAAAAGACCCCACCCCAGGGGTCACTTGTTTTACATAGATTTATATAGGAAAATCTTAATAAATCTTCTTGTCAGAAAACGAAAGTTATAGAGCTTAGATATTTGGTGTGTAGCATTGTCTAGTGGACCTCTACCAAGTTTGTTCAAACCATGGCCTCTGGGTCAAAAATGGCCCCGTCCCAGGGGTCACTTGTTTTACATAGAGTTATATAGAAAAAGGTTTTAAAAATCTTCACAGAAGAAACCATAAGGCTTAGAGTTAAGATATTTTGTATGAAGCATTGTCTAGAGGACCTCTACCAAGTTTGTTTAAGTCATGGACCCTAGGTCAAAAATGGCCCTGCCCCAGGGGTCACATGTTTTACAGAGAGTTATATAGGAAAAACTTTAAAAATCTTCTTGTCATAAACAACAAGGCCTAGAGTTAAGATATTTGGTGTGCAGCATTATCTTTTGGACCTCTATAAAGTTTGTTCAAATGATGGCCCCTTAGTCAAAATACGCCCCACCCTAGGGGTCACATGTTTTACATAGAATTGTATAGGAAAAACTTGAAAAATCTTCTTGTAAGAAACCATAAGGCCTAGAGTTAAGATAATTGGTATGCAGCATTGTCTGGTGGACCTCTACCAATTTTGTTAGAAAAATTTCCCTGGGGTCAGTATTGGCCCCGCCCGAGGGGTCATAAGTTTTAAATAACAATATAGAAGAAAATCTTTAAAGATCTTCTTGTCTGAAACCACAAGGCCTAGAATTTCTAAAGTTTGCACGAAGCAAGCTTTATCAAGCTTTTTCAAATTATTAGATTAGGTTAAAGGTCACGGAGGCTAAAAGTAGATTTATCTACTGTACCTCATAGAGCCTTCATTTATAGACCAATATCATTGATATTCTGTATAGTGGTTCCTTGCATGGACCTCTACCCATGGGTAGGGTTTAAGGTCACTGGGTCAAGGTCAAGGTCACAATAGCTTATAATAGATATTTCTACTTTCTGTCATAGAGCCTTTATTTATTGACTGATATTTTACATATTTGGTTTGTAGGCAATTACATATTTTCAATTAAAAAATGAAATACTGCTTAACAGCAAACCTACAACCAAAGTACTCAGGTGAGCGATCCAGGGCCATCATGGCCCTCTTGTTTATATGTTGGCCCTGGGGTCAAAATTGGCCCTGCCCCGGGGGCCCTTAATATGTAAAAAAGGAAATCTTGAAAAATCTTCTTCCCAGAAACCACAATGCCTACAGCTTTGATATTTGGTATGTAGCATTGTCTAGTGGATGTATACCAAGTTTGTTCAAATTATGTCCCCTGGGTCAAAATTGGCCACGCCCCAGGGTTTTCTTGGTTTACATATAGTTATATAGGAAAAACATGAAAAATAATTTTTCTCCAAAACTAATAGGACTAGACCTTAGATATTTGGTGTGGAGTATTGTGTAAAGAACCTTTACCAGTACTGTTTATATGTTGGCCCTGGGGTCAAAATTGGCCCCACCCAAGGGGCCCTTAATATGTAAAATAGGCAATCTTTAAAAATCTTTTTCTCAGAAACCACAATGCCTACAGCTTTGATATTTGGTATGTAGCATTGTCTAGTGGATGTCTACCAAGTTTGTTCAAATTATGTCCCCTGGGTCAAAATTGGCCACGCCCCAGGGTTTTTTTGGTTTACATATAGTTATATAGGAAAAACATGAAAAATCATTTTTCTCCAAAACTAATAGGACTAGACCTTAGATATTTGGTGTGGAGTATTGTGTAAAGAACCTTTACCAGTATTGTTTATATGTTGGCCCTTGGGTCAAAATTGGCCCTGCCCCGGGGGCCCTTAATATGTAAAAAAGGAAATCTTGAAAAATCTTCTTCTCAGAAACCACAATGCCTACAGCTTTGATATTTGGTATGTAGCATTGTCTAGTGGATGTTTACCAAGTTTGTTCAAATTATGTCCCCTGGGTCAAAATTGGCCACGCCCCAGGGTTTTCTTGGTTTACATATAGTTATATAGGAAAAACATGAAAAATCATTTTTCTCCAAAACTAATAGGACTAGACCTTAGATATTTGGTGTGGAGTATTGTGTAGATAACCTTTACCAGTACTGTTTATATAGTGGCCCTGGGGTCAAAATTGGCCCTGCCCCGGGGGCCCTTAATATGTAAAAAAGGAAATCTTACAGAAAATATTCTTCTCAGAAACCACAATGCCTACAGCTTTGATATTTGGTATGTAGCATTGTCTAGTGGATGTCTACCAAGTTTGTTCAAATTATGTCCCCTGGGCCAAAATTGGCCACGCCCCAGGGTTCTCTTGGTTTACATATAGTTATATAGGAAAAACATGAAAAATCATTTTTCTCCAAAACTAATAGGACTAGACCTTAGATATTTGGTGTGGAGTATTGTGTAAAGAACCTTTACCAGTATTGTTTATATGTTGGCCCTGGGGTCAAAATTGGCCCCACCCCAGGGGCCCTTAATATGTAAAAAAGGCAATCTTTAAAAATCTTCTTACTGGAAACCTCAATGCCTACAGCTTTGATATTTGGTATGTAGCAATGTCTAGTGATTGTCTACCAAGTTTGTTCAAATTATGTCCCCTGGGTCAAAATTGGCCACGCCCCAAGGTTCTCTTGTTTTACATTAATTTATATAGGAAAAACATGAAAAATAATTTTTCTCCAAAACAAATAGGTGTAGACCTTAGATATTTGGTGTTGAGTATTGTGTGAAAAAGCTTTACCAATATTTTTAAATGTTGGCCCTTGGGTCAAAATTTGCCCCGCCTCGGGGGCCCTTAATATGTTAAAAAGGAAATCTTTAAAAATCTTCTTGTCTGAAACCACAAGGCCTTGAATTTTAAAATTTGGCATGAAGCAAGCTTTATCAAGCTTTTTAAAATTATTGGATTAGGTTAAAGGTCACGGAGGCTAAAAATAGATTTATCTACTGTACCTCAGGTTATAGCCTTCGGTTATAGACCTGTATCTTTGATATTCAGTATATAGGTTCCTTGCATGGACCTCTACCCATGGGTAGGGTTTGAGGTCACTGGGTCAAGGTCAAGGTCACCATAGCTTATAATAGATATTTCTTCTTTCTGTCATAGAGCCTTTATTTATTGACTGATATTTTACATATTTGGTTTGTAGGCGCTTATATATTTTCAATTAAAAAATGAAATACTGCTTAACAGCAAACCTACAGCCAAAGTACTCAGGTGAGCGATCCAGGGCCATCATGGCCCTCTTGTTTTATTCCTTGATGGATTATCTTCATACTTGGACACAACAACCCTTTGGACAAGACCTTTAAGATGACCAGACTAAATTTGACCTTGACTCCTAAATGACCTTCATATTCAAGGTCAAAATATTGAATTTTGCTAAAATTGGCCATAACTTTATTATTAGTAGGTGGTTTCTCTTAATTCTTGGAAACAACAACCCTTTGGAGAAGACCTTCAAGCTGACCAGACTAAACTTGACCTTGACTCATAAATGACCTTCATATTCAAGGTCAAAATATTGAATTTTGCTAAAATTGGCCATAATTTTATTATTAATTGGTGGATTCTCTTTATGCTTGGACACAACAACCCTTTGGACAAGACCTTCAAGCTAACCAGACTAAACTTGACCTTGACTCAAAAATGACCTTCACCTTCAAGGTCAAGTTATTGAATTTTGCTAAAATTGACCATAACATTAGTATGTATGGTTGGATTTGATTTATACTTGGACAAAACAACACTTATGACAAAACCGACATGTTGAATAACTCAGATTTGACAATAACCTTAAAATAACTTTGACTGTCAAGGTCAGATGATTGAATTTTGCTTAAATTGTCATAACTTTCTCATTTATTAATAGATTTAATTCAAACTTGGTCTAAACAACAGTTGTGACAAATCCGACATTATGATTATTTTAACTTTGACCTTGACCTTTAAATGACCTTGATGGTCAAGGTCGAATCATTGAATTTTGTTAAAACTGGCCATAATTATGTAATTTATGGTTGGATTTGAATCAGACTTAGACAAAACAACACTTTTTCGTTTCGATTTCAATAATGTCACCGCATGACCTATATTTTTGACCTACAGACCTACTTTCTGGTTTTGAGCTACAGCAATGAAATTTGGACTGTGTGCACAGTTTTTTATTTCAATTTCAAAAATGTCATGTCATGACCTATATTTTTGACCTTCTGACCTACTTTTTGATTTTGGAGCTATGGCAATGAAATTTGGACCTTGTATACAGTTTTTTCTTCCAATTTCAAAAACATCATAGCATGACCTATATTTTTGACTACTGACCTACTTTTTTGTTTTTAGCTACAGCAATGAAATTTGGACTGTGTGCACAGTTTTTCATTTCAATTTCAGAAATGTCAAAGCATGACCTATATTTTTGACCTACTGACCAACTTTTGTTTTTGGAGCTGTGGCAATGAAATTTGGACCGTGTGCACAGTTTTTCGTTTCGAATTCAAAAACGTCATGGCATTACCTCTATTTTTGACCTACTGACCTACTCTTTTGTTTTTTAGCTCCAGCAATGAAATTTGGACCGTGTGCATAGTTTCTCGTTTCGAATTCAAAAATGTCATGGCATGACCTATATTTTTGACCTACTGACCTACTTTTTGTTTTTGGAGCTATGGCAATGAAATTTTGACCATGTACACAGTTTTTTGTTCCAATTTCAAAAATGTCATAGCATGACCTATATTTTTGACCTACTGACCTAATTTTTTTGTTTGTTTAGGTACAGCAATGAAATTTCGACCGTGTGCACAGTTTTTCTTTCCGATTTCAAAAATGTCATCGCATGACCTATTTTTTTGACTTACTGACCTACTTTTTGTGTTTGGAGCTATGGCAATGAAATTTGGACCATATACACAGTTTTTTGTTCCAATTTCAAAAACGTCATAGCATGACCTATATTTTTGACCTACTGACCTACTTTATTGTTTTTTAGCTACAGCAATGAAATTTGGACCATGTGCACAGTTTTTCCTTCCGATTTCAAAAATGTCATTGCATGACCTAAATGTTTGACCTTCTGACCTACTTTTTCGTTTTGGAGCTATTGCAATGAAATTTGGACCATGTATACAGTTTTTGTTCAGATTTCAAAAACGTCATAGCATGACCTATATTTTTGACCTACTGACCTACTTTTTTTTTTTTAAAGCTACGGCAATGAAATTTGGACTGTGTGTACAGCTTTTCGTTTGGATATAAAATGTCATCTCATGACCTATATTTTGACTTACTGACCTTCTTTTTGTTTTTGGAGCTATGGCAATGAAATTGCATTGGTCCATTTCTGTGATATGCATCATTACATTCATAAAAATTTCTTTCATCTTTGAACCCAGGTTAGTGCTTTAGGGCCACTGGCCCTCTTGTTTATTAATACTTGGACAAAACAAGGCTTATGACAAAACCTACATGTTAAATTATTCAAGTATGACCTTAATCTTTAAATGACCTTTACAGTCAATTTTTATTGATTTTGCTAAAATAGCCAAACTTCTGATTTTATGGATGGATTTGATCCATACAGGGACAAAACAACACTGAGAATAAAAGAAACGTGTTAAACAATTCAAGCATTACCTTGACCTTTAAATGACCTTGACATTAATTAACTTGGCTATATCTTTGTTGTTAATGGATGTAGTGTCTTCATGCTTGGACATAACTACTTTTTAGACAATACTTCCAGAGAAGGTTAAACTGAAGTTGACCTAGACCTTTAAGGTCAAATTTCTGAATGTTGCTAAAATTGGCAATAACTTTGTTATGTATAATTATATTTCCAAATGATGTTTCATTTGAAATCCCTTCACCACAATGTGCTTCCTCTGATGTGTTTGCCTTTGGAAATAGAAAAAAGTCGAGCGTGGCCCCCGCTTGTGGTGGCTCTTGTTTCTAATTCTAATGAGCTCAACATGAAGAGCCTGACTGAACTTACATTTATATTAGTGTAATATGCTGATAAAAATTCATTTAAAAAGTACAAACAGTTTCCAAGATGTAATTACATTGAAATTAAATGAAAATAATGGCAAACAAAGGGCCATTACTCTGGTCTTCCTAGGACTTCTCTAAAGCAGGGGATAAAAACTTTGAAAATCTTGTCAAGAACAGCAAGTCATAGAGCTTAGATATTTGGTATGTAACATTGTCTAGCAGACTTTCAACAAAGTTGTTCAAATAATGGCCCCTGGTTCAAAACTGGCCCCATCCCAGAAATCGTATATTATGTACTTATTTAGAAAAAACTTTGAAAATCTAGTCAAAACCACAAGTCAAAAAGCTTGGATATTTTCTATGTAGCATTGTCTAATGGACCTTGACAAAAATTGTTCAAATATTGGTCCCCTGAGATCACTTCTTTTACAATTAGTTGTGTATGTAAAACTTTGAAAAATCTTTTTGTCTGAAACTGTTTTCGTTGGAGCTTATATATTTTGTATGTTGCATTTTTTGTAGATCTCTACCAATATTGCCCGAATTATGTCCCTTGGGTTAAAATTGGCCGGCACATGGGGGGGTCCTATTTAAAACTGTGTTTGCTCAACAGCAGACCCACGGCCAAAGGGGTCCCACGTTTTACCGGAATCGACCATTTTTACCGGAATCTACCGGAATCGACTTTGCATTACCGGAATCGACCTATATTTCTTACATAAGCCAATTTTTTCAAGGTAAACAACATTGTTTATTAATATATTATATAATTAACGTAATTACAAAAGGAATTTGAAGTGTCTTCGAGTGGAAAGATTTTACATGAGAAAGAAAATCGGCGAGTTGTGGAAAATTTGCGCATACGTATAAACACCGGAATCGGCCTGTAATATCATACATGAATTGTATTTATGTCCTACAAAGTTATTTTTCATTTCTTTACATCAGATATAGAATATTTACCAAAGGAATTTGAAGTTTCTTCGAGTAGAAAGATGTTGCAAGAGAAAGAAAATCGGCGATCTGTGGAATATTTGCGCATACGGATATACGCCGGAATCACCTGTATTTCATAAATAAATCGAAATTAAGTGATACAGAAGTTATTATTCATTACTCTACATCAGAAATAACATATTTACCCAAAGAATTTGAAGTATCTTCGAGTGGAAAGATTTGGCAAGAGAAAGAAAATCGGCGAGTTGCGGAAAATTTGCGCATAAGATTACGCCGGAATCGGGCTGTATTTCATAAATTAACTGAATTTTAGTCATTCAAAAATATTTTTCATTACTTAACATCAGAAATAAAATATCTATATGTATAACCTAAATTCAATTTATTTAAGAAATACAGGCCGATTCTGGTGTATATCCGTACGCGCAAATTTTCCGCAACTCGTCGATTTTCTTTCTCTTGCAACATTTTTCCACTTGAAGAAACTTCAAATTCCTTTGGTTAATATTTTATTTCTGATGTTAAATAATGAGAAATAAGTTTTGTATGACTTAATTTCAATTTATTTATGAAATACAGGCCGATTCCGGTGTATATCCTAATGCGCAAATCGTCCGCAACAAGCCGATTTTCTTCCTCTTATAAAATCTTTCCACTCGAAGATACTTTAAAATCCTTGGGTAAATGTGTTATTTCTGATGTAGAGTAATGAAAAATATCTTTTGTATGACTTAAATACAATTAATGTATGAAATACAGGCCGATTCCGGCGTATATCCGTATGCGCAAATTTTCCGCAACTCGCCGATTTTCATTCTCTTGTAAAATCTTTCCACTCGAAGATACTTCAAATTCCTTTTGTTATTACGTTAATTATATTATATCTTAATAAATTATGTTGCATATCTTGAAAAAAATGGCTTATGTATGATATAAAGTACTCAGGCAAGCAACACAGTGTCAATATGTTCCTCTTGTTATTTACTTATTACTAATGACAGAATCTAAAATGGGTCAAGATAAGGCACAAAATTTCAGACCAATCAGGGTTGTAACCCTTGAAACATTTTTTTAGTTTTCTGGCTGTAATGTTTTACCTTGAACAGCTAAACATGCAATAAAAACAAAAATGTCCTTTAAATTTACATTTTAGTTTATTTTTAAATTTGATGTCTTGATGAATTGTGGTTTAGGAGGTGTGATTTAAACAAAAATGTTAACCACAGTCCCCAGCTTAGTTCTGTCTGTTTAAGAACATTTGGTATGACAACAGTTTACTTTCGTTTTTGTCTTCTAGCTTGCACAACCCTACTACCACTTTCTATTTTCATGGGAGCTGGTGGTTTATAATTGAAACCTTTTACTTCTAAGTCAGATATAGGAAGCACCTGTGTTACTATTCCAGATATAGCTGTTAGCCTATTTTCACGTATTGTAAATCTCTGACCTTCACGAATCACCATAGACTTTCTCAACAAAATGTTCACCTTAGTTGTCTCCCCTGGCATGACCATTTCGGTGCCAGGCAATAGTTGAACCATGGCCTCAATGCTCCATATAGAAGCAAACAAATTCTGAATGTAGTTATTCATTAATGGTTTGGTACGGCCACCTTCGTTCTTTGTTAACACATACACCTGAGCTTCAAAAAAGTCTGATTGTATCTGTGAATCTGGGGCGCAAAGAGTCATACCACGTTTGATCAACTCATTTTTTACACCTCTGACTAAAATCCCAACATTTTCGCCAGCTTTGCATTCAGAGACTGACTTTTTGAAAACTTGTATATCTGATGCACTAGTCTTAAAACTATTACTGTAACCCATTAACACTGCCTCAGCTCCTTTGGTAATGACACCTTGGGCTAATGTACCAATCAGAACTGTTCCACGGCCTGGCACTAACACAGAAGACTCCACTGGTAACACAAAAGGAGCTTCTAAATCTCTCTTTGGAATCTGGATATAGTTATCAATCGTATCGGCTAGTTTTAATATCGCTTCTTTACCAAACTTCGAGTCATTTCCTTTAAGTGCATCTAGAGCAGAGCCAGCTATTACTGGTGTACCTTCAGAATCATAGCCGAACTCTTCAAGCAGTTCACGCACCTCCATTTCAACAAGTTCAAGCATTTCATCATCAACAATATCCGCCTTGTTGAGAAACACAACCACTCTCTGAAGGCCAATCTGTCGTGCCAGCAGTAAATGCTCCCTTGTCTGTGGCATAGTCCCATCTGTGGCAGCAACAACCAAAATAGCTCCATCCATCTGTGAGGTTCCTAAAATAATGTTTTTATATATTAATGCATTTACTTATAAATCTGACTTATTCTTTTTTTTTAAATTACAATATCAATAACAAAAGCAGCTTACACCATAACAAAAATAAAATCTTATGAATAAGATTTGCATACAATTTCCCTTTTCTACTGCTCAGACGGGCTTGAGCACAGATTTAAACATTTTGTATCAGTGTGAAAAACTCACTCTAGAAACATTTTGAAAATCCTTTATTTATTCAAAACCTGTAGTTTCATTTGTTAAGAAGTACTACTATATCAAACCTGTGATCATATTCTTGATGAAATCTATGTGACCAGGGCAGTCAGTGTGTGCATAATGCCTTTTTGCTGTTTCATATGACACATGAGTGGCATAGATTGTTATGCCTCGCCTTCTTTCCTCCGCCGCCCTATCTATAGAATCATAGTCAAAGAACTTGGTACCACTGTAGAATTCAGACAAGACCTGAAACCATCAAGATTAAAAGTTAATATGTATTCAATTTGTTTTGGTTCTATTTGGTTTAACTGAGTTTAATGACCTCTGACAGTCAACGTAGTATAGGGTGTGCTTGGCTTTAGCTTAGTTTAATGACCTCTAACAAAGTTGTATCGGGTGGGCAGTTTAACTAACATTCCTGGAAGCGAACGGTACTAGACTTTCATTATCGATAAGAAACAGCCATCGAAAGCCAGTATTTTGACAATGGTCAATAATAGATCATTTTATTAAGTCATTTTGTTCTGGCAGTATATCATTTTTTTAAGATAAGCAGAAAAGATAAATATCTTATACAGTCTTTTTCAATGATGCTTTTTACAGGTCTTAGATCTATGACCCTCAGTAAGCATAAAATTCCATGGCCCTCAGTATACATACAATACCACTGCCCTATGTAAGCACAAGATTCCATGGTCCTCAGCATGTACAAGATACAGCACTGATATACAGCACTGATATACAGGACCTTGGTTTAACATCTAATCCAAAAGACAATTACTGAATTAGTAATGTTAGTGGAGGAGCAAGGGCTCCATCTCGCTACCCCTGGGTTAACATTTCATACCTGTCAAGGGTCTGGAGAAGGTTAGAGTGAGATAAAATAAAAGGGGGGGTCCGGGGGTCCTCCCCCGGAAAATTTTGAAATTCTAGGTCGTCTGTGGTGCATTCTGGGCTCATTTATACTCCATATTCACTTTGTTTACATTGACACCGTGCGATATTCTGATAATTTATAAATCTTATGCTATCACCGTTTCCGGATATTAGGTCATACACCACTAATAGCTCAATTTGGCGTAATCAGGAAGGAAAAAATACAATATTGCCGTTCAAAATTATTTTATAATTTGTTGATTTTTTTTTTCATTTTGTTTTTATAAAAATGAGTGAGAAATTATTTAATCAGCGTGAGGGTCCAAATTCACTATAAATAGCGTGAGACTCACGGCGAAACCGTGAGACTTGACAGGTATGACATTTCAGCAGGACCACTGACCCGCTCCTAAAGAAGTACACTTCTTGATCAACCCTTTTTGTACTTGTCCCTCAAACATATGATAACAGCCAATAGTGTGTCAATAACACATATATTCTTTTAACCGAAACTTTATAAAATCAATTTACCGAACTTGTCATTTACCAAAACCTTCTGAAACCATATACAGCATATGCGATGTGTGCACTATAAATTCATTTCTATCTTTTATAAGATATTACCTGCAGAAATCATAAATCCTCCAAAATATATTAATTTGTAACAGAATGGATGGACTCCGGTACAGTACGTGCCAGGAGGAACTCTCGTTTTTCTCGAGGTCGTCCCGGACTACCCATTCCTTAAAACGCGTCCAAATCCGCCGCATTTCGAGGATTACCGCCGCGGATATGGTCACCAAATATCGCGGCAGATGTCCACGAACTTTTTCACATGTAAGAATTGACATATCGAGGCTCACAAAGTTCCCAATTACACGCATTTCGGCAAATTTTACGCTTTAAAATATCATTTAAATGTATAAAACTCTCATTCTGATGCATTTGTTTATGAATGCTCGTATTTGTAAACGGAAGGAATGACAATTCAAAACCGAAAGTAATTGCTTCTTGGAATAGCTGACCCTATTTTCAGAAAATAAATTGACTGGTTTTTGATTAACACGTGTTAAAACTGCTTTCCTATATTTAAAGAAAACATACAACATGTAAACCCTACTGCAACATCTGTATCATCTATGCGCTTGACAAAATTATTGATCGATTCTGCTATACAATAACGAGCGTTTACACATAAACCTACACAGCAAGTGTATGAGAAATTTGGTTTTAATTTTACCAAATGTCACATAATTGGCAGACGTAAAATGCACAGTTTCATTACGGTCATTTCATTAAATGTTCAGCTTATCCAGGTGAGTTATGACTCTAATTATTTTGGCGACGGCCGTCAAATATCGCCGAGTTATTTCGCGATGTCGAGACCTCGTGGAAATCTGTTTTTTTTCTCGATGTCGCGGCGGATATTTTTTTTCCGCGTCCGCGAAATAAAGCGGAAAATATGAGTTCCTCCTGGCGCGTACTGTACTGATAGCCCAACAAATTGTGCGCCAGGGCTTTTTATTATATAGATGATGGTTGCCCTTCACGCACAACCCACTTATAATTCAAAAAAATGCGGAAAGTTTTTTTTTCTATGTGTATATGCCATCGACCAGAATCTCGTCGCTAACTTTGACAGCTTCAAATATATATTTACACTCAATATTTCTTGAAAAAAAAATACATACCTGTAAAGCTTATTCCAAACTGAATCAATAAAAGAGAAAAAAGATAAGAAAATTTTATGTTTTTTATGCATTACACTTATAAACTACACATGTGTGTCAACATGTTTTTGTTGGACAACGCTAAAACTCTACCTGACGACAGTATATCGATTGGTTATATTTTTAAACCTCGATTTCTGACACAGTTTTGAATCTAACTGGTTGAGATGTAAAGGCCGACATCTACGTAATATAAGTTTGTAAATCGGTCGGTCTTGCAGTCGAAATATTGAGACTAGACTCGGGGCAAACGTGTTACTAGGGTAAATGGACCTGATAGAATTATGGCACATGTAATTTCAAACAGCTGTCAAATGAAATCGAGAATGTCCAAAACACGTATTTAGAAGGTAATTAAGTTGCTTTTAGGCAGTGTTTTAGTGTATAACTTACCTTTGTCAAAGCTGCTGTCAATGTGGTTTTACCATGGTCGACATGCCCTATCGTCCCAATGTTACAGTGCTCTTTCTCAGTCACTGAAGAAGTATACCTTCTTACACAGTACAAATTTGGTCTTCGGACATTAACACATTTAAGAAAATTATTATGACATTTAAGTGTATGGTGGGAACGTTTATAACAAACATCTAGAGTTAAAATACGCTGAGAGATCCTCAAGGTGAGAAAAGTTCTGGGCGCAGCCATGTTGAATGAGCCGGCGAGCGTGATAAGTACACAGATGTGCAATTTTGCATTGTGATTATCGCCCTTTATTCACTTCTCTTTTAACATTTTACTATGATTGTTATATTTATTTTATTGTTTGTGTGCCTATTATCATCAAAAGCTCTGAACCTCAATACACTGTACAGTATTGAAGAAACCCTGAAATCATCAAAACAAGATACCTAGGGATTTATCTAATTCATTATGTTTAGAGAGTTGAACTACTTTTGTCGATCTGTTTATGTTTTTCTGTACGGAAAATTGCCAGTATTATATTCCTATATGTACAATTGGAGCGGGGTTAGTGTTATCTACGGTGGCACAGAGGTGACATGAACAACTTTTTTTTTAAATTGCACTTCTCTTTTTTTATCTCGTTCCCACGAGATACTAACTAGCTATGTCGTGGGAACGACTTACTAACTCGTGGGAACGAGTTAGCTATGTCGTGGAAACGAGAAAGCAATATATTGTGCAACACTCTTTTTTCCAAAGCAATACATTTTTTTTTAATTGCACTTTTCTTTTTTTTATCTCGTACCCACGAGATACTAACTCGAGGGAACGACTTAGTATCTCGTGGGAACGAGATATTAAGTCGTTCCCACGACATAGCTAACTCGTTCCCACGAGTTAGTAAGTCGTTCCCTCGACATAGCTTACATTCGCTGTTCTTTTTTTTACAACACGATTCTTTTTTTTACTGCGCAACTCTTCTTTTTCAAATGCGATTCTTTTTACAGATTTGCACTTCTCTTTTTTTATCTCGTTCCCACGACTTAGTAACTCGTGGAAACGAGATACTAAGTCGTTCCCTCGAGTTAGTATCTCGTGGGAACGAGATAAAAAAAGAGAAGTGCAATTAAAAAAAAAGTTGTGCATGTCACCTCTGTGCCACCGTAGTTATCCAATATTATGTAATTCTATGTTTTGATCGCTGTTAGAAGATCCGATTATTGCCGAAGCATTACGTACTTTTACGATGTGCTACCTGTTGAATCAATTTTTGTCTGGTTCCCGTCGTACTATAAAATAGAGAAAAGGGCAGGTAATCCAGACTAAATCAATTTGTGAAGTTGTGTTATTCCGGAAATCCTCGGAGAAAATCACGTGACTGTCTGGTAACATTGTGTAGGAACATTGGATCTCATTGTTTTGAAATCTATTAATAGTTACAAGTAACTGTTAAGAGATGAGGTAACTTTTTGAAGGTTGGCAAAACTATGGCGGTTGATAACAATACAAAACATAGTAATTTTGTAATTATCGTTTGAAAGTCATTTTTCATTAAACAGATCAGTATTTTATATCATTTGAAAGGTCTGTAATCTCATATTTTAGGCCCTACATATTTAAAAAATAATTGTCAAAACTTTTTTCCTTTTCGTTTGTAAATGGTTAAACTTAGTGTATCCAGGGCTTTAATTTACAGGGAATGGACACTCCTTATCTATCGAATGAATAACCAAAATATGGTGTCGTGAGTTCACCTGTATATCCTGTAACGGAAAATCGATCGATAATCAGTTATCTATCGTTAGTTAGCGGTAAATTGGTATGCAACGCTCGCATCTAGTTTACAAAAACATCCGTACTTTTGTCAATTATGGACTGATTTTCAAAATTTAAAATTTGTAAGAAAGAAGAAACATTGATCTTTTATGATATTCATTTTTTATTTCAACAACGGAAGTGTTTGTTCCAAGCCGACGAGTAAAAGACGACAACCCAATACTTTTTACGTCTTTTTTTGTAATTATCTATCGTTAGTTTGCGGTGAATTGGCATGCAATACATGCACCTAGTTTACAAAAAACATCCGTATTTTTGTCAATAATTGGCTGATTTTCAAACTTTAAAATTTTTAAGAAAGAAGAAACATTGATCTTTTATGACATCTATTTTTTATTTCAACAACGGAAGTGTTTGTCCCAAGCCGACGAGTAAAAAACGACAACCCAATACTTTTACGTCTTTTTTTTTGTAATTATCTATCGTTAGTTAGCGGTAAATTGGCATGCAATACATGCACCTAGTTTACAAAAACATCCGTATTTTTGTCAATAATGGGCTGATTTTCAAAAATTTTAAATTTGTAAGAAAGAAGAAACATTGACCTCTTATAATATCTTTTTTTATTTCAACTAAGGAAGTGGCTGTTCCAAGCCGACGAGTAAAAGACGACAACTCAATACCTTTTTCTTTTGGTAAAAATATTGTCTCGATTTGATGAAAAAAGTGTTCACGTGTCTACAAAAATTGTTTATAACTTCGTCAATATATGGTATAATTTACTGAAAAAATATGTCTGGAAATTGTAGACTCAGATTATTTCAAATTATTCAGATTATCTTTACTTGTTTCACAGGTTGAGACTTTGATTTACAAATTGTAACAAGTATAAATGTAAACTTTTGCATGATAGTCATGTCACAACATCCTGACACCCAAAATTATGAGAAAGCGATTAATTAATAAAAGCTCTGCCCATTGAGCCAAAAACACGATCTCAATGCTACCCATTGTCCACAAATTTAATTAACCAGCACTTAATTTAAAAACAAATGAAGATTGCAACAAACAACACCAAATTTCAGTGCAAGTAATTTTTAAGAACACTGATCAACCGTGTGTTTAAAATAGCGCAATATTTAACCGCCCATTTTGAAGTTAATATTCAGAGGAGGTCGGAAACCTTAGATTCAAATGTCAATCTCATCCAAGCAATTAAAGCCCTGGTGCATCTTAGCTGCTAGAGAAATGCTAAAACGACATGTATAAATTAATTTAGTTTTCTTTTTCAAAAGCAAAAATTCCAAATCTGCTTATATTTTCAAAATATGAATTTAAAGAGCCTTCAAATGATGTAAAATGATAAATGTTTATGTTTACTGTTTTCAAATAATAGCATTCGGCTCACGAAGAAGTTATCTAAAATTAAAAATTCTGTCTGGTTCCCGGTCGTACTTTGCTACAACAGTGACTGTGTCTCAACTGGTCTTTATGTTGAATTATATCAAAGTAATCAAAGCGTGGTCATAGTTTATTATCATCATTGATATTACAAGTATATTTGTTATTTCTTTTCAAGCATGTTTGTTATTCTGTTCAAGCATGTTATTCCATGAAATTCATGTTATTTTGTTACTTAACAAAACAAATAAGTTTCTTATCACCATTAATATCAAGAGATATATGGAAATAAAAGGTTGAACAAATATGTTGTTGTTGTTCTTCAAAAATGTGCATTACCTTAGTTATAATATGCCTGAACAGACAGGACTTCATTTTAAAGATACACGTTAAATTTCATTATTTGGCATCTGCAAACAAAATATAGAGTGCTGTAGATTTAGGTTCCTTAAAAATACAGTAAAAACCGTACACTCAAATGGACTCAAGTCCATTTGAATTTTTCTTGTTACTTCTTCAACCTTTAGAAGGTGAACTTACATACAATATCAGCCCGTAAAATCGATTCACCTGTGGAGGCGAAATAGTGAGACTACTGGGGAATATGTTAGACCTACGTTTTTATTTTTTTATAAATAAAAAGACAAAATTTTTCCCAAAATATTTTATACTTGCAACAGAAAATCTCTACATATTATAAGCAATTAATCTGATGCTTTTAGCAAGTGAATAAGACGGTCTATAAGGCACATGGTCTTTATAATATATATATTTATAGTACCACCATAGAAAATGCCAAAGTTTGCATATAAATAGGACATGTGCTCGGAAATTAAGAAGTACACGTAAGCTTTAGGTATGAGATGATTCCAATGTAAGCGTTTATGCCAAGTATAGTTACAAGGATAGATTGACATTTAATAGGCACATAAGTTCTTTAAACGAAGTAAAATACAAAATGTGATTAACAAATATTACTGTTCTTTAATTTAAATTATTTGCTGTGGAACGCTCATACAACTGTCACTGTGCGCCGGGTCACCATAGGCGTATCTGCTATATTGACTAATTGCACTTCTGTATTGATTTTCTTGGAGGCGCTAAACAGTGTATAGACTATCTCGCTACTCTGACCGGTTGAACTTAAAGAAATAATCCCACGGTACACCTACATGTAAACACACTGCATAGTTGACCTCGATGTCCAGCGGTAATACGCTAATACAAATGTGTATGCACGCCTTGGATTTTTTTTTTTTTGCTGGCATATATATCATTAACATTTAACCTGAATGTGACAAGTACTGTATCTGACGCGAGTTTTGCAAAAAAAGCGATAAATTCTCTAGTGTCTCATTGGGAGTATTCTGGCTAGAAAAATGAAATCATTGTTAAGTTACAGTAGGAGGTCGTATCATAACGTTATCATGTCCGTTTACCATTTTTAACCGCTCCTGGTCAGCGTCAACTGTGATTACGCATCTACAAGCAATCTTGCATCTCAAATCATCTTTGAAACACGTTTGAATGTAGAAGTTGAAATGGATGATGGAAGGATTGAGCAAACTGATGCAGCAGCAAAGAATCTAGAAAATGAAAACCACACGCCAAGTATCACCACGCAGAGAGAAGTTACCGAAACGGAATGCGAGTATGATAAACCAGAGAACCTCGACGTCGGTGATGTAGAGACTAATAGTATTATTGGCAATTCTGACGTAGATGATACAACCGGAGGACAAAGTGCTCCGAATGGGACAGTACCGTCACAGGATAATAAACTACAAAAACAAACATCGGATGATGCAGATTTCATAAAGCGAGATATCACCGTGTTAGATAACGAACATGAGTACATGTACGAAGGTGCCTTACCAGACCCAGTAGACCTGGTTCTTCAAGAAATAGGGGAACAGGTAGCTATCTAAATTTTCGCTTCCTTGCTTAATTGATTTATCAACTGACTGGTTGACTGTGTGAATGCACTAGTGAATCGGTCACTTCATTCACTTATCCGTCCGTCTGTCCGTCTATCTTTACCTCTGCCCGTTTGTTTGTACGTTTACTAGTTCGTTTGTTCGTTCGTTCTTCCGTTTAAAACTTATCCTAGAAATATATACGTTAATACGATAAAAAGACGAAACCAACAGTTCAAATGACTGTTTTCATCTTTAATTAGAGTCATTCATGTGGTTTTTTTTATTTTCTTTTATATCACAAATTTTAAAAGGTTGCTGATGATGCAGTGGAAAGACGAGATTCGAAGAAATTGGAGTTTTCTATTGACCCGAAGCTAACCGAGAACGTGAGTGAGAAAGACGAGACATGTAGTAATCCTGTGTTTAGGTACAAGGTTCTTGATACCATCTTTCTGTTCTGGAACACTACAACTATGGTATGTATATAGATATTGTTACGGTCTAGTGCACACATTCCTATAATTGTATAAATACAACCTCTGACAACTGTGCCAGAGAATCGATGTTATATAATAATATCGAAATTCTAAGCAAACCCTCAAAATTATATTCAAGTCTCATTGGCTAAGCAAAAGGATTAAGCTTCCCATTTTGGTCTAAAATTTATTTTAACGATATGCAGGGGAAGGCATATAAAGGACGGGAACCTGGAACAGACCCAAGCCTAACGGCGTAGGGCGTGTTACGTCCTTATAAACTCACTCAAAAAAAAGTGCCGGAGAATCGATTCTTTGGTTCAGTTGTTCGAATGTTGGTCTGTCACGCGGGAGATCGGAGTTCGAATCCCACTATGGGTTGTGTATTCTAAGATGCATTGCGTCTTTCTGTTACGCACTTCCATGTTCGTAAGAATATTAAAGTGGTTTTCAAAATTAACGAATTCGGTCTAACATTTCAATTGATATTACCTCAATTGTGATGAAAACTATCCAAGGTTGAAATCGCTCTCCTGTGTGAAGAAACAGATACATTCATTACTTGTACCTATTCACAGCTTCGGTGAACAGAGAAATAATGAATCTGAGGTCCCTGTGCCCAAGGATACAGTTCGTGTTCAGACAGGGTTAATTTAAAGTAACTGTTTCGTGCTCTTTGTTTTAACATTGTCATAAATATATTTTGTAAAATCACAAAAAATTAACCTGTTTTACTTAGATATTATATATTTGTGAGGACAAGAAACGTAATGCTATGGTTAGATAAAATAATTACTTTTAACAGGGAACACTGACCCATACTGGACAATTAAAAGATGTTATTATAGTACAGTAGTCAATAATATAACTGCAGATAATTGATATGAGAATAATTGTACTATGTGTATTCCATGCACTCTCTGATGTACAATATTGATAGATATGATGAACTCATAAGTGCTGCATTTTTCTGGGGTTCGCTAGATATAAACTAATGGATCAAGAGCTAAAATGCGGTAAAGCATAATTTTAATTTCTTTATTCATGCCTTTTACCCACTGGATATGAATGTGCTCCCTATATTTTCTGTACTACAGGGCTGGGTATACGGACAGATGGGTCCAGCGCTCCCGGACCTACAGCTGATAGCCGGTGTACCTCTACAGCAAGCAACCTGGCTCTTTACAGGTTTTGCCATAGGGTACTTGGGTGGTTGTTTATTGGCTGGCATCAGTAAGTATTGTTTTAGTTTATTTTAATGCATATTTATTTCTTTATTGTTTTCTAATAGAGAAGTACATTTTGTTTTCTAATAGAGAAGTACATTTTGCTTTCTAATAGAGAAGTACATTTTGCTTTCTGATAGAGAGGTACATTTTGTTTTCTAATAGAGAAGTACATTTTGTTTTCTGATAGAGAAGTACATTTTGTTTTCTAATAGAGAAGTACATTTTGTTTTCTTCTAGAGAAGTACATTTTGTTTTCTGATAGAGAAGTACATTTGTTTTCTAATAGAGAAGTACATTTTGTTTTGTGATAGAGAAGTACATTTTGTTTTCTAATAGAGAAGTACATTTTGTTTTCTACTAGAGAAGTTCATTTTGTTTTCTAATAGAGAAGTACATTTTGTTTTTGATAGAGTGTGCATTGTGCTTTCTAATAGAGAAGTACATTAGTAACCACGACATACTCTCTCAATTACACGACTTAATAATCATTACCACGACATACTACCTCGATTTTACGACCTTATTATTTTGTTACCGTGACATAATTATTTTGTTACCACGACATAATATCTCGTCATCACGACCTTATAGTCACGTTACGCTACATAATATCTGCACGACTTGAAAAAAAAAACACATGTCACATCAGTGCCTCCGTAGTTTCTTCTTACATTGCGATAATTATCTTAATAATGAAAGAATTCATGTGTTTATGAAATCTTGCCTTTTTCTGTCCAGTTCAAGATAGGTTTAGTCCTCGACTGATGCTGTTTCTGTATACATTTGGTCCCGCAGTTACCATCGGTATGTTGCCATGGATACCGGTGTTTGTCGTCATGGTGATTATAAGGGTTGGCAATGGAATCTGCATTGGTGGTCAAGACACAGGTATGACTATATCATATTCGGCTACAGATGTGCAAATTACATGAATAAGTCACTTGAATTTAACAATTTAAAATGCTTGTTTGTTATGACAGAAACTTCTAAATTAGCGAGGGTTGAATGTGGTTTTCACTCCCTTTACATTTTATTCACTTTCTGGTTTGCGTGTCTCTCATACATTGTTTTATGTTTGTCTAGGTATTCACTCGATGTTATTTGCTATCTGGGCACGAGAAGGCGGACCATTTATACAGATGACGCACGTCCTATCTGCCCTTGGTGGGATAATCTCACCCTTGATTACCCAGCCTTTCACGAGGGAGCTAGCAGGTATTAATCTAGCCACTAGATATAGTGTGTATGTGTGTGTGTGTGTGTGTGTCCTGATTTCTCTTTTTGTTCAGCTTTGGGTAAGAACAAGTTCCAGGGAAATAACAAGGCATATTACTTACACTTGAAATATGGGTCTGTACTAGGCCCGGTGTCTAGAGAAAGACTCTCACTTAGTAATTAGAAGATACTTTAAGAGATTACAAGTCAGCAAATCTATTGCGATTCATTTTCTGTATGATAAAACATGTAAATTACAGCAGTATACTTTCAAATGTGAAATTCACTTATTTTACTCATTTTATTTTTCCTAGACTATCATGTGTCAGGAGATAACCTGACATACGAAGCAATGAATTCAACATTATCATCAGATATTGAAAATACAACAGTTTCTGATATGCCAGTCACTACAAGCGCAGGAGTTTCTTTGCCTGGTCCAAACCCTGCCGATACCAACGTCCAATATGCGTTTCTTATAACTGGCATTTTGGTTTTCTCTGCCGCCGTGCCGTTCCTTGTTGCCTTTTTACAGAAACGCGTTGTGAGGAAAGCCACTCGTCAATATAGCAGCGAAAGTGTAGATAAAAACAAGCTTCCGAAAAGAGTAAAACAAATAATTTTATGCATTTTATTCACGAATTCATTCGTTGCGACTGCATATATTGATCTTTTTCCAAGTTTCTTGACCACATTTGTTATTAGTCATTTGCAATGGACTCAGCAATCCGCGTCATCTCTGACGTCAGTCTATTTCGGCATGTATGCCGTTGGTAATTTCATTGGCGTCTTTATTCTGGCTTATATTACCTCGACAAAATTGATTACCATATCTTATATTACCTCAGGAATATCCATTACGGGTATATTATTAAGTGTTCTGTTCATACAGAAGGAGCTAGTATGGATAACCGTTGCTGTCAGCGGCATCACTATGTCTGGAATCCTGCCAACTCTATTTACATGGACACAGGAACACGTGACACCAATCACAGCGAGGCTAGCTTCCGGTCTTCTTATTTCCGGTTCAGCAGGAGTTATGGTGAACCCACTGTTACTTGGATACATGATGGACGTGTTTTCACCGATGTGGTTTATATATCTGTCGCTGGGAGAGACAGTGCTTTGTGCTCTTCTGTTCACAACAGCCTTCATCTTATCAAGACAATACTCAGCCAAAACAACTAAAAAGAAAGAGAGTTCCGCTCTTAACAAAGATGCAAAGTTCGAGGATATTGGCGATACTTCAGAGGGAAAACTCGAAATTTATCCACGTGGAACTCTTTATGGAATTTAAAACTTTATTTCTATGGTATCATGACTTTAAAACGATATCTCCATTCTGCTCTATCTCTATTTTATAGCTATTACCAATATATTAGTAGCTGATACAATCATATTGAGAAATTGTTCTATGATACATTATGTAATAAAGAGCAATTCGTGTGTTATATCGACTGAATAATGTAGACCAATGACAACCAATCTGTTATCACTGAATACTAGAGAATAGTGCGTCTATGTTGTTCTTACTGCCATGTTGTTGACATTCATGATATGTTTAGTTTTGGTGTCTTTTTATAATAGTATCTCGCAAAGAAAAGGACTTTTTCGAATCATATCTACCTAATGTTTAAGTCTATACTAACGATTTTAGACAACTGAGCATGGTGTGCTTGTTATGAAGTTTGTCCGTTGTTGTGAGTTGTGTGACGTGCGTCAACAATTTGATTCAAACACATCTTTTCGTATGCTGCCGGAACTTTTCAAGGATACTTCCTAAAAACTTTTCAAAGGTTTCCTTTCCATGCAGAACTCAAAACTCAAACAGCCCGCAGCTTTGATATTTAGTTTACAGTATTGTATTACATAGCTGTGCCCCTGAGAAATGTTTGACATAGACCGATTAAATAAAAAGTATAGCATGTGTCATTGCCTGGAAAAATCTTTACAAAGATGGTCAAAACATTTTTCGAACGGGTATTGGCGAGGCGAAGAGTTGACATTTTATTTTAGAGAATTGAAGGTCAATCCTTCAAAATATTCTTGTCAAAATATTGAAATAGTTCAGATTTTTTTTTCGCGTGAAACATTGCCTAATCATCCTCTACAAAGATTGATCAAAATATGCCCCTGCTATCACTATTCGCTCTGCCAAAGGGTCACAAGTTATACATAAACATTCAGCAGGACTGGCTCAAATTCTCCGTGATAACTGATCTTTGACAATCTGTCTAAAGGTCGTTTTTTATTTGCCTTTGATTCAAGTGAGGAAGTAGTCAGTCGCTTACGGAGAGATTGTTGATTAATTGTACTTGTTCGGTGGACTGACATCCGGAAAATGGCCAAAAAGAGGTCGAAACACGTTAAACTTCAGTAAAAAAAAACAAACAAACAAACATTCAGGGGTAACCTGTTTAAATTTTTGTCTTTTCTTGCACAATTCTAATGCAAAACATTAAGCTTAGCTGACAACTTCAACATTAAGCTTCAAATGACCTGTCTGTCTTAATTACTAACATTTTTACGTTATAGTAATGAAGCTGGACCCTATGGACATTCGAAAAATACACTGAGTTAACTAGAATCTTAATCATTTTAATGAAATTTTTATTAAAGTTTTCTTAAAGGATAAGTTTAAGTTTTTGATGATACTCTACCTGTACAAAAACACGAGAATCTCATGCCTACTTTACTATAGATATATAATTGTATTCTATAAGCAAAGAAATTTAAACCTATTTTAATCTGTGTTTCTTTGAGTATAGAATGTTTTTCATGTTCTTAAGGTCTTAAAGTACAAAGTTTCCTCGCAAACAATTGACAGTCTCGCGTTTGAAAACTATAAAACGAGTAAGTTAGTTCTTTTTCAATCATTATCAATTGTTATGTAAAATTTTTGCTGTTACTTATAATTCTACTGAAAGTTCCTGTTGTTGGAAATGTTGATGTAGATGGTAATTCTGCTGTTATTAAATATTGTTGCCACAGTAAAATAGATAAACATGTATTTAAAAAATATTTTTAATTCGCTTTTTTAATATTTTATGTACAATTATCTTTCAAATTGAGTACACGTTTAATACGTGTGTGTGTTTTTTCACCCCAATACTAAAACGATTACTCTATCAGACAATGATGCAGAAAACAGTTGGAGTTGTTTCCCTTTAACCGTATGGAGCAAGTACATCCTTGCGAAAGATCAAATGCAAAGAAAAAAAACTCTCGCAGTTGACTAAATAGTAAATAAAAAAATGAAAATGAAAAATACAAAAAGAAATACATCACAACTGAATTGCCTTCCACAAAAAAGCGTAGTAACGTAAAAGTGCAAAGATACTAAATTTGTTAACTATGTACGAAAACTGTAACTTGCGATACAGACATACCATAAAAGCAAACATAATGTACGAAAATATGAATGACAACTGGATTGCCCTGCAATGCAGGCACTGCACAACAGTGAGCATACTTGATGTTTGAAAATATGAACGATAACTGGATTGCCGGGTAATTCATGCATCGTATAAAAAGAAAGGAAAGTTGGGATAAAAACTGGATTGTTCTGTACTACAAGCACCGTACAAGAGCAAGGAACATTGGAATGTCAACTGGATGGCCCTGTAATACACGTACCGCACGAGAGCAAGGAATGACAATTGGATTTACCTTTAAAGGAAAGCTAAAAAGACATTTGGATTGCCCTGTTATACAAGCAACGTACAAAAGCAAGGAAAGTTTGAATCACAAATGGATTTCCCTGAAATACAGGTACTGCACAAGAGCGAGCATACGCAATTTACGAAAATGTAAATGACAACTGGGTTGCCTTGTGATAAAAGCACTGCACAAGAGCAAAAATATTAAATGTGCAGAAAAATGAAGACAACTGTATTCGTTTTGATACAAACACCACGCAAGAGCAAAGATATTAAAAGTTAAAATATTACCCGATTATTTATACGCGAGGAGTATTCAGAACTTCTTACTAGTATAGAGAAAATTTTGAATATTTTGTCAGTAGAACCTGTAATCTGTGTAGCCCCTAAGATGTGTCAAGTATGTTATATTAAACAATTATTTTTTATATTATTTTATACTAGGTTTGATTGCCCCGAATGAGACTGGGTTCAAAATTGCAAAATGTGTGACTGACCGTTCGTTTCATTGAAGATTATGTTTTTCAAATGCCTGGTTTAAAAAATGTGTATTTATACCTCTTGCTATAAAAAGATGTCGATTACAATTGAACCCTCCTGTTTAAACGTTATTTCCAATTTTCTATAATCATTACAAAAGCTGGGAGTAGAGATGAATTTGTTTTATATTATTTAGTAAAATATAACTTATCTCTACATAGAATCTATGGATGTTTGGATATCGGCCGATTTGTATGAATATTTGACTCACATGACTGGCTTATCGGAGTATTTATATCAAATTTGTCGAGTATCTAATTTGTAGTTATAATTTTTGATGTCTCAATAAAAGTTCGAAGGCACCTTAAACTCAACTGCTCTAGTATGAAGTTTGTTAGAATAGAAAGCAATGTCTAAAAGAAGGCCATTGCTATGCTTGAAAAGTACTTTTTAAACTCTATTTTGAACTTCGTGAATATATCTGTCAATATAATATTATGTTGAAGTTTTAATACATTTCTATTTCCCAAGTAAGATACTCTAATTACTGTGTTAAATAAGAATTTTTAGAAATTTTGTTTGACCTTAATCAAAATTTAATATTATTTGAAAATTATTTATACATTGTAAACTGTATTATGATATATATGGAGAACATTCATACATCATGACTAATGGCACTCTTTCATGTTAAATTTCAACAGTCATCATTTTAAAATACCCATAGCATTTTCTGTGAATTGCTTCCCGCATGAGCGTGAATTTCCTTGTTGAATGCAAAGAGAAACGTTGTAACGTCTCTGGTCACTTCTCTAGCTATTCTAACTCACTTACTCCTTATAGCTTCTTTGCTCACTACTCTAGCTACTCTACTCCCTTACTCCATGTAGCTTCTTTGGTCACTACTCTAGCTACTCTGGTCCCTTACTCCTTGTAGCTTCTTTGGTCACTACTTTAGCTACTTTACTCCCTTAATCTTGTAGCTTCTTTGGTCACTACTCTAGCTACTCTACTCCCTTACTCCTTGTAGCTTCTTTGGTCACTACTCTAGCTACTCTATTCCCTTGCTCCTTGTAGCTTCTTTGGTCACTACACTAGCTACTCTACTCCCTTACTCCATGTAGCTTCTTTAGTCACTACTCTAGCTACTCTACTCCCTTACTCCATGTAGCTTCTTTGATCACTACTCTAGCTACTCTACTCCCTTACTCCATGTAGCTTCTTTGGTCACTTCTCTAGCTACTCTACTTTCTAACTACTGGTAGCTTTTTTGGTCACTACTCTAGCTACTCTACTCCCTTACTCTTCTAACTTTTTTGGTCACTACTCTAGCTATTCTAGCTCACTTACTCCTTGTAGCTTCTTTGGTCACTACTCTAGCTACTCTACTCCCTTACTCCATGTAGCTTCTTTGATCACTACTCTAGCTACTCTACTCCCTTACTCCATGTAGCTTCTTTGATCACTACTCTAGCTACTCTACTCCCTTACTCCATGTAGCTTCTTTGGTCACTACTCTAGCTACTCTACTCCCTTACTCTTCTAACTTTTTTGGTCACTACTCTAGCTATTCTAGCTCACTTACTCCTTGTAGCTTCTTTGGTCACTACTTTAGCTACTCTACTCCCTTACTCCTTGTAGCTTCTTTCGACACTACTCTAGCTACTCTAGCTGCCTTACTCTTGTAGCTTCTTTGGTCACTACTCTAGCTATTCTAGCTCACTTACTCCTTGTAGCTTCTTTTGTCGCTACATAAGCTACTATAGCTCCCTTACTCTTGTAGCTTCTTTGGTCACTACTCTAGCTACCCTACTCCCTTACTCTTGTAGCTTTTTTGGTCATTACTCTAGCTATTCTAGCTCCCTTACTCTTGTAACTTCTTCGGTCACTACTTTAGCTACTCTACTTCCTTACTACTTGTAGCTTCTTTGGTCAATACTATAGCTACTCTACTCCCTTACTCTTCTAACTTCTTTGGTCACTACTCTAGCTATTCTAGCTCACTTACTCCTTGTAGCTTCTTTGGTCACTACTCTAGCTACTCTAGCCCCCTTACTCCTTGTAGCTTCTTTGATCACTACACTAGCTACTCTACTCCCTTACTCCTGGTAGCTTCTTTGGTCACTACTCTAGCTATTCTAGCTCCCTTACTATTGTAGCTTCTTTGGTCACTACTCTAGCTATTCTAGCTCACTTACTCCTTGTAGCTTCCTTTGTCGCTACTCGAGCTACTGTAGCTCCCTTACTCTTGTAGCTTCTTTGGTCACTACTCTAGCTACCCTACTCCCTTACTCTTGTAGCTTCTTTGGTCACTACTCTAGCTGCTCTTGCTCCCTTACTCTTGTAATTTCTTTGGTCACTACTCTAGCTACTCTACTACCTTACTACTTGTAGCTTCTTTGGTCAATACTCTAGCTACTCTACTCCCTTACTCTTCTAACTTCTTTGGTCACTACTCTAGCTATTCTAGCTCACTTACTCCTTGTAGCTTCTTTGATCATTACCCTAGCTACTTTACTCCCTTACTCCTGGTAGCTTCTTTTTTGATCACTACTCTAGCTACTCTAGCTCCCTTACTCTTGTAGCTTCTTTGGTGACTTCTCTAGCTACTCTTCTCCCTTACTCTTGTAGATTCTTTGGTGACTTCTCTAGCTACCCTAGTCCCTTACTCTTGTAGCTTCTTTGGTCACTACTTTAGCTACTCTAGTCCCTAACTCTTGTAGATTCTTTGGTGACTTCTCTAGCTACTCTTCTCCCTTACTCTTGTAGATTCTTTGGTGACTTCTCTAGCTACCCTAGTCCCTTACTCTTGTAGCTTCTTTGGTCACTACTTTAGCTACTCTAGTCCCTAACTCTTGTAGCTTCTTTGGTGACTTCTCTAGCTACTCTTCTCCCTTACTCTTGTAGATTCTTTGGTGACTTCTCTAGCTACCCTAGTCCCTAACTCTTGTAGCTTCTTTGGTGACTTCTCTAGCTACTCTACTCCCTTACTCTTGTAGCTTCTTTGGTCTTTTCTCTAGCTACTCTACTCCCTTACTCTTGTAGCTTCTTTGGTCACTACTTTAGCTACTCTACTCCCTTACTCTTGTAGCTTCTTTTGTCACTACTTTAGCTACTCTACTCCCTTACTCCTTGTAGCTTCTTTGGTTACTACTTTAGCTACTCTTCTCCCTTACTCTTGTAGCTTCTTTGGTCACTACATTAGCTACTCTTTTTCCTTACTCTTGTAGCTTCTTTGGTCACTACTTTAGCTACTCTTCTCCCTTACTCTTGTAGCTTCTTTGGTCACTACTTTAGCTACTCTACTCCCTTACTCTTGTAGCTTCTTTTGTCACTACTTTAGCTACTCTACTCCCTTACTCTTGTAGCTTTTTTGGTCACTACTTTAGCTACTCTACTCCCTTACTCTTGTAGCTTCTTTGGTCACTACTTTAGCTACTCTTCTCCCTTACTCTTGTAGCTTCTTTGGTCACTACTTTAGCTACTCTACTCCCTTACTCTTGTAGCTTTTTTGATCACTTTTCTAGCTACTCTACTCCCTTACTCCTTGTATCTTCTTTGGTCACTACTTTAGCTACTCTACTCCCTTACTCTTGTTGCTTCTTTGGTCACTACTTTAGCTACTCTACTCCCTTACTCTTGTAGCTTCTTTTGTCACTACTTTAGCTACTCTACTCCCTTACTCTTGTAGCTTCTTTGGTCACTACTTTAGCTACTCTTCTCCCTTACTCTTGTAGCTTCTTTGGTCACTACTTTAGCTACTCTTCTCCCTTACTCTTGTAGCTTTTTTGATCACTTCTCTAGCTACTCTACTCCCTTACTCCTTGTATCTTCTTTGGTCACTACTTTAGCTACTCTACTCCCTTACTCTTATTGCTTCTTTGGTCACTACTTTAGCTACTCTACTCCCTTACTCTTGTAGCTTCTTTGGTCACTACTTTAGCTACTCTACTCCCTTACTCTTGTAGCTTTTTTGGTCACTTCTCTAGCTACTCTACTCCCTTACTCTTGTAGCTTCTTTGGTCACTACTTTAGCTACTCTACTCCCTTACTCTTGTAGCTTCTTTTGTCACTACTTTAGCTACTCTACTCCCTTACTCTTGTAGCTTTTTTGGTCACTACTTTAGCTACTCTACTCCCTTACTCTTGTAGCTTCTTTGGTCACTACTTTAGCTACTCTACTCCCTTACTCTTGTAGCTTCTTTGGTCACTACTTTAGCTACTCTACTCCCTTACTCTTGTAGCTTCTTTTGTCACTACTTTAGCTACTCTACTCCCTTACTCTTGTAGCTTCTTTGCTCACTACTTTAGCTACTCTACTCCCTTACTCTTGTAGCTTCTTTTGTCACTACTTTAGCTACTCTACTCCCTTACTCTTGTAGCTTTTTTGGTCACTACTTTAGCTACTCTACTCCCTTACTCTTGTAGCTTCTTTGGTCACTACTTTAGCTACTCTTTTTCCTTACTCTTTTAGCTTCTTTGGTCACTACTTTAGCTACTCTTTTTCCTTACTCTTTTAGCTTCTTTGGTCACTACTTTAGCTACTCTTTTTCCTTACTCTTTTAGCTTCTTTGGTCACTACTTTAGCTACTCTTTTTCCTTATTCTTTTAGCTTCTTTGGTCACTACTTTAGCTACTCTACTCCCTTACTCTTGTACCTTCTTTGATCACTTCTCTAGCTACTCTACTCCCTTACTCTTGTAGCTTCTTTGGTCACTACTTTAGCTACTCTTTTTCCTTATTCTTTTAGCTTCTTTGGTCACTACTTTAGCTACTCTACTCCCTTACTCTTTTAGCTTCTTTGGTCACTACTTTAGCTACTCTTCTCCCTTACTCTTGTAGCTTTTTTGGTCACTACTTTAGCTACTCTACTCCCTTACTCTTGTAGCTTCTTTGGTCACTACTTTAGCTACTCTACTCCCTTACTCTTGTAGCTTCTTTGGTCACTACTTTAGCTACTCTACTCCCTTACTCTTGTAGCTTCTTTTGTCACTTCTTTAGCTACTCTACTCCCTTACTCTTGTAGCTTCTTTGGTCACTACTTTAGCTACTCTACTCCCTTACTCTTGTAGCTTCTTTTGTCACTACTTTAGCTACTCTACTCCCTTACTCTTGTAGCTTCTTTGGTCACTTCTTTAGCTACTCTACTCCCTTACTCTTGTAGCTTCTTTGGTCAATACTTTAGCTACTCTACTCCCTTACTCTTGTAGCTTCTTTGGTCACTACTTTAGCTACTCTTTTTCCTTACTCTTGTAGCTTCTTTTGTCACTACTTTAGCTACTCTACTCCCTTACTCTTGTAGCTTCTTTGGTCACTACTTTAGCTACTCTTTTTCCGTACTCTTTTAGCTTCTTTGGTCACTACTTTAGCTACTCTACTCCCTTACTCTTGTAGCTTTTTTGGTCACTACTTTAGCTTCTCTACTCCCTTACTCTTGTAGCTTCTTTGGTCACTACTTTAGCTACTCTTTTTCCTTACTCTTTTAGCTTCTTTGGTCACTACTTTAGCTATTCTACTCCCTTACTCTTGTAGCTTCTTTGGTCACTACTTTAGCTACTCTTTTTCCGTACTCTTTTAGCTTCTTTGGTCACTACTTTAGCTACTCTACTCCCTTACTCTTGTAGCTTTTTTGGTCACTACTTTAGCTTCTCTACTCCCTTACTCTTGTAGCTTCTTTGGTCACTACTTTAGCTACTCTTTTTCCTTACTCTTTTAGCTTCTTTGGTCACTACTTTAGCTACTCTACTCCCTTACTCTTGTAGCTTTTTTGGTCACTACTTTAGCTTCTCTACTCCCTTACTCTTGTAGCTTCTTTGGTCACTACTTTAGCTACTCTTTTTCCTTACTCTTTTAGCTTCTTTGGTCACTACTTTAGCTACTCTACTCCCTTACTCTTGAAGCTTATTTGGTCACTACTTTAGCTACTCTTCTCCCTTACTCTTGTAGCTTTTTTGATCACTTCTCTAGCTAATCTACTCTCTTACTCTTGTACCTTCTTTGATCACTTCTCTAGCTACTCTACTCCCTTACTCTTGTAGCTTCTTTGGTCACTTGTCTAGCTACTCTTCTCCCTTACTCTTGTAGCTTTTTTGATCACTTCTCTAGCTAATCTACTCTCTTACTCTTGTACCTTCTTTGGTCACTTGTCTAGCTACTCTTCTCCCTTACTCTTGTAGCTTCTTTGGTCACTACTCTAGCTACTCTACTGCCTTACTCTCTTACCTTCTTTTCTCACTACTCTAGCTACTCTACTCCCTTACTCTTGTAGCTTCTTTGGTCACTACTCAAGCCACTCTAGCTCCCTTACTCTTGTAGCTTCTTTGGTCACTTCTCCAGCTACTCTTCTCCCTTACTCTTGTAACTTCTTTGGTCACCTCTCTAGCAACTCTACTCCCTTACTCTTGTAGCTTCTTTGGTCACTACTCAAGCCACTCTAGCTCCCTTACTCTTGTAGCTTCTTTGGTCACTACTCAAGCCACTCTAGCTCCCTTACTCTTGTAACTTCTTGGGTCACTACTCTAGCTACTCTTCTCCCTTACTCTTGTAACTTCTTTGGTCACCTCTCTAGCTACTCTTCTCCCTTACTCTTGTAACTTCTTTGGTCACCTCTCTTGCAACTCTTCTCCCTTACTCTTGTAACTTCTTCGGTCACTTCTCTAGCTACTCTACTCCCTTACTCTTCTCTCTTACTCTTGGAGCTTCTTTGGTCACTACTCTAGCTACTCTAGCTCCCTTACTCCTTGTAGCTTCTTTGGTGACTGCTCTAGCTACTCTACTCCCTTACTCTTGTAGCTTCTTTGGTGACTTCTCTAGCTACTCTACTCCCTTACTCTTGTAGCTTCTTTTGTCACTACTCTAGCTACTCTTGCTCCCTTACACTTTGCAGCTTCTTTGGTCACTACTCTAGCTACTCTAGCTCCCTTACTATTTGTAGCCTCTTTGGTCACTACGCTAGCTACTCTACTTCCTTACTCCTTGTTGCTTCTTTGGTCATTTCTTTAGCTACTCTTCTCCCTTATTATTGTAACTTCTTTGGTCACTACGCTAGCTACTCTACTTCCTTACTCCTTGTATCTTCTTTGATCACTTCTCTAGCTACTCTACTCCCTTACTCCTTGTAGCTTTTTTGGTCACTACTCTAGCTACTCTACTCCCTTACTCTTGTAGCTTTTTTGGTCACTACTCTAGCTATTCTAGCTCCCTTACTCCTTGTAGCTTCTTTGATCACTACTCTAGCTACTCTACTCCCTTACTCTTGTAGCTTCTTTGGTCACTACTCTAGCTACTCTACTCCCTTACTCTTGTAACTTCTTTGGTCACTACTCTAGCTACTCTACTCCCTTACTCCTTGTAACTTCTTTGGTCACTACTCTAGCTACTCTACTCCCTTGCTCCTTGTAGCTTCTTTGGTCACTACGCTAGCTATTCTAGCTCCCTTACTCCTTGTAACTTCTTTGGTCACTACTCTAGCTACTCTACTCCCTTACTCTTGTAACTTCTTTGGTCACTACTCTAGCTACTCTACTCCCTTACTCTTGTAACTTCTTTGGTCACTACTCTAGCTACTCTACTCCCTTACTCTTGTAGCTTCTTTGGTCACTACACTAGCTACTCTACTCCCTTACTCTTGTAACTTCTTTGGTCACTACACTAGCTACTCTACTCCCTTACTCTTGTAGCTTCTTTGGTCACTACACTAGCTACTCTACTCCCTTACTCTTGTAGCTTCTTTGGTCACTACACTAGCTACTCTACTCCCTTACTCTTGTAGCTTCTTTGGTCACTACTCTAGCTACTCTACTCCCTTACTCTTGTAGCTTCTTTGGTCACTACTCTAGCTTCCTTACTCCTTTTAGCTTCTTTAGTCACTACTAGCTACTTTGCTCCCTTACTCTTTGTAGCTTCTTTGGTCACTACTCTAGCTACTCTTATCTGTTACTCCTTTTAGCTTCTTTGATCACTACTCTAGCTACCCTAGCTTCCTTACTCCTTGTAGCTTCTTTAGTCACTACTCTAGCTACTTTGCTGTCTTAGTCTTTGTAGCTTCTTTGGTCACTAATCTAGCTACTCTTATCTCTTACTCCTTATAGCTTGTTTGGTCACTACTTTAGCAACTCTTGCTTCCTTACTTCTTGCTTACAAGTTACAGTCTTGATATAAAATCTTTACTTCTTTCTAAATTTATCATTTCCAACTTGATTTTCACAAGTTAGAAGTTGCTGTCGTTTTCTGCAATATGATTTGTCTATGCACTAAGCCGAACTAAGTTTGCGTTATAATCCGTATCTTTTATTCAGTTAAGCAATATGTTTCATTTGATTTGATCTTTCAAAGTTTCAATTTCCAAAATTTATTCTAAAAGAACTTAACGTTTGTCATTTAAACGTAATGATTTTAGAAGAAAATTACTTATAATTCAATAATCTATACCTTCAAGCACTGTAAAATAGGGAGGCATAGACATAATTTGAAATTAAAGTTGTATATTATGAGACGAGAACCGACATAGAAAAATTGCGACTCATATTGTTCTGTACGTGGCGCTTTCTCGACATATTCAGTATATGCTCAAAAGTATCCGCCTATATATATTAATAATTTATACACAAATCGGTTAAATGAATTTGGCGTACCAAATCGGGACCATATAATTTAAATCATACTTACCTTCACCTGTATAATGTTGAACTTAGATATGGGTAATACAATTTTCGTTGAGTTTTCAATATGCAAAATTTTCAATTTCGAAAGATAAAGATGTAAAGAAAAGAAAAATAATTAAAGCAAGCAACTGATGTTAAACATTAGTCGAGATAGAATATATGTTGAGTGTTGGGTCAAACAACACAAAACACTTGGCACACAGAATGCATGTTGAATTTGGGGTCAAACGATTAACATGAAACACTAAGCACATAAATTCGATTGCAGTAAAACAGCAAATTATCATAAGAACGCACAGAGCTGATAGTATGCCCTAGTTTCAGGGTTAGACATACATTCTTCACCTATGAAACAATAAAATCTCAGCATAGATAGTGTGAAATAATCTTTAAGATATTATTGACACGCATAAGATTTGCCTAACTGCCGAACAAAGTCAGGGTGCCATTAGTACAAGGTTACACTAATCTAGGACAGAGTTAGTCACGATCCCATGGAATCCATTGGCTTTTTTTATCAAGCCCGTCTCTGTTGGTGGTGTCTCCATCAGATCTGAAGTTTTAATTACCAGACGGAAGAAAGGCAGTTTATGAGATAGCATCTTTCACACTCAACTTTCTATTCAAATTCAAATCTATAAAATTCTGCGGTTAATAAATCGACTAATCATTTTCATATCAGCGTGCGTTGTCAGACGAAATGCACCAGTAAAGTATTTTTGAATATTCTGAATAGAGATGAAATTCGTCTGAAAGAAATGAATAATTCACTAGTTAATTGAAAAACATTTCTTATATATAATTGCAGTGTAGGCAACTTGTCATACCATGTTAAAATCCTTTCCAAATATCTTGACCTATAGATAACAAAAGATTTTTTTTTAAAAAACTGTAAGCATGCCGTTTTGACAATACAACCTTAAATGCATTTAAATCTAAGTCTGATAAATTAATGTTACGTAGACATCCATTGTGATCACGCCATATTACTTCAAGACAACTGACGAAAAAAAGAAATAACTTTTAGCCATTATATTTCTTTACTATGACGACGGAACAGGTTATGGTCAAATATTTTCAGTAATAGCATAACATTGATCAGCCCAGCAAAATGTTTCCGTAACGATTCTTTGATCAACGTTGAACACCAAATTTGCTCAACTGTATATGTTGCAAGGTATTCTATTATGGCAACTGTCTTTGACGCGGGCTGAATGTAAGATAAAACAACTCTGCCTATGAATCTAATGCCGTGACAATATCATTGGAATCTGGCAAAATAGTAGATTATTACTTCCAATGTTACACATGTTGCGGCAGATATATTGAAAAGGGAAACTGCCAATACCTTTTTTAATTTCCAGACTTGTAACGCTCTATAGATAGTCTATTGTGTATTAATTCTCAATCACTTTATTGAAGATATATGTAGCATTACATGATTTTACGATAATAAAATCATAATTATTCGTTGAAACATTTATAGACATACGGATGTTAAACAAGAACTTACTGGACTTTATAATTTTATTATATATAAATAGGCATGATTGTATGACATTATTGTATATCTCTTAAACCGTGACAAGTGAAACACATTGAGATGCGCTTTTGTCACAGGAAAAAAATGAAGGTTGTTTCTCTCACGAGGACTTCAAATATGAACTTTAATTGGTGTTTTATTGTATTGTAAAATTCTACAGTTCGTTTATTTTATCTTTAAATTGATAACAAATTTAGCAGCAGTTTGATGCGCTCGATAATTTTTCATGTGCACTATGGGACTGTTCATTAATTCCAGTCGCATCTTTCCGCTTCATAAATTGTGACTTTGCACAACTTTCTGCTCAATAAAATGTGTCTTTGTGAGCAAAATCAGTGTATTTTAAAAGTAAACGATGATATACAAAAGGACTTTTTTAAAAACCCACTGCATTTTGAGGTGTAAATGCAAAAAGGTAACCTCTGCTTCTTTACTGTTTAACACTTAGAACTTTATCGCATTCAGCCCCACGATTTAGTTTAGAAAAAAAAGAAATAGAATAATAAATTCTTGTTGGATATGTACAAAGATCGGTCTTGTTTAAAATTCAGTTCAAGAGGACAAATGCTATATATCCATATTTTTATTCACTGTGTTTTTGTTGTATTGACCTGACAACTTTGCAATGAAACAGTTATAGTAGATACAAGACTGCTTTTACTATAATTAAAAAATATTTACAATTTACATTTACTACTTATTCATTTCTTGTAGAACCATGGCAAAGTGTCAGCCATTTAGTCATAAACAAACTTGACTGACAACAAAAAGAGACAAAGACTCATTTCTCTTAGAACTACAGATGCTGGATACGTCATGTTAGAAAATGGAAGTATCATTGTAACCTTGCGTATTTCGAGGGGGTGAAAGCCGAAATGGTTCTTCTTTTACTTCATTCAATAACACTTATATCGTCACCATGTTCATCACTCCATTTGTTTTGTTTTATTTCTACCAATCATATTTACCTATTTTTCATTTTAAGTAAAATTCCCATCCTTTTTACAAGATGTAATAAATTTGACAATCTTTTTTAGAAGCTATAAAACCCGCTCTTTATCAAATTACACCGCCATAGGTCTTGCAAACGTCTCGTAAAAAATGTTTACAATTTTAAGAAAATTTTATTAACTGAAGTACAATCATTTATTCTACGGTAACGATTTTTTAAACAATGATTTATATTCATATCAACTTAACTTTTCTTTGAAAAAAAAATTATGGTATGAGATCCTACTTACAGGAAACCAGGTACGATGTAAGAAATTGCTGCCATTTACAATATTTTTGGAGCATTTTCTTTAATGCAAAGCAATCTTTCTAGCAGGTTTTCGAATTATTCTATATGTTGTACATCGACTAGCTGTCTGTGTTTTTCACCAGCTACAGATGCCAAGAAAGTTAGGGAACAAAGCGAAAACATCTATTTAACGTATACTGTCCTTACCATGTGTCGAAGACTAGTCATTGTAGATAACAAGGAAAACTGGTCATAAACATGATTGATAACTAAGCCGCAACACATGTCACAACTATATCTACACAAAGAGGCAAAATGTCACCGGTTACCCTTATCTAAACCATGGTCCAGAATGCTTACGGCAACAATCTTCAATAGGGAAGGACTTTAATCTAACCAATCTATGATTTCTTGTTTTAGCACAGACTTATACCAAATATCTTACAGAAACGCGAAGTTCAGTGCCATTTCATTCAAATTAAACATTGTCTCACACCTAAACATAGTTGCATATCTTACACATCCCATTTGAAAAGTATATGCAGGCTGTCTACTCATAAGGTGGGCTAAACGCGTATTTGAGCTGCATTGAAATGAGTGAAAACTTTACAAAAAGACAGCTTAACTCTTGAACTCTTACAGAATCAGATGTCTTGTTAAGATTTATTCAAGAGGAACCGACGATAACCGAAAATCGAGAATGTTCCTGAAAAATATACATATATAACCATGTTTATTAGTATTTGAGATTAATAAAATGATCTAGGAAAGATACCCTGTTCTGTCTGGTATTATGAAGAAACCCAGTGTACTTTACACAGCAGAGCAAAGGATTTTTTTTCTACCCGGGCAATAATTTTCTTTTTATGGGCCTTTTAGAAAAAATTCTGTCTTCATTTTCGAATCGGTTTGTCGTATTTAGATAAGCATGTATATTCACAATGGTAGAACAGTGTGGGAGCGTGCGTCGTCGTTAAGAACAACATCTCTTGTACGAAAGAAGCGACGTTACATTTAAATGCATCCTCCCAATGGCAACTTTTTGTTGTTGCCTACGACTTTAATGTCTTTGACTGTGTTGTTGTTCTTTTTGTTGCTTTCTTCATATCACCACTGTCAGAAATAATATATAAAAACATATTTCAAGAAAAAATATATATTAGAATTGTAATTGTACTAAGGTTAACAAATCAAACATGTATTATATATTTTGGGGTTTTTTTTCAATATTTTTTCCGAGCACTATTACTGTTTGGAAATATAAATACCTGACAATCTGAGCAACACAGTTATGTTTCATTATAACAATGTCTGACAAAAAGTCACAGGCAGTTTTGAGTTGTTTACCCTTGACTGATGAAGCCAGAGGCTGTAACTTTCCTTTGAATATTATCTCGATAATTGCCAAAATATATATATATTAGCATGTGTAACTTTTTATCATCTATTTTTCATCGAGAGAAAAATAGAATACAAATAAGTCTATTCACAGTTACAAACATCATAAAACAAAAGATAACGGTGGTAGTCATCTTAAACTGTACAGATATTCTTGTCAAACACAAATTTCAACAAAAACAATAATGAACAACACAATTAAAATACTATTAGCCTAAGGTATATCGTTTCATTTAAATATATTATGTTTTCTGCACTACTGGTTTTAAGATGCTTTTTTTAAATATATATAAAAAAGAAATAAATCAAAATGTAACTCCCTTTATTAAACCCTACATCTTAGTGTCCTTTGACATGACAAAAGAAAGGAGGGTGATGAAGTTTATTTTAAATGATTATAGTATAATGCAACGTATCTCCAAATAAAATCTGTGAATGTTTGAATATCGGCCGAATTTGATGAGAATTTGATGCACATGACTGGCTTATCTGCGTGTTTATATCAAATTTGTCGCGTACCTAATTTGTGTTATGGCTTTTGATGTCTCAATCAAGTCATGTAGACAACTTTCCGGCATTAATATGAAATGTGTTTAAATATGAGAAAATAGAATCGTATCAAATATTTAGACTTTGGAATTGCTCGGCAATGATGGTAGCTTCATAGTAATTGGGTTACTCTCAACACCAGGAATACATTCATGATAAAAACATGTTAACAAACATGAAACAAAGTCACTCGGGATTTTATTTTATCGCTGTGCTTAAAGGACCTTAGAAATAACAAAGACTATGTATCAAATGAGAAACCACTGAACTTGCAATATATATCCTTGAAGAGATCCGTCAGATCTTAATGCTTCAATATTATTTCACCCCTATACACTTTTACATTAAGTGAAATACTACTAAATATTTTTTCTTGCTCAAATTTTCAACCAATTACTTTATCAGAACGTTCCAAATTACAAATGAAATCGAGGAATATTGCATTTGGTTCACTGTTGTCAAATTACACATCAAGAAATATATGAAATCAAGTCAGAACTGTGAGCAAGCCACTTCCGGTCAAACAATTATACAAGTTACATTTAATTTCTTACAGATAAAAAATTATGGTAAATTATGAGAGGAAATTATAGTGCATATATTTTTTAATCAGAATTCATGACTCATTTCATTCCAAACATTTTAAGGAGTATTTATATTCAAAAGTTACAGATATATCTAAATTTTGAAAATGAATAACTTAAACTTACATTTGTGTCTGTTTCAAATCCTTTCTTTTTCTGTATCATGCTGCAATACAGGACTAACGTATGCCTAAATGCATCGACATGGCATAGGTTTTACCTCAAATATGTTTTTACAACATATGATTTTAAGGAATCTAATGCAGTACGTCGTTCTATTTGAACTCTAGCAGATTCGTTCATTTTGTATTTGTTATTTTCCTTGTTTAAAACAAACTTCAGCGCAAGACGTTGGAACGCAAAACATATTTTTATTATATATAGACGGACGTATAAGTTGAAATGACACCTTTTAGTTGGGGATTAAAGTAGACGCTAATAAAAACATTTATATCGAAGAAATTGTTTGATAAAATGTGTGGATACATAGTTGATATAAACAAACAAAAAATCCGGGACAGAGTGACCCTGCAGATACTATCAGCTAATTTTTTCTACAAGAAAACAAAAAAAAGCCCGTCTATGTTGGTGACATCGCTGGTGTTCTATTTTCTAGATTGAAGAAAGGCATGTGACGAGATATCATCTTTTACTTTCAACTTCCTATTTAAATGAAAAACTGAATAGTTATGCGGTTAATAAATTGGATAACTGTTTGTATATTAGTATTTGTGGCCAGACATAAGGCGTAAGAAAACATATTTTAAGATATAATGGACAAATCTGGATCGATTTGGCACCCAACTCTGTCTAAATGTATTTACAAGCCTTTAAACATTATTATATGACCTATAAATAGACGCGATCCCATTGGTTCAAAGCGCAGTCGGCGACCAACAGTATATCGTTATATTCCTGCATTCTGGGTTTTTCCCATGTCATATTTTAGGTCTTAAAATAGATTGCTGTTGATACTCGTAGTAGTGCTGTCTGGTGCCCGGCACTCAGTTAACAAAATTACTCTAATGCCGGGAAATAAACAAAATACATCCTGGCACTTAGACTTTTTCTAAGAAATGGCGTCTGGTGTGTGGTTTGTTTTTTATATTTTTTGATGTTATATTGGATTTCAAAATCACCTGTAAGACTTCTGAGTATTATTGTAATGTGAGAATGCGTATAAAAAGTCCTACAAAAAATTAACACATTGTAATGAATGTAAAATCAGTCTGGAAGAAAACTTAGTAGAAACAATTGTATGTAGTCATATAATAAAACAGTTATTGTATAATATTACACTTAAAGACAATTTAAACTGAACCACATATTGTATTAAAGCTCTTTCAGACATGTGGGCATTTATATGACTGAGAACTATTTTCTAAACTTGACATGCAGTCAGTTCATTCCATTCCGCAAAATATACATGTATCATAATCATTTTATATATGCACATTTCTACTAATAGTCTTTCGAACTAGACATCAGACCGATGTCTCATGTATCTGTGCTATACACTGAACATGGACAAGAACCAAGGATGTCCCTGGAATGGGATGTTTCGTGTACCATACACTATCCTCTTAAACTGGCGACTTCGGTTATATGGGTAACCGGTACTGACGATAAATAAACTCATACTCAGTCGTTACACATTTCTATTTAATATATATATATATCATTTTAAAACGCATTGTGAAAGACGATAAAATTTCTGAATGACACACATGTTTATATTCAGTAATTCTCTGATAAAGTTTATTTTATCCTTGCCAATTTCTTTATTCTTTTATTTTTTTGTAAACACCAGATATTTTCAAGATCATCTATAATATCAGATAACTGTGGTATTTCATACCATATGAAATTATTAATAAATATCAAACACACTTCCTGATTATGAATCTGATCATTACTAACTTCCGATGATGGGTGCGTTTTCGTCAGACAGGATGTAAAAGTGAAATGCAGATTATATATTTTTTATTATCTAGATTAATATGGTTTTAATAACGAATATGCTGTATCAATAACTGATATATGAATCATTGAATTAATTTAATGGTTATCTATACAGTAGCATTTATTTATAGCATAAAGTATTTTCATACACTTTATTTCAAACTATACATTGACAAGTTTATAATTTGTACATATTTTATCAACAAGTTTAAAAAAAACTTACCAATAAAATGCTACGCACTTTTATCATTTGTACATATTTATAAACAAGTTAAAGAATATATCAAGAAAATGCTACGCACTTTTATCATTTGTTTATATCTTTCTCAATAAATGTGATTTTACGTATAATAACAATGAAATGTATAAAGCACATAAACATTTTATTGTTTTAGAAATGGTCGACTATGTAAAAGCATTATATGAAAAATAGGAACATGTTGCTCTTATGAACAGAAATTGCTTTAAGTGTATAACGATCGATCTAATGCTGAATTCATTCCAGCTGTCTGTTATGTTCTGTTTTAATTTAGTGTTACACAAATAACAGCGTTAACATACAATTTTAAAATTCATAATTTACAATATATAAGAACCAGTGGACGTTACCGCTGTAAAAAATTCAGATTTAAATGGAAAATGTCCATAGATATACTGACGTCAGTTGACAATAAGTATTCAGTGGCAGTGTTTCAGTCACCACAGAATGTTCGAGTTTTGTCATTATTCCACCTTTCACAAATAGAACTTTGTTTGTCAATTTGTGAAATATGTTGTAACCTTGATAATAAAGAGACGAAATGGTTTGGTTTTAGAGGCAGATTCTTTTGGTTACTCATGTTTCAAACTTTGGCTTCCTTTATTGTTATCTTCCCCTATTATTATTCAATGTACTTAAACATAATACATCGGTCCTTATATTTTGTCACATGAAAGAGAATACAGCAATCGAAAAAGCCCAATCCATCAATGCTCGACCCCATAAAATATCAATGTTTATTTCTCCCATAAAGAAGTACCATTGCGCGTGACTCGCCACATTGTTAAGACAATCAAGTGACACGTGCTCACGACTAAAGAAAAAGATCTAATTACAATAATGCACTTGTCTCTTTGACTACATCTTAAGTCTTTCTGGTTTCACAATAATTACACTGACGCCAATACTCACATGCCAAATACATACTAATCGCCCCCTTCTTTTCGACGGTATATTGTCAGTAAAATATTTATATTTAAATTAAATTCGTTACACACTGTAGCTGGATTACAAGAGTACATTTTTACAAGATGTAACAATATATATCTGCTGTATACATCAATAGACAAGACAGTGAAAACTTAAAGAATAAAGAATGCGATTGAGAATAGGCAACTGTCATTGAAACGTTATTTCAATGGAATATTTATTTTCGATTTACGAACTTTTCTCCAGAAATAGCCTTAAAATCTGATTGATGAAAAATGTGTGAAAATAATTCAAATAATAAATTGACAAGTTAAGGATATAATTATTTGCCCCCCCCCCTTCCAATGCCGCATACCTTTATATCTGTTATGAAAAAGTCTGAGCATTGTCATCTTGTTCAGTTTTAGACGTTCATTTCTCATGAAGGCCAAAGTGTTATGAACCTGAAAAATTTGTATTTAAAACATGAATGGTAATTTAATGTCTGTTTCTGTTAGGGTTTTTTTACGTGAAATCTGTTCCTCTCTTATCAAAATGTGCCCATTAGATTCCGATTATGTCTTTTTCTGCAATTTTGTGACATATTTCTGAAATCATTTAGCGATAGTTTGATGTATTAACCAAAGATCAGCAAAGTGTGTATGCGTGCCTTGTCTGTCTGAACAATGCCATGCTAACCTTCAACCGAATGTCCCATTTCAATTACCAATGTCGCTGATTTTTTCTACTTTTGTGATGATGATGTTGATGATCATGTTGATGATGATGTTACTGGTGATGCTTCTACTTTTGCTATCATTGCTGTTTCATAATGTCTTTATGAAAATATTTTTAATGAAAATATTTTGAATTTTATTGTAACTGATTTTTACTGTTTAAATTGATTTTTAATTCTATATAGTGAATTGGCTTACTTGTCTTTTCGTTCTTTTCCAAGCTAGATTGTTGCAAATAAATATATTTAGCACTTCCATTGATAACAATGTAAGAAACATACCTGAAGACTTTTTGAGTTATGTACCCTTGACTAAGGAGGCAGCTTATTAGACGCAGCAACTTAAACAGTTAACAGTTTATTAGGTATTAATTTCCCGTAAAAAATAACTACATAGTCAGTCTTGCTGTAGTTTTAGTAGAGTTTATCGCTTTAAAATGAATATTTTACCGTAATACATGACCAACAACTTACAAATCAAAACACAAATACGCAACCGACAATAAAGTAAATATGACCTAAATATTCTAAATTGAATAATACTTATAAGTAGTATTACGAACATAAACAAAGTGGTAGAATGTACGTACTAATACATAAGAGACATACAATAATAAGTTCTACCTTTTTCGTATCAAAGGATGAACGTGCGGTTTTGTGCGCATGCGTGGATGCCATAATTTTGAAATGGAGCAACAAAACCACTCGTACATCCTTAAAGATTTAAAGTCCTCTCATAAAATATTTATTCACGCTTGTAAAATTTGTAGCCAAAAAATAATGCGTTAAGCTATGTTATGTTTTCTACATCTCTGATTTTGATCTTTACTTTATTCATGTCATAAAATGACACAAATCAAAATGTAACTATCTGTAGCAAACCGTATTTCTAATTTTCTTTAAAAATAACAAAAGAAGGGAGGGAGATGAAATTTATTTCCTATGATTTAAGTATAAATGCCATTTATCTAAGTCTAAAATCTATGGGTGTTTGTATATTGGCCGATTTTTATTAATATTTGAAACAGTCGAATGACTTATCTGCGTTTTTGAATCAAATATGTCGCGTACCTAATTTGTATTTTTGATTATGATGTTTCAATCAAAGCGGGCAGACAAATAAGCTGTTTTGAAGTCCACCGCCTGTAAATATATGCGGTATAATTGAATTTATTGAGTTTCAGAATTTCTCGAAAAAAAAATGGTGGCATCTAAATCTCATATTCTACCTAGTTTTAATGCATGTAATTAAGCTAATCGCACAATTATAACCATATATAAAGAATGCATAAAAAAGTAACTTGAAACAAAAAGGCTTGTGCTCTATTTCTTTGATATAGAGCCTTAGATGAAATTTCAACAATGCCACAATGCTCTACGATAAATGAAAAATTAGTCGAGTTTCCAAATTGACCTTAGCATCTAGTTTTTGCAAATCTTCTGTTTAATTTTTCATAAACCAACCATAAGATCAGGAGATTTACTACCACGTACTAATTAAAAAAAACGAAATTATAGAAATAAATTAATTTGACAATATAAGTTGCTATTAATTTTTATACATGGGTTTTCGAAAAAAGCTTCGATAAAGTTAAAACAGTGTTGAATAAATCTAGTTAGTCATGGTCCCCTGGAATCCATCGACTTGCTATTTAATCAATTCTATGTGAAATGATATCTCCATCAGCGTTGATGTTTTAATTTCGAGATGGAAGAAAGACAGTTTATCAGATAGTATCTTTCATATTCAACTTCCTATACAAATTCAAAACTATAAAATTCTGCGGTTAAAAAATCGACTTATCATTTTCATATCAGTGTTTGGGCCGGTATTCCATAGTTCCGTGATCTGTCATCCGTGTCCGTGGTCCGTTTCCGCGTCCGTGAAACTTCGTTTAACAAAGAATGCATTGGATACATTCCATACGTCCCTTCAGTGTCCGGGTCCGGTTCCGTGTCCGCGATAAATTGCTCGGTGAGCGATTTTTCACGAAAACGGACAGTTCCCGGAAAGGTCTCGACCTGACAAGATGCCTTGTTCTAAGACACTCTTATAACTGAAAAAAACTACAAAAACTTATTGAAATAGTGCGGGAACAGCCACATTTGTGCGACACTACACTGCCAGAATATAAAGACTCGTCAGTGATAAAAAGTATTTGGGTTTCCGTGGCAAGGGAGCGTAATATTGGAGACGTGAGTGGTATTTATTTATTGTTTTTATACAGTTTAGATCAAACCTTCTTTTATGTGTATTGCATATTATTTTATATCTATATTTAATTGCATATTATACACGAACTTATCACGGGTCTTGTCATGTACATATGGAATAGGTACCCACGGGCATACAGCGGACGCGGACACAGATACGGACCACGAATCACGGAACAATGTAATACCGGTGTTTGTCAGCCAAAATTAATCAATAATAAGTTTTCTGTCAGTTGTTGAACTGCTGTTCATGCATTATTTGCAACATAGCTGCGCAAATATTTCAATGTAGTGAAATCCCTTCCCAAACGTTTCAGCCAGTGAAAACCCCTTTCCAAAAGTTTCAGTATAGTGAAAAACCTTTCCAAAAGTCAAAATGTAGTGAAAACCCTTTCTCAAAGTTCCTGTGTACTGAAAACCCTTAAGAAAAGTTCCAGTGTTGTGAAAACCCCTTTCAAAGGTCACAGTATAATGAAAACCCTTTCAAAAGTTCCAGTGTAGTGAAAGCCCTTTCCAAAGTCACAGTATAGTTAAAACCCTTTCCGAAAGTTCCAGTGTTGTGAAAACCCCTTTCCAAAAGTTCCAGTGTAGTAAATACCCTTTCCAAATGTCAAAGTGTAGTTAAAAATGCTTTCCAAAAGTCACAGTGTAGTGAAAACCCTTTCGAAAAGTCACAGTGTAGTGAAAATCCTTTCCGAAAGTCACAGTGTAGTAAAAAACCTTGTGAAAAGTTCCAGTGTTGTGAAAACGCTTTCCAAAAGTCACAGTGTAGTGAAAACCCTTTCCAAAAGTCACAGTATAATATAACCCCTTTGAAAAAATCTAGTGTAGTAAAAACCCCTTTCCAAAAGTCAAAGTGTAGTGAAAACCCTTTCCAAAAGTTCCAGTGTAGTGAAAACCCTTTTGAAAAGTTCCAGTGGAATGCAAAACTCTTTCTAAAAGTCACAGTGTAGAGAAAACCCTTTCTATCAGTTCGAGTGTAGTGAAAACCCCTGTAAAAAGTTCCAGTGTAGTGAAAACCTCTTTGAAAAGTTCCAGTGCAGTGAAAAACCCATTCGAAAACTTCCAGTGTTGTGAAAAAACCCTTTACAAAAGTCACAGTTTAATGAATACCCTTTCAAAAAGTTCAAATGTATAAAAAAAACCTTCCAAAGTCACAGTATAGTGAAAGCTCTTTCCGTAAGTTCCTGTGTTGTGAAAACCCCTTTCAAAAAGTTCCAGTTTAGTGAATACCCTTTCCAAACGCCAAAGTGTAGTAAAAGCGCTTTCCAAAAGTCACAGTGTAGTGAAAAACGCTTTCCAAAAGTCACAGTGTAGTGAAAACCCTTTCCAAAAGTCACAGTGTAGTAAAAACCTTTTGAAAAGTTGCAGTGTTGTGAAAACGCTTTCCAAAAGTCACAGTGTAGTGAAAACCCTTTTCAAAAGTCACAGTATAATATAACCCCTTTGAAAAGATCTAGTGTAGTGAAAACCCCTTTCCAAAAGTCAAAGTGTAGTGAAAACCCTTTCCAAAAGTTCCAGTATAGTGAAACCCGTTTTGAAAAGTTTCAGTGGAGTGAAAAACCCTTTCCAAAAGTCACAGTGTAGTGAAAACCCTTTCTATAAGTTCCAGTGTAGTGAAAACCCCTGAATAAAGTTCCAGTGTAGTGAAAACCTCTTTGAAAAGTTCCAGTGTAGTGAAAAACCCATTCGAAAAGTCCAGTCTGATGAAAAAACCCTTTCCAACAGTTCCAGTTTAATGAAAACCCTTTCGAAAAGTTCAAGTGAAATAAAAACCCTTTCCATAACTTCCAGTGTAATGAAAACCTTTTCGAAAAGTTCCAGTGTAGTGAAAACCCTTTCCAAAATTACATGGAATTGGAATACAACAATATTGCATGTCCTGTTAAATCACTTACACCCGTCTATTAATTTTAAAACTTCACAGAGAGTGATAGACTTTATTTTTAATCTTCAAATTATATATTCTTCTTCTCATAAACTGAAATGCATTATGCCGTTACGCCCATGTACTTTGGTGTCTGAGCACCGTCATAAGTGATTTTGTATGATTCCCAGTCTCACATCAAACTTATTCAACATTAATCAGTTATTTATCGCTCGAGCATTTTGTCGGTATGTTCAGAGAGATATTTTTGCTGAAAGTATAAATTGAAGAAATTAGTTTAAATATCACCGTAAGCTGACAGCAATATTATTTCTTATATTTTATTTTATTGTACTTTTCCTTCATCTCATATATTTTATGCGTTTTATGCCTTTTAAGTGATAAATGAATTGTATAATATATATTATATTCATCTATACAATTATTTATTAATGATTTATTTAAGATTTACGAAATGCTCCGTCCGTACTACTTCGTGTCGCCAGTTAGGTGCATCTTTCTGCTGAATTAATCATATATTTGCGAATCTTTCTACTAAATAAATTCGGTATAAGCATAATTTGAAAAAAAGAGAAAATGTTATTTAAGAAATAATAATTAAAAAAAACTTTCAGTAATGATTTTCAAATGTCGTCAACGATATACTTTTCAATGAATCGTATCATTTTTTATATAAAACAGGCAATTCCAAAAAATGCTATGACAAATTCGACATAAATATTTATCGTATTTATACATTATACATAAATAAGTATATGTATCTGCTCATCAGTCTAGTTTTTTAACAGATGTCAGCCGTATTAATTGTGGTATCTTACAAACTTGAGTCTACAAATACCATTGATTCAACAGACTCAAAGATAGATATCAACCCTAACTTACAGTTAAATTTATAACTAACGTAATCGGACAATATTAGACCGTAGCACAGCTGCATTATTTTTCAGTATCTGTTTTACTGCTCAAAACTTAAAGATACAGAAAATTATTAGATGCAGAATGCTAGGTCAACTATGCCGTGTGTGTATGTTTTTTGTTGTTGGTTTTGTTGTTGTTTTTTTTTTGGGGGGGAGGGATGCTTTGTTGTATTGTTTGTTTGTGTGTTTTTTGTTTGTTTGTTTATTTGTGTTGTTTGTTTTTGTTTTGTTTTTTGCCATCGTCCATACATGCTATAAATTGGGACAATTGCTTTGCCTAGAATTGTTTCCGATTGAATAAATTATCACACAACTTCCTTTTTGCTTTCCTTTATATTAGTTCAGTGATTCGCATTTCCAAAAAACTAAATGACAGTATTTGTTTTACAAGATTACATAACTTTATACATGTAGTAGGAAGAACATTCTGTTATAATAGATTGGGCAATATAATGTATTATGAACTAGCAGTGTTTGTACATTTCTCCTACTTATGAGATTAGAAAATGTAACAGAAATGTTCAAATACTTATTGAACCTGATTCTTCTTTTTTAAGTTCTAATACTGGCCATAATCGTGATAAAAATAAACCAAATTATAACTCTAAAATGTTAAAAAAATTATCAGCACCCTATCTGCATGGTTATTTTTCGTGGATGGCAAGATGTGCTTGAGATACATCAGGATTAAATTATATAAAATATTTTATATTTTATCTAAAATTGATTCGGAATATGCCGAATGCACTTCGCCAATATCCGTAAAACGAGTCGTCACATGATCGATTTGAATACGTGACGTAGACAACAATAGCAGATCGTTCAAAACGTAAATTAATTAAAAAAGATAGATCAAAACGTACTCGGAAGCGGGGTTGTAAAAACCTTTACAAAAATGACGAAAGACTGTTAAAATACAAATGAAGAAGTACTATCTGTCGAGAATACTTATCGGCACTAAATTTATCAGGTCGTTTAAATGAAATGATGTTTCTAAAAATAACTTACGTCTTCCGACTAAATACGAGCAATGGTGCGGAGGATGTGTTTATATCCGCTGACATCCAAGAACATACTCAAGTAATTAGTGAAAATAAACAGCAAACTTTCTTTTTAGCAAGTTGTCTATGCATTTGGTGTAAATATATATTGCACTGCATGCTTTTCATATAATACGAACTGGAAGATGAGGAATGGTTTTATAGACATACCATTTAGGGTTATTCTTGTTTCAAACTTGTGTTCTCTTTATTGTTATCTTTCGCATATACAAGTATCATTCTATTCCTTAAAACAGATACCTACGAAAAGCATTTGAAAGAAGGTGGCAACTGTTAAACATTATATACTTTAAGCATTCTCTTAAGTGGTCATTGTTGCTATGTTGTTGCCATTGCCTGTAAGTATATATATGTTTATGTCAATAAGCTGTATGTGCATACGACTGTATGTTCTGTTCTGTTCTGTTATCTTTCCTATATACTAGAGTATCATTCCATTCCTTAAAACTACTAGATTAATCCAAATACTCCTAGTTTGTCACACATTGATCTTAAAGTGAATATGGCAACCGAAAAAAGCTCAATCCATCAATTTGTGACTGCGTAATGCTGGTATACTAATGTTGCTCTCAACAATAAGAAAGTACAATTGCGCGTGACTCGCCACATTGTCAAGACAATCTAACAACATTTGCTCATGACTAAAGAAGAATATGTAATTACAGTAATGCACTTGCCTCTTTGACTATATTTTCAGTCTTTCTGACCTCACAATAATTACATTGACGTCAAAACTCGAAATGCCAAGTACATACTATTGGCACCTTTTTTTCTTTAGGTTTAGAAACTAAAAGTATATCCATCGCTTAAATGTATTTTTTTTCGAGACTACTGCATACTAATAGAATAACGAGAGTGTATTTTTCCCCTATTCGTCTGTAGAGCTTTTAACATTATCTACATAGACATGTTTCGGTAGCTAATGACATGTTTCTTTTTGGAGCATTCAGAAATGCAATCTGTCAAACACTCTGAGAAATTTTCAATCGAGACTTTCGACAACCTATTTACCTGTCTGATGCCAGACAATGAAAATAAAATAAAATAAAATCTTTTTTGATGGTTATACATATTATATTGACCTGAAAATATATAGACGACCGCACAAAAGAAAATATAGCAGCCAAAAGATTACATGTCATTTATATTGAATGTCAGGAATTTATACAGAGAAAGCAACACATGTAAATTCATATGAATAAGAAAAGGACAAGACGTTACAAGTAATTTTTATCTAAATATAGTCTAAATACTAAGGCCACAGTCTATAATCTAGACTCATCTCTGATATGTGGTTATTCAACATATACAGACCAGACGCCATTGATGACCATGAACGTACAGTGACTACTTATTCCTAATTAGCCAGCGATAACTTAATCCAGTCCGGCATCATTATGTCAAAGGTATCTTGAATATTTTATCAGTCTTTTCAAGATATGTCAAAAACCACTAAAATGCACATTTGACCGTCATTGTAACAAATTTCAAACTTGTTCTGTTTGATATAAATGAAGGGCATTCAGATTACGTAAAATATATTTTAAAAATACCACAAAGGGAAACGAACGCATATGAAACTGGATTCCAGAAACCAGCCTATCGACCAATTACTATATTTTCTTATGTTATTGAAAAAAAGTATAACCAACCTTGTATCTTTCTTGTTCCCTATATTTTATGGATATTTTTACCTTATATGACCTTTACTACAGTTTAGTCTTACCATTATACTAGTTTGACGTTAATCTACATATTTTTGAATGTTGTGTGTAATGTCTTTTGTCCTATGAATCATCCCCTTATTGCATTTGTATTCCAGAACTAGACTTTGGGTCATTTTTAAACACACAGATAATGCAAAAGCCTAACTTTTCTAACCGTCAAAGCAGGGTGTTGTTGAAATCCAAATGTTTGACTTCTCCCCGAGGGGACCAGTCAGTTCGATCAGGATATCCCTACCTACCTACCCCAAGTACAATTTTATAATGTTAAAGTTTTAAAAACATTCAGCGTATATGAAACAGAGCATATTCTTTTGAAATCAGAATGTTGGTTTCCTATCAGCCTTGGCTTAATTATTGCCTATATTATATCATGGTTCGATGATATTTCATCAAAAGGTAAAGTGTTATAATTTGCTTTTAAAATCGAAACATTGTAATATTCAGATATATGTTAAAATGCACCTAGTATTTAGAAAGTGAAATACAGTGTGTTAGGATCATCCTAGCAAATTGGCCTCAGCTACCCATTGACCTCAGTAATTATTTAAATCGTTTTATTGTTTATAAAAATACTATTGCATATTTTTTATAAAAGTTTCATTATATTAAAAAAAATATATATCCAAAATTTAATTTTCATTTTTTTCAGTTCTTAATAATATTGCTAATTTTATTTTGCATATATATCATAATTTAAGGGCAATTTTGATAATTACATATATATTTTAAGAAGTATATTATTTTTAGTGTAATAAGTTTCTAGTCTACATATATTTAAGATTAGTTTATACATACGTAAAGATGACGTAATTGTTCTTTCTACAAGATTTTTCAAGTGTCAGAGAAAGGATAAAGGTTGAAATGCTTTTTCTTTGTAAAATTGATGGGCAATGTATTGAAACATAAAAGAACAAAGGACGAGGTTTTGTAAAAGCATTTGCCATTAAAAACTTATTTTAAAGGAATTCTCTTTTGCTGTTTTTGTACTTTCCAGGAAAAGCCTTGAAATATGATTGATTCAAAAAATGTGTTATTTTCTAAAAGGCAAATATAATTCCAGTAATGAATTGATAATAACAACACCAACATATATGTAGTTCTTTACGTCAGGACGACTGTTTAGGGAAATTTATAAATGTTAGGCTCTGGGTGTCAAACAAAGATTAAAGAACGTTTCTTCAGTTCTAAATGATATTGCTGAAATAATTTTGCATAAATTATAACATTAAGACTTTGAAAACTGGTGCTTCCTACTCCTGTAATCCTATATTCTACATCATCTGTCATTTTCATAAGGATCAAATGACAGAAAAACATTGCATTCGCACCTTTAATACTTCTCCGGGGATGCAAGAATCTATACATTATTCCTCTACATCAAATCATTAATTTGTAATTAATTTGTTCATAGAGCATCTTTACATGTTAATGCATTGCGCTGCTTCAGTGAGAAGTAATAAAATAGAGGAAACAAACGAAGCATTTAAAATATTATTCACTGCAGACTGCCTTTGATGAAACAACCAGATTCTGGCTTGCCCTCCAGTGCAGCCATATTGAGATTGTCATATTTTAACTAATCAAAACTAATGACTAATAAAGCAACGGTCTCATTGGTTGATAAAAATAGATTTTGCAGGATAAATGAACAGTCTTTATACATATACAAGTATTAGCATTTCCAAAAATGCTTGAAATCGCCGTTCAGCCACGTATGACGTCTTATCCATAGATGCATGAATTTCATGCTCGTCATTCATTAATTTGATAATTTTATAACATGCTTTGCAGTGAAAAGAATAAAAGAATATTACATATGCAATTTAAACAGAATAAATTTAAGGTAAAAAATACGATATTGCCCTGACTCTTATCAAGCATATATAAAACTAGGATATATCCTGATCAAACTCCTCGCACTAGTTTCGTCACGCTTTGCTACTGTTTCTGTACTGATCAGGGGAAGTAACCGCTGCGGGGAGTTTGTATCCTGATTAGAATCGCCCGGAAGCATGCATTTATTTTTTCTAGAAGTGCAAGTTTTTGAAAAACAAACAAAACATACTCTTATTTAGACTACATTCTCTAGTTAGAAATGACATGTAGCCAAAAATATTGCGATTATCCTGTGTTTATCTTGCAAGAGCCTGAAGACTGGTACTGAGTTCGTAAATTGATCATTGTATTTTTCAGTTGTACGAATAAGTAACCCGACAAACATGGCGGTTGGGCGAGTCCATTTACGCATCCCTTGCTGAAGTTTTTTGACGTCCATTTTGTTATCATGTGATATGTATAATTCGCTTTGATTGGCTAAAGGCAGACGGTGTACAGGCAAAACTGTTCAAATCTTGTTAATTGTATATATCGCCGTCCAGGAACGGCGATAATAAGAGCTTGAACAAAAGAATTCAACTGCAATACGTTTTCAGACGTCCACTCTTGCTCTTATCTCACTGAAAACCTTCATAGCTTGTATGATTTTATTATAAGATGAAGAATAAATAAAGAGTAAAACGAATTTTAATGAAGTTGTTGATAATATATTATAAAATTAGTACTTGTGTAGCAGTTTTGTAAAGAAAGTATTTTGCAAGATGGTCTATATTTATAACTCCCGTTGACTGCTTTCAGCAGTTTTGTCAGAAGTCCTGCAGAGAACGAATAAGGAAATTACGGCCAATTCTGCTGATGGATTTTAATCCTGAGATCTTTCATAAACAATGGAAACATTTTCACCAAAGTTATCATTGTCTGTAAGCTTAAAATTTAAATTAGAGCTCTTGTCCTTCGTGTAATTAGGCTTTCATATAAGAATATTTGTGATTGTCATGTCACGTGCCTTAAAGGGACATAATTTGTCAATGATATACTGCATATGTATTTTACTGCCTCATTCTATTTGAAATAAAAATTAATAGATAACTAAAAGAAAAACATGTGTTTAAAATGTTTCCTTAAGGCATATAGCAGCCAAAGAGGTGTGCTTTTGTAATAAATGGCCATCTACCAGAAAATAGTACGACGACAACTTCCAGTATATAGACTAATATTAGTACACCATGTTTGCCGGTTGTGCTTAGCATTTGCAACTGACACCTTGACATTTGGTGATAATTCAATCACTACCGTTAATATTGACATGACTTTGAAAGAAATGAGATACTCGAATTTTAGGGTATATCTCTTTAAATCTATTTTTTTAAATCTATTTTTGTTATATAAACACTAGATTAAAAATATTTAAAATAAAAGATGTTTTTTTCATAATTTTAATAATCTTTATCGTTTGCTGTAGACAAAATGTTAAATATATGCTGGAGAAAATGTCTGTTAATACGTATTAAAGTTTTCTTTTATTTACAGAGAAGGAAAAATTAAAACTACTGCCGCAAAACTACATGTAGCTTCAAACTTAATGCATTTCAGAAATTTTATTGTCATACCATCCATTAACTTTCAGCGGTTTTGTAGAATCTGCCTTGGACAATGATCAATATCTCCTGATGGGTTTCCCATGTATCGTTATTGATTTGTCAGGGTCTAGTCGTATAAGTGAAAATCACTCTTTCACACACGATCAGTACATTGATCAAATGTTTGACAAACAGCTCTCAAATATCAGTTGTATCTGAAATGTTTATAGTTCTTTTCTACATAAATTCCATTCTTTTATGAGATTTATTCTGTGAACACATTTTCATACTAGTTAAAATTACATTTTCGTAAACGAGATCACTATTTGAAATATTGAATATTTTCATGTATATAAATATTTAAAAATTTCTAAGAAGACAGACTGGTATTGAAGAGTTGGTCTGGTTTTAAACATTGCTTTGTACCATTTACAAATTAAGTAAGTAATGTTGCCAACTTGATCATTGGGAACGTTGAGTGTATGTCATTTTGAAAGTGTACCTTTTTGCCGTACATGCCTCAATCCATCCAACTGTAAACGGGTACCAGCGATGAAAGTGATCGGTTCCAACACAAGTAAAGTCTGTAAAGCTGTGTAACTTAGTTGCAACTTGTATCGCAATAAAGCTAAAACAAAATTGTATGAATAAACTTAAAAAACACCCATCAAACAAAAAGCAATACTTTTTTCGAATAATTGGTGTTGTACGGCAATTATTTTTAAGGCCTAAATGTATGGTGAACGACATACCTATACAAACAGTTGTCGGTGTCTGGAGAGGAGCTAAACTCTGTACACTGTTTCGTGTGGTCTCCCGTGGGAAACATTTATCATTTTGAAATTTTCATATCACGCTCAAAACATTTGTTTTACGACAAAAAGAGTTATATTAACAAAAGGCGTTGTGCAAATACAACAATAATGTTTCTTTTTGTACAAATGAATGTTTTGATGTAGTTAAGACGTCACGATTACCTCAGAACTATATTTCTATTATAGTCAAGCCATATCATTTTTTAAGCTAAAGTGAACAAAGAGGTCATTTGAAATGTATCATGAATATTTCACAAGTGTGACAAGCCAGTGTCAATTGAAATGTTCAAAATCACTATCAAAACATATAAAATCCAAATTATGCTTGACAGATTTCCGTTACATACGTTTTTTTCCATAAAATTGATATCATCCCAAAACTTTTGTAGCAAAACAAAAGCAACAGAATGATGAAATAAAGGAAATCTTGTCAAAATTGTCATTGGATATAATCTGTTTTTCTTTGTCCTCATTATACTGTGAGAACTTTATATATATGTCAATTTGAAAAACTACTAGCTTCATTACTTAAAAGAGTGACATGCGAATATTACCACATAATAAACACTTTTAAGGATATATTTCAAACCTTTTTATTAAAACGTAATATGTGTTGCCATTTATTTGTCAAATTCTGAATACGACTTCTGAAATATTTATCGCTCGTTGCGAAATTGCTCTCTTTCACAAACAAATGGGAGACTTCATTTCAGTTTCTTTTAGTCAGTATTTATCTATGAACTGTGTTCATCTAGTTATTTACCATCGTTGTTCGAACAAGCTAGACTATAACAGAATCTAGAATTGTAAGCATCTTACTGTACACTCTTGTTCGTACTTGAAAGGGATTGTTACCTTTTTTATAGGCTATGAATAAATTCCTATTTTGTTATGGATCGTGACTGTGACAGAGAAATTTATTGAACTAATTTAATTTCTATTATAAATTTATGGCACCATTGTAATAGAAGCTGTCACATATATAGTGTGTGACAACAGCCCGTCATAAGACACGATTACATAACATGAAACTTTATCAAAGGCCTGCTGGTCGTGAAAAGGTTATTCACTTAAGCTGTTTTAGTCATAATGCCTTTTCATAGCTAAGTTGTACATTAGTATAAACGGTTGCTGCTGTCTTAACTACTCAGCAGGTGTTTGCAAGAGATCCTGGTTATTAGATATAGTTTTATTTTTAAATGAGTCCTTACAGGAAAATTTCAGTTTCTTGCAAACAGAAACGCTGTAAAACGTCTAATGACGTAACGGAAGCCAGTGACTTCATTTAACACGTCACAGCTGATTTATAAAACCAGTATATTTCAGTTAAGAAAACAAAAATGAAATGTGTATGCGCATATATAAGCTGAATACATGCGGCCTAGATTTGACTGGTCAGATATTTATAAGGGGCTTTCCATCTCCTGACTCATGGTTTCTTTGTTTGGTTCTCTCTTCTTTGGTTGGTATTTATAAAGACAAAACGTTTGAAATGTATACCATTTCATATTTTAGTTAAATGCCTACATATATCACGTATGGCATAGCAAAGAGGAAGTTAGCGTGATATTTATTCAAAACCACATTATCTTCACTTGTAGTATATTACCATAATTTTTGTCGACTTGAATACTGAGAGTCACTTTTGTCTTTGACGAAAATCATAAATTAAACTTCTCTTTAATATATGACTTTGTAGTAACATATAATGTGTAGCAATGTTGTATTTATTGAGTTCCTTAATGTTACATCACCCTTATTTTTCATCTTGTTGCATTACAGTAAGTGCTTTAAACATAATTAATGCTGGGAAAGCATGTCAGACACGAATACCGTTCTAGGGACGTTCCAACTTTCGCTAGTTAAAGTCAAAAATGAAAAATTGTCAGTTTAAAGAAAAACTTAAAATTATGTTTTTTGTTGTATTTTTAGCTCACCTGAGCTTTTGGCTCATGGTGGGCTATTGTGACCGGTCTTTGTCCGTCGTCTGTCGTCCGTCAACAATTTCATTCAAAAGACATCTCCTCTGAAACCTCTGGGCCAAATTTGATGAAACTTGTCTGGGATGTTTCTTGCAAGAAGCTCTGCCAAAGTTTTTCAAAGAATTCAATTCCATCAAGAACTCTGGTTGCTATGGCAACTTAAAGGAAAAATTTTGAAAATCTTCTTGTCTGAAACCACAAGGCCCTGAGCCTTAAGATTTGGTATGTAGCATTGTCGTGTGGACCTCTACCAAGTTTGTTCAAATTATGCCCCTGGGGTCAAATTTGGCCCCTACCCGGGTGTCAATGGATTTTACATAGGCTTATATAGTAAAACTTTAAAAATCTTCTTGTCTGAAACCACAAGGCCCCGAGATCTAAGATTTGGTATGTAGCATTGTCTTGTGCACCTCTACCAAATTTATTCAAATTATGCCCCTGGGGTCAAATTTGTCCCCGCCCCGGGGGTCAACTTATTTTACATAGGGAAATCTTTGAAAATCTTCTTGCTGAAACCACAAGGACCTGAGCCTTAAGATTTGGTATGTAGCTTTGTCTTGTAGACCTCTACCAAGTTTGTTCAAATTATACACCTGGGGTCAAATTTGGCCCTGCCCCGGGGGTCAATGGATTTTACATAGGCTTATATAGTGAAACTTAAAAAATCTTCTTGTCTGAAACCACAAGGCCCTGAGCCTTAAGATTTGGTACATAGCAGTGTTGTGTGGACCTCTACCAAGTTTGTTCAAATTATGCCTCTGGGGTCAAATTTGGCCCCTACCCAGGGTTCATTTGATTTTACGTAGGCTTACATAGTAAAACTTTAAAAATCTTCTTGTCTGAAACCACAAGGCCCCGAGATCTAAGATTTGGTATGAAACAAGCTTTATCAAACTTTTTCGAATTATTAGGTTAGGTTAAAGGTCACCAAGGCTAAAAATAGGTTTATATACTGTACCTCATAGAACCTTCATTTAAAGACCAATATCTTTGATATTCGGTATATAGATCCTTGCATGAACCTCTTCCCATGGGTAGGGTTTTAGGTCACTGGGTCAAGGTCAAGGTCACCATAGCATATGATAAATATTTCTACTTTCTGACTGATTTCTACTTGACTGATATTTTACATAATTATATATTTATATTTACATTACTTACATATTTTCAATTAAAACATGAAATACTGCTTAACTGCACTGGGGTGGAGTTTGACGGGTTTTTATTTGTATTCATAAAACTAACTTAGATCTCTCCAGATCGTTATGGTCTTTCGTCAACGACCGTAAAGAACCTTACACAAGATCAAAATTTAATAATCATTTGTTTGAACAAACTTCATGAGCTCTTTTTAACAGCTGTGTGTTGAAAAAATATATATAAAGGCTGGTCCTCGCAACTCTGCGAGGTATACATCTTAAAATGGCACAACCATGCATTTGTGTATCTTGTGTCTCCCGTTTCTTCTCTGTCTTTGCGTACCGCCGGCTTCAGTTGGACCATCCGAACATTACTACAGAAACACAAATGTCAAGCTTGCGTTTGTCACATTTTTGTTTGCATGTCTGAAAGGCATTCACCTTGAATACATATTTATAATTTGTCCCAATCTCAATCTGTATCAAATTAAATCATAAACATTTTACAGAACAACTGCATGAAGTTAAAAAATATGTTTTACTTCAATTAATTAAATTAATATATGCACAGTTCCTTTATATAAAAAAGATGTGTTGATATCTAATGGTATTCCAATTATTGTATAATGTTGGTGAAAACAATTAAAAAGATGACCATGTTATTAGTGAAAAAAGTTTTTAAAAGCTCAATATATATTCCAGAATTTTTAATTGTAAAACGAGTGTGTGACTTGCGTGTTGGATCTACGTCTGTGAGAGCAGAAACCGGGCATAAAGTCGTAATTATACGACTCCGCTGATCACCCGCGGAACTTTCGCAGTGACAACCATGATTAAATCGACTGGCAAGTCAATGTCATTCAATTAACTGATGAAATTTATTAATAAATCATGAACTAATTAATACATAGCGTGAATTTACGATAAATTTATTATCAACATTAAAGGCCTCGGAGACACGGACTCAGCATGGGTTCCAGCAATGTCACTGACGTGTTTTTTTATATGTTGGTGTTTGTTTCATCATTATTAAATCGTCTGTGTTTGCATTTTATGTGTTTTATTAGAGAAATGTTTGTATCAGAGGTTTCTTTATATGCTATGTAATTATTACTAACTATCTATTGGTGTAAATATTGTTGTTTGTGCTCCAGTTATATGACCTCTGGTGCGTATAAATTCGTACCGAAGGTATTTCGTCCGCTAGGAAAATGGTCTTTCGGGTATTTCGAGTTTTCCGTTTGAAACATTATTCTGTGAAAGCCTACTTTAAGGACACGAATTCTGTCGGTTTGACGGAAGAAATTTTGCGCCAACTCTATATGCTCTGAAAAGTTTTACCGTATGTACCGAATAAAGCACGTTCTGCTAAAATAGGAAGTCAGTTGTTGTAAAGGAATGACGGCCTTAAAAGGTTGACGGTACGTAACACTGAGGGCTCGATGTTTCAGACCTATACCAGCTTAAAATGCGTCCAGACGCACAGATACACTTTATTTAGAAATACAGTTAATACCTAGTTAAGCACAACTAGACAAGATGCTTTCAATGTCTTTGATATTCCTGTTGATAGCATCAATATCGCTACAATGCATGTTGATAGGTCTAGAACATTTCTTCCATATGGGAACGACTGTAAAAGTTGGGTATATTAGCACTTGTCTATTTGTAAGAACGGTAAAGGGGCACGTTTTCTCTGTGAATTAATAAAGATGGAACTTTTCTTGAACACAAAAACTAATCAAGCGAGACATTTACTCATTTCGAACAAAATTACAAGTTCTCGAGGGGCGGGAGTGCACGTGAGTTTATGATAGACGCGTGCGCAGAGTTGCGTCGGAACCATTCCAAACGTTTGTTGCAAATTTATTGTTTTTCTCGCTCGGACAAAATTATTGAATTTTGTATCAAACAAGCAATCTGTTATACAATGAACAGCAACAAAAACAACGATCAGAATTAACCCAGGGTGGAAATAATTGTAAAATAGTTTTCTTTTGAGCGGTAATGCACTACAGTGAACTCAATGGGTTCAGCTGCGTTTGAACAAAAATGCAGATCTTATATTGAGAACTTATCTATGTCACATAGGTAAGAGACAGATTACTAACACAAGAAGAGCACTTTGAGGACTTGAACATATTTCAGCAAATACATTGATATACGCTAGTCCCCATCTGATGACAGACTGTATCTCTTAGTCTAATTCCCTATAAAAATGAAAACTTTTAAAGACATTAAAAAATTTAAAGGAAAAAAGTTGAAAAGCGTTTCCTTTGTGCATAAAAGCACTAAGAAAGTATCCATTTGTAACATTGCTGGGAACCAAACATTGAACAACAACAACTTTAAATATTAAGACAGATACTGACACGTTCACTATACCAGTTGTGTTCGGTGTTTTTGCTTACCCCATGATATCTAGTATATGATCTGGGTAAAAATGAATGTTGTAGATCTTTTGGTATGCGACTTAAATGTATCGTTTGGTTTGGTTTGGTTTGGTTAATTGGGGTTTAACGCCAGTTTTAACAGCTTGGTCATATCCCGGCGGTCAGTCAACCTAACAAATGTTCCTGGGTATACAGCTAACAGTTTACTAACAAATTTCTCCGCAAGTGACTGACTATTTCCTCACTTGCTTCATAGGTGAGCGACAAATGGTCTATAGACGCATTGCCTGAGATCAATAATCACCGAAAAATTTTGCCGGCCCTGATGGGGATCGAACTGGAAACTCCGGGATTCACAACCCGATGCTCTACTAATAGAGCTAGCTAGGCTAACCTTAGATATAAGGAATGGCGGTCAGCTGTAAGCTAGTCACAAGAAGAAGATACACCGTGGAGCTCATATTATATTTTAAAGAATGTTCTAGTGGTTTCAGGTCTGTAAATAGATCCCGCCAATGCTTTCAGTCTAACATGCTTCCAAGACGCCAGTGGGTGAAAGATAAGACATACTGTTATGTATAACAGAGAGAATATTGTCCGTCTGCAAACCTTTTAACCATCAAGTGAATGCCATTTTTCAACAATCCTGAGGTCGGCTGTTCGACCATGCATATTAATTTCTGGTGAAACATCTCAGATCCGCCAGACGAGATCATGTTCATTAATGCTAACATGTGCGAAAATCTCATTTGTCTGTCTTTTGACCACTCACTGCTTGCTTGTGAAGTTAATACACCAATTATTTCTTTTCTGTTGTGTAGTAAGCTCAACATTCGACATTGGTCGTGTTAGCTCAACATTTGAAATTCGACATTACATAAGCAAAAGAGAATGTTGTGCTAGTACGACATTTGACATTCGACTGTCAAATTTTGAAACACTTGAAAAGATTCGAATTTTGAAACACTGGACATTTTTTGACATTTGACATTTGAATTTTGAAACATTTCAAATTGAATGTTGTGCCAGCAGGACACGAAATAGCATTCCAGACTTTTATCATAGGACGAACAGTTTAACCTTGTCTTTCATACTTATTTAAACTGTTTTGAACTGGAAAACTATTTTGCCTGATCTTATATCCGAAATCAGTGTATGCAAGTTTTCATTGTTAATCCAGTCAATGTTCTTTGCTTCTTCTTCTTCTTCTTAAGACAATATATGTTTAATTGTTGTTAAACGTTTTTATTTTGTTATAGAAGTAAGTGTGCTCCTTGTGTGTCTGTCTGTGGCAATGGTTAGCTATTGTTTCTTTTATTGATCTGTTATATACATTATTTTTGCAGTGACAATATTTACATTGAAACCGTATGAAATATGTTCATAAGATAACATGAGCGATTATCAATAACTGTAAACATATTGGTAGTCAATGGCAACGTTTTATCGTTATGACCCATAACCTATATAGACTTGAAATATTTATCAACTTTCAGTCTTTCCTTTTATATATATTTTAATGTCTTATAGTTTTCATCACTGAACATTAAAAATTTAAAACAAAATATGATGTGAAAATAAAGATTATTCAATGTAACATATCCGCGTTACAAAATCGTAATTTTGCAATATTTCTACTAGTATGTATCCTGTACGTTAATATTAGAAAAAGAGTTGTCCTAGCCAGAAAAGTACTACAACATATAAAAGCTGCATATAATGCTATGTAAGAATGTCTGTAATGTATATGGTCACTGTTTTTATTTAAAAAAAAAGGTCTCTGGAATTGTTACGAAGTAACGTCTAAATCAGATTTAAATTTCATTTTTTAAAAGTTTCTTATTTTCTATTGCAATGTCAACGAAAATATCGTAATCTCTTTATTCTCGTATTAAGATTCGCTCGAAGCGTTCAATTATGTAAAACATTTCATGGCGACGAGTCTAGGTTTGTCTCTTGCATATTTTAGATACTGTTATGGAAAGAAAGGCACTTAATGTCGCTGATTGGCTACAGACATTAAAGGAAAAATGATGAAATGGATATTGAGTTAGATAGGCTTCATTTTATTTCAGAAAAAGTAGAACACCAGATAGATATATATCTACATCGATGTATAAAAGCACGTTTTTTCCGTGCGTTAGAACCTAATAGCATTATAGCGAACCATATTCTACTCTAGTGTATTATAAATTGTTCCTATGGGACACAGGGAAACCAAGCAAATCATTTTAGCGCATTTTCATGGATGGAGCAGTCACTGTTAAGGTCTGCCGGAGTAATTTCCATAATGGCGTTTTACGTTTTAGAAGTATATACATCCAGTGTTCGCCATCTTCGACTAAAACCATTCCCCATTTATGCATTAAGCAAAATTACAATTTTCAATTACTTTAACTCATCGGGCTATTATCAATCCTTTTAGATGATCGAGTTAAATCGATTTTTGATCTTTTTTCTCCGTAAAATACGAATGATGTTGGGCCGACATAACAGCAAAATCATGTTAAATGCTAAATGCCTCTCTCTTATATAGATGAAAAACACAAAATTGTTTTAAATGTTTGTGAACTGGGAAGCTAAGCACTCGGGATGCTGGTTCCATAAACACTATAGCAGAATTCAAAATATATGGAATATTTTCAATTATTTGTTATAATTCCGAGAAATTAGTGGATGGAATAACATAATCATTTGGATTTTTATCTGTAAAAACCAATTTGAATATTTCTTTGAAAAGACCAATAAACGAGGATTGTGTGTTTCAAATATATATTTAGATATAATGCTCACAAACTTTTTTTGAAATCATAAGAATTATAACGAAATTAAATTTAAAAAATTAAAACTCATTTATAAATGGTTTTTTAGCATTGAAACAAAATACATACAAGAAAAAAAACGAGATTTAGGTACCATTGAATTCACAGATTATCTTAGTTATGCTAGAAACAAAATCCTTCTATTTCAATTTTATCAAATTGGTATTGAAATTCAATTCCACAAATTTACATCTCAATTTAGAATATATCAATATATCATTTTAGTCACTTCCATGCAAATACATTTTTTTTTTCAATCGCTTTATTTTTCTCTTTCTTTTTTTCAAAAAGAAAAACAACTAAATGTATACATGTAGATTTTGCAATTTTAATGTAAATATTTTTTCTTCTTTATTTGTGTTTTTCTTTTTTTTTCTTGCTTATTTTTTCAATATTAACTTTAAGTAAATTGCAAAGTAAATTTTCATATTCTTAACATACAGCAACTACTTATAATGAGATTTTATATCTCTCAAACAATATGGAGAGCAAAATATAAGCAGACGTCAAAATGACGTTTACCTCCACGTGGCGTTACGCAGTAATGAACGCTGAGCACAACACATGGTATATTGGTTAGATCACATCCAAACATTGCTTAACATGACTGAAATCTTCGAGGCTTAATTTTATTGGCAGAAGTATTAATCTTAACGTTATGGTAGATATAATTTAAATTTTAGATGAAGTTTTTCCTTTGTCAAGCAAATAAGTTACTAAGCATTTTTTGTGTGTATCTCCGCATTTCAGTTTCACATTTATTTTCAAGTGATTTGAAAATTACTCTGACGTAATCTCCTTTTTTTATAATTGATATTCCAATACGCTTTTCTTCCGTCTTTTCGTCTTGAAGTGCATAAAAAGTATTTAAAAACATCTACGTGTTCTCGTAATTAATAACGTCTAGACTTATCTTGTAAAAAAATGTCAATTTAAGGCAGGTTCTGAGTATATCGGCAACATGACCTGTGTTTAATCTTGTTCTACATCATCATCGAATGTCTTTGATATATAATATGGTCAACAAAATCGCAAAAACTCACAGAATAGGTGGTTTGGGTTTGGCGCAGTCGCCGTGGACAAAGCATACGAAGGGAGACTTACCCAAAAATACAACGCTGGGAAACTGCGACATACAAACGTTCGTGCTGTTATGCAGTTGCGAACAATATATTGTGTTTATATTGCATATATCCTTATTAAATAGACAAAGTGGTGACTGGACCATCAGCATAAAAAATCATCATTGATGGCAACTTGTAGCGAGTTGAGTTCTATCAGGTAATGTTTCTTTAACATCACAAAATACATTTACGCCTTTTGAATGAATGAATGAATGAATGAATGAATGAATGAATGAATGAACGAACGAACGAATGAATGAATGGATGGATGTTCTACACAGCTATGGTTACTTTAGCCGCTTACGCCTTTGATATCATTTTAAAATTGACATTTTGTTCTTTTCCTGGAATATATTTTGTTCTGTTAAAAGTATCAATCATGCTTGTTCCATATCTTGAAAAACTGTTTTTGATAATTTTGATCTTATAAGGCATGCAAATGAAGCACTACAGGCGTCAAAATATATGAACTGGAATAAATGCTTCAATAAATGGTGTTTTACCATAGAAAGGGTTTTCGCTTTAATAAAGTAGCAACAGCCAGTAAAATTTTTCAGATGCGTAATTTTAAATCTGTCATCGTATTTATCACAACAGAATGAATAAATAAAAAAACTAAAAGGTGGTTGACAATGGACTCATCTTTTTTTTTAAATGCATAAAGAAAAAAAGAAAGAAAATTTATTTTGCCTGTAAACAAATAGTACGAATTATAGAATAATATAAATAATTAAATATATATATTGAAAAAACTACTGGTACAATAAAATTTTAAATGAAATAATGTACATGCGAAGCAGTAAATGTTTCAATTCCACCATTTTTATAACGTATTTATAAATTAATGTTGATTTATTTTTATATTATTTCTCATAAGAAAGATATGAGTAGAGTACCTCTAGCAAAATTCAATATTAAGTTAACTGACATGTGTTACACTCCATATGATTTAAAGATCTATTGGGCATTAAAAGTACACGTGGACTTAGGAAATTTCCAGGGGAAAAATGTAAACGGAAAAAAAATCGTTAAGGTAATTTTTTACTAGTAAATGTGTCGCCAAAAAAATTAACATTAAGTGACTGAATTTTCAAGACTGACGATGCATTGCTCTTTCATAAATCGGGAATACTTTTTGACACATTTGTTTTAAAAATAGTGTTCTAGTTTAATGTTTCTACATAACAGGGACCGGTTGCTCAAAACATTAACGATCTGTTTGACCCAAAATAACTTTATTTTTTTCAAATATCTTATTCAAATTTCTTTTTCATTTTAAGTTATGTCTCAGTTATGCCTTTTTGCATGGAGATACTTTCTTGAAATAGTAAGTCAATTTCTTAGAAAACTGACTCAAAATTTAACCGACTGTTAGTTTAACAGACTGTTAAAGTTTTGAGCAACCGACCACAAATGTATGGTTTAGAGTATGAAAAGTACACAGCTTGGTCTTATTCCTTTTTAAGTTCTCTCATTTTTACAGTGTTTATTTTTATTACCAGATTTCTTCAAGTTTCTTTACAATGACACAAAACTTATTCGAAACAGCCAACTTTTGATGAAGTCAGTGTGATCGACTTTAAGACGTGGTCATTACCACTGAAAGCAGTAGTTATACCCTTCGACTTTCGCGGAATACCTATTTGTGCCCCTGAAAACTTATGTCAAGATTATGTTAATTAAAAGCGATTCCGTATAGAAACTAAATATCGAGTGGAGCTATTTATTTCACAGTTTTGCTGAATATATATAAAATATTTCTTGAATTTGAAATATGCTGTTCGCAATTTATATAACGAAGTTATATCAAGAATCAACACAAAATGCGAGAACAGGAGGAAAAAATTAATATAAAAGTTGTATAAATATATCACTTCTTAAACTACATCTAAATACAATTCAGATTTTTTTAAACAACCTTGACCTTTGCACGGTTACTTAACATGATACAAATGCCGGGTTTAGTCTTTTCAAACTTTCATGAATAAAAAACAGTTTATAATTGCAGAAGTTTCTTTGAGCAATACAAAACTGTACATCGTAGATATCTGTTTGTTTATTTAGCCTCGTGCATTTCTTGCTGTACATAATTCTCAGAAAGGTTTATTAGACACGTCTCGTATTATCTAAGTAGTATCACTGCGCATTACAGGATTTATTTAAATTTTAAATGGAACGCCTCCTCCTCCAGTATACGAACAGTCCCCCGAAAAGATTGGCAGACAATATTTCTAAACTGTTCATATTAAATGGAATACTAAAGAAAACTGTTTCAGTTTGATAAAAACACTGAGAGCCTGATTTTTAAGAAACGGGACAAAGGAGCCGAGTTGCTAGTTGGCGTTCGTTCTATAGTCAAGATGTCGCAAGCATCTGATGCATATAAGATAGTTTTTGAATATTTTTATTCATATATAAATAAGTCCCCTTTAGAAAAAAAAGAGAACTTCTATTATTTTATTTCAATCTAGTCGTATTGACTTAAAACCAGTTGACACGTTTTACAACATTTTTCAATGTCATGTTAAAATATCGGCTGTAACTTTTCACGGTATGTACAAGCAGTGGACAATCTTTCGAAGTGTATATGCCTCGCAACATCAATGTGTTTAGTCTTTTCATGAATGCATATTGTAGCAAAACACCTCTGTTCATTTCTGTTGAAAGATTTATTAAGTTGACTGCAACCCCAAGAGTTATCCTTATTTGTTTTAGATAGCCACATCATTGCTGGTTTTCCAGTTCCTTAACCATAACCACTCCCCCTAGAATCTGGGGAAAAAAACCTTCCGATTTTCAATTAGGATCTTGTAGCTCTTCTGTCTACAAAGCCTTTTTACGGATTATATATTTTCTGACATTTGTTGCTTTTAGGGAGAAATCGATATTTGGCTCTCATCACAGCAGTATAAAATTCGTTACCATGGTTACTAATGCATTTTGTCTCTTAAATTCACCCTATGATAAAGCACCCAGCTATAAGAGATGTTTTTCCTTACTTTTCTGTGCTCTAAAACCACAATATATCAGTTTTCAAGCCACAGCAAAGTGTAAAATTATCTCTTGGATCGAAAAATTAGAACCACATCCTTGGAAAACCAGACCATTTTTCCCCCTGAATATTGTTGTCCCATGCAATAAAGGTTCCGGAATAGAGCGTTATTGCTCTAAACTTTACCAACAGATATAGACCAAAAAACCAAACAGTATAAAACTGCAGAGGATAAGTTGTTGTAAACGACATTTTTTTTTTCGAAATGGCCAAAAAACAACAAAGAAATGTTTAGAATTAGGTTTTTATATTGCATGAACTTGGCAAATCCTCTAGTTATATTTAACTTGAAGGAAATAAAGCAACAAATTTATTTTTGCAAGAAAAGATACTGAAAGAAAAAAATAAGATTCTGCCTTATCTTCTATTCTAGTTTTAATGGGAATGTCTTTAATGATCAATCCATTGGCATGTCATTTGTTTAAAACTGAAATTGCACAGCAACATTGATAAACTTCTCAATATGTCTGTTTCTGGGGAAATAATTAGCCACCCCTTGAAATGAATGCTGCGGAAAAACTAGAAGTTAGAAGAAACGGTGAAGTTAGCTCAACATACGTTATTCGACATTGGATAAAGGGCAATATTCGATATTTGCTATTGACAGAAGTAAATGTTCTAACACAACATTTTACATTCGGATTTTTGAATGTCGTCAAGACATACGACATTTGATTTTCGACATATGAATTTGTAAATTTTAATGTTGTGATAGAAATGGCAAAAGACAATTCGCATTTAAGTTTTTGTTGACATAACTTAAATACTGACATGCGATTTAGTCAAAAGTTTTGTCAATTTGTATTCGGCATAAGAAATTTGCATTTTGAATGTTGCCAAGACAAACAACTCCATATTTTTTTCTGAACTTAGTGCCGTCACATCAGCATGAAGTTTGACATTCATACTGTTTATGTCATCAGGATAGACGAAATTCGACATTGCCAGCACGACATTTGCACGACGTACAACATTCAATATTTGCATGTTGACGTTGTCGAAACAAACGGTATTCGAATTACAAACACGAAAGAATGAATGATGTACCAGCACGACATTCGGCATTTACATTTGTTATGTCGTGACAACATATGAGAGTCGACGTGCGAATTACTGTAAACTTAAAAATCTGGATCATGAATACATCCAAAACGCGAACGTAGAACGTGATAGCACGATATTCATTTTGAAAAAGCTGTGAACTGTTGAATATAAATTATCGTACCTATTGGCAAATGCCATATGTCAAATGTCGTTTAATGACATTCATTTTGAAAAAGCTGTAAACTGTTGAATGGCAAATGTCGTACCTATTGGAAAATGCCGTATGTCGAATGTCGTATAATGTCATTCATTTTGGCAAAAGTACAGGGTCGAATGTTTTATGTCTTGACAACAATTAAAATGAAAATGTCTACAGTCGTGCTTGCACGACATTCCATTTGACAAAATTATAGAGTCTAATGTCAAATGTTTTGACAACAATCAAAATGCAAAGGTCTAATGTCGAGCTGGCCACGTCATTCCATTTAACAAAATTATCAGTCAAATGCCAAGTGCCTGCATTTTGAATTCATATGCCGTGCTAACACATCATTCATTTATGGCAGTGTTAAATGTCTCACTTCCATTCATTTCGGCCAATATTCAATTTTAAAGTCGTATGTACAGCTAACTGCACATTCATCTTAGAATTAGTCAATGGTGAGCCGGCCCGGCCAGCTCAATCGGTAGAGCATTGGATTGTCAATCCTGACGATCCCGGTTCAATCCGCATCAGGGCCGGCAAAATTTCTCCGTGATAATTGATCTATAGGGCATTTATCCCTCATCTCTGAAGCAAGTGAGGAAGTAGTCTGTCACTTGCGGAGAAATTGGTTAGTAAACTGGGTGGATACCCAGGAACACTGGTTAGGTGAACTGACCGCCAGGACATGACCTTAGTTGTTAAACTGGCGTTAAAACCCAATAAAACCAAACCAAACTAGTCAATGGTAAGTCTCTCCATCTCGGAAAAATATGTCTTCTGTATATATTTAGGCTGAAAACCTTAATCACAGTCAAGAATCGAAATGTAAAATCAAGGATGTTTTCCTCACTTTTGTGTCACGCATAATATGCTCTTCATATGTATGTGCCATAATTCATGTTTTATATTTACTGTTTTAAAGAGATGCATAATATACTATTTAAAGGCCATTCTTTCATCAGCCGAAATCTAAAGGAAGTTATGAGGTTAAAGTTTGTCACAACAATCGCAAAAGCAACAATGTCTACAGACAGTCATATCATTACAGTTGTTGCCCACGACATTATAGATCACCTACATATATAAAACTATTTTTCTTGTCTCCCTTTCAAACGCTGTAACAGCTTCAAATATGTCACTGCCAAACGGTACAGGAAAGATGTAGTGCAGGAAAGCGAATTAAATCGTATAAATCATTACATGAATCAAAACTGCACAATTCTACTCATTCACTCTCTGTATAAGATAATTTTCTAGCTAATTGGATACAAGCGTACTTTATAGCATTGCCATTTCAATCATATCTTATACAAGACTAAAACAAAGAAAAAGGCGTATACAGTAAAAATTATAAAATTCAACATATTCGGTTTTATTCGGATTAGCATTATTTAAAGTTAGATCCGTTATAATTTATACCAAAGGCAAAGACGCCTGTCGCTAATCTGGAAACCTTGGTTTAGGACCCTAGACGGTTTTTACTTCTTTTGAAACAGGACTGATTTTATCATTTTGTGCATAGTTTTCAGTTATTATAACACCACCTTTATAGTAAAGCCATGTGTTTGGATACACACGATTATATTTAGTTCAACTGAAAATATATCAGTCTTATTGGTGCACTGCTCAAAACTCGGAAAATCAAACAGCAAAGAAATCAGAAAAACGTATAAATATCAGACAGCAGCATCACAAGTATGTGTTGATAACCATGTGTTACAAAATATTTAATCGAATTAGAAGTCGATAAGCGTTGTACAAAACACCGATTTAAGTCATTGAACTTGTTCTCATTCCCTTATATGAACATACCAATTAGTTGATTTTGTTGTTGTTGTTGTTGTTGTTGTTGTTGTTGTTGTGTTATATTGCTTTTTATGTCTGTTGTCATTACCTAATGGCTGGCGGTTGTTAGCATTCTTGTAACATTTGGCAATGAACATTGACAGTTTCTTTTTTTTTTTTTTTGTCCATACATGTCCATGATTGCAAAAATCTGCCTGAACGAGATACATCAACGTAACACTTTAAAACAGCTGTCAGTTGTTTGCCAGTTAGTTGCCAATTAGTTGCCAGTTAGTTACCAGTTAGTTGCCAGTTAGTTGCCAGTACATTGCCAATTAGCTGTTGATATGACTACTCTAGAGTTACGAAAAGAAAAGCATACCCTTCCTATTACAGGTTAAATAAGTGTGAAAGTTATACTTTGACAAATTAGAATAAAAAAGTATGCAACTCTTTCTCTTTTGATTATAGGATCCAGGTTCACATACTAAGTAACAGGATTTACAAATCAGTGTTACAGATATTCTTCTGATGAGCATTTACATTTAGAACAGGTGTTCATTGGTTTATGTTTGTAAGGAATTTAGATCTGCCTAGGGTCTCGTGACTACCCACGTGACCGTTACTAAATTGAAACCGTTAGTGTTTCCAGGAGATTTGAAGATAAGGGGTTGTTTTTAGCTGTTGGAATAATAAGAATGATCGTAAGAAGTATAGCTGAATCAGGTTATATAAATCATGATATTTTAATTCATTTTATCAGTTTTAATTAAACTGGGCCTTACATTAAACTTATATTTCAATGCTGTAATTTCTAGAACTTTTACTTCTTGTCCTTTTGATATTTTATCTCATGTTGCATTAAAAAGGTTTAAACGTGTTCTGCTACCGTCAAGACCTTTTAAATGTCTGTATATGTCTGCAGCAAAGAAAGCAACAGCATGACGGGTAAACTTCTTTAAAACGAGAAAGACCAGTGAACAAATTTATCTGAAGTCTGGTCTATTCATTCAATCCGCATCGAGAGCATACGGTATTATGAAGACTAAAAGGTTCACCCAAATAGCTCTTAGCTTATTTTAAACTCTCTTCCAAAGTTAAGTACGTTTAGGTGAGGTGTTAAATTGCTGTTGCTAGGAGCTTCTAAGTCCTCCTTTATTGCTAAGATTGTTATGTTTCTAGTATCCGTATGTTTCGACCCATCATGTCATTAACTTTATATGAACTTGCCTCTTGTATCATTGTTCAAACGTGACATTTGATATTTTTAAAAAGATTATATCAACAGATTCACAATAACGAAACACATTACTAATATTTTACCATAAAACTGGTGAAGAAAGAATGTGCGATTACTTGCTTGATTATGAGCAGACATCTGAAAAAAGTAAGTATCGTCCAATCTCATTCAGAGCATGTTGTTGCCGGCTTAACATTTCAAGATAAGCTCTCCGGGGATGCTCATGTTTCTACCATTAAAATAACCATTTCTGGTCTTCACAGTTATCTTTTTTCATCGTCAAGAGAAACACCAATAATGCCCTCATGTAAATATCACGTGATCAATAATGGCACGTGGTGAGTGTGAGAGCTGCAGACGTGAGTCTATCAGAAGTCCCATAAGTCGCTCCGTGACGTTTGTGACATTTATGATAACGAAGGACTTGTGTTTCAACCATCTGTTAGATAATTTTATTTTTATATCATTGCCCTATCTTCACACTTGTACCATACTCTTGTTTCAACGTTTCCAATATGGCCCCTAATCGATTGTTCAAGAGCCCGTAAAGCAATTCTAAACTGTTAAAATGTAGCACATATTTTCCGGAACGGCCGATTGAACTGCTGTTGCTTTTATCTGGCTTTCGAGTTTTTGGAGCCATGTTCAACATTTCTGATCATAGTGAAAGAAATGGCAATTGTTCTGAAATGGTTGCTAACGTGTAGCGGTTCCTTTTCGTATCCATTGACTGTTTGTGACTCCATTAAGCTTTGTCAACACGTTGGATAGAGTTATTCATTACTTTCATCTGAACCTTCACTTTCGTTCCGTGTTCAAATTTATCTAATAAACACACAGTAATGTTTCAGTTTAGAATATCACTTTGATGACATGTTACATGTCTATGAATAACACATAAAACTAAAATGTTTGTTGTTGTTGTTTTTACGAATGTTTTTTTATTTCATTCTTTTTAGCAGAACTATGTTTGATCTGTACATACATTCTCTACTGCAATCAACATATTTCATTTGAATGAACACATATAAATATATATCCCTTTCTCCTGCTGCAATGTGTATTTAGAAATATATATAATTTGAATGTATGTTTAGAAATATAAATTTTATTTTAATACATATTTAGAAACATTAATCTTATTCTAATGAGTATTTAGAAACATAAATCTTATTCAAATGCGTTTTTGGAAATGTAGAACATTCCGCAAAGAATGTCTAAGATTTTTATCTACTATCCTGCATTTTGCATTTTGGCAATTCATCAAGTTTCTTGTTACTGTTTCTGAAGCCAGTATTTCTTAACCTCGTCGTCAATGCAACTGCCATGCCGAACATACGTCCACATATAAATTATTAGCTATAAAAAAGCATGGGGAAAACAACGTCAGTTATTGAAGACTAACATTTTTTGGGGCCATAGTTTATATATATTATTTTATATATTGGAATATACCAATATTTTCATTCTTAAAGAAATAATTGATTATAACTCGATCCTTGAAAATGCCGAAATTTACTAAGGAATTTCTGTGTACAAATATAGGGACTTATTTAGAAGGTTTGGTTTTATTGGGGTTTAACGTCAGTTTTAACAGCTAAGGTCATATCCCGGCGGTCAGTCCACCTAACCAGTATTCCTGGCTGGGTTTCCAAAGCAGTTTACTAACCAATTTCTCCGTAAGTGACTGACTACTGTCTCTTGTTTCAGAGGTGAGGGACAAATGACCTATAGACTCATTGTCTGTGATCAATTTATAAGGACTGAAGCGCATAGGTAATTCACTGTTGTTGACATATAAACTTTTGCTTCAGTTTAAAGCTGGAAAGATTGTTCTTGTCACTTTTTGATACTTTCTAACAATCTTCCCATGCACTATATTATGACAGAGAACATACATATATTTTATCACTACGTTTTGAAACCAAATAACGAAATATTGAAGAGAAATATGAAACTTTGTTTGGAATATGAATTAAATAAACTTTTGCATCAACTAACTATCGACAAAATTAATTGCTTTTCAATACGAGACAGACCTCAAAGGACACTTGTAATTAAACACAGCGTTATATAAACGTGCGATAAAAAAATAATTGTGGCATTTTATGCAAAGTTCAATCAGACTTTATAATAAATATTTTTTCAGTTGATGGTTTGAGATCAAAACCTAGGCATTAAAATTTAATAGAAAGTATGAAGAGAACGGCAGAAATAAATATCATGCTGGTACCTCGGTTATTAAGTGATTCATGGGAAATATTCCGGGAAGGAAGTTTGAATTGTGAATTTTTTGCCAAAAAAGTCTGCATAAAATTATGGCAGTCAGTTGTGGTTTTGAAAAAGTACTTCCTTCAGTTTTACGTGACCCTGTTGCAACCACAGACCACATGAAGTACTCGCCAAGAAAGTACGAATTGGCGCGTGAGTTTGTGGTCCAAAAAGTGCATGTGTTTTATAAATGTGACCGGTTTTACATTGAATTTTGAAATTCTTGATTACAAAGCAAAACAGAGAACAAATTTGGATGAATTTTAGTCCATCTATAACTGTAAGTTCACAGGTTGAAATCGAGCATATGATAAAATGCCACTGATAGGAGCATAACCAAATAATAGGAACCTGTGACGTCATTAAACAACTGCAACACTCGTACAGTTATCACAAGACACCGTTTGAGGTCGTTATAATTCTTTCTAATTATATAACTCATATACAAAATGTATTACTGACATTACTTAAACAAAATTGTAGATCTCTTGCCGTTTGGAATTCGGAGTCTTAAAAAGCATTCTCAGAAATAATAGATAAGCTGTAATGTGTGTATTACATAAATATGTCTCTTCTTTTTCTTTTTTGTTTCAGGCCCTCTAATGAGGTAACCCCATCTATTCTCCCCATCATAGGTTCAGTATGTCTCTTCTTTGCTTATAAAAATTAAAGTGATCCTTAAATCAGAAGGAGTTTGATTCAACGGGCAGCTCTGCTCAATTAGTGACTAATCACTATTTGAGGATAGTGGCCCACTAGGGATTTAGTTGTTTGTAACCTTTGCGTGCAATTTTTACTGAGAAATACACATGTTGATTAAATGTTCAAAAAGTTTATCATATACATTGTATTGTTCAGTTTTGCTTCAGAAGCAAAATTGAAAATTAAAATGCACGGTATAAGAATATATTAAGAAATAATACACACCATTTCGGACCAATATGGCCCAATAGTGACCTCCAAGTCAGTCCCGATCATATAGCGGACCTCAGCCTTCGGCTTCGGTCCTCTTTATGTTTGAGGGCTCACTTGCCCGAAATGGTGTGTACTATTTCTTAAGTGGTATAATGTGACGTTTTGTAGCGCCTTAAGTGTGTATTACTGCTAGACAACATTCGGGCACTAATCATTTCGATCATCAGATTACATTTTAAAAGTTAAAATTTGACTCATAATAGTAACAGACGTAAGCAACCGTTTTTATCGTTTTATATGTTTCCGAAAAGGAGGGCACAGTTAATACGTTGCTAAGTTTTGTGGTTGGCTGGCAACTTCCAAGGAAATGTCACATTCAATAATAAATGCCGCATAAAACATGTACTGGTTATATATTAAACTGTTAATGTGATTACCGTATATCTCGGCAAATCGGAAAATTGTATATTCCTTTTTGGTGTGAAACCGGAGTTGACATAAGGTGTCAATATCTATCTATCTATTTGAGCTTATTTATCGTCGGTACCGGTTGCCCATATGACCGACGCCCCCTGGAGAGTTTAGTTATTTTATGTGGTGGGGGTAGTGCAAGATACAGAAAGCATCCCATTCCAGAGACACTCCTGGTTCTTTTACATGCTCAGTGTATAGCACTGATACATGGGACCTCGGTTTAAAGGCTCATCCGAAAGACTATTAGTAATGTTAGTGAAGGAGCTGGGGATCGAACTCGGGACCCCTGGTATACCAGTCCAGCGCGTTACCACTGGACCACATCCGCTCCTAGGTGTCAATACTTTTAGCACTTGTCATTTATACTTATGTGATCCAGTGTACATCATTCCTTGGAAAGACCGGTAGTAAAATCCCATTCTCCGTAGGAAACTACCAACTTACTAAAAACGGAAATGCTTCAAAGCGGGGTTCGAACGTATGGCTATAATCAGTGAGAGGTTAATTGATTTGTAGTCATCGAATTAAATCACTCGAACACTGGGGCTGGTCTCAGTTTATGCGTAAATTTATGCTCACCACCTCGAACAAGATGTCATCTGCCACATCCAAGAAACTACTGATTCCATGGATAAAATGTTAACATGTTTATTTGCTTTATTTGTTATGTTATACCTTTTCTTCATTGTCTTGCCAGATGTGCAAAAAGAGCATGCTTTGTTATCTAGGTTAAAGGAAAATGATTCGCTACAAAGCCATTAAGATCAGTTTTTCTTACACTTGCATGTTTCTTCGAACGCTTTGACATAAAAGCACCCTTTTCCAAGACATAGCTAGAATAACAGTATTTCATTTACTCCAAGATTTTTAATACAATCCTATTGTCAAATTATAATAGAACATTTATTCTGATTTATTGTCGTGTTTTTTTTATATATCTTATACATTTCATTTGATGATAGGGGTAATATATCTGATCAGCTATACGTCTACTATTATTTATTTTAATAAACAAAGAGTAGAGTTATTTGAAACATTCATTTTATTGGTAGTCTTTGCAAAGACAAGGTTTTTCAAGTCTTGTAGCAATTTAGACCTAATAATATTGTTGCTATTAGTAACGAGGTCACGCGGTATACTCTGCTACTTCGCACAAGGTCACAACCGGAACACCTCGGGCGACTTCAATAAGTCTTTATATGAAGTTGTCGGAAAAGGACGAGTTCTTACGATTGACAAGGTAATCGACGACCTAAGTTTTGTTAAATTTCGATAAAATTCTATCAAATCTGAAAAAGCAACATAAAGGTAAGAACTTGCGCTCAAGCTGATTAGAAAATCTGTTTCTAGATTGTATACAAAATATCTAGGCGTTAACAAAATACATAAATTAATTTAATGTTACAATCGGATAGAATTCTGCGTTAATCTTGCTCATTTGCTTATTATGTTTTTAATCTACAGAAAATATTATTTTTCAGATCTTGCTTACTCTGCTTTGTCTTTGCAACGTTATCTTATATTATTATAATATTCCTGCTGCCTGTTCAGATTTAATGAAAATTTAATTAATAGGTCAAAGGAATTAATTTTAGTGCAACTTAACTAGTAGCTTTTATGGTCCGAAGTGAGTCATGAGATAAAGTTATTAGTTGAATATTCTCACGGCAGGCTGGTACTGATTGTTGAGAGCCATCTCTGGAGACCAGAGGATCTTGAAATCTTGTAAATTCTTAGTAAAAGTGATCTTTTAGGCCCTGTGTTTGCTTTGTTCCATTACGTATGCTGTTATAACATAGCTCAAATACCGCTTTTCAGTGCTTTGATTATCAACTACATGTATTATCTCTGAGTTAGTTCTCCTGTCTGAGGTCCACTGTATAGACATACAAATATTTCATGATAACTATTAAGCCCCAAAGGCACTTCAAAGGATGTGTTTGGCGGAATTATTATCTTCAAATTGCATAATTGTTTAGCAGCTCTTTCATGTTTATATAATGTTTACAGTAGTTTTGGAAATATAGACGTGGTAGAACTGTGATCTTTATATATAATAGAGCTATGAGATTTATGTTCAACTGCATGAAATATCAACAGATATGCAAAAAATAGTAAAATCCCATAAAAAAAGACCGGTCAGAAACTGGTCTTATTAATGAATTGGTCCTAACAGCGGAATCGGTCCTAACATCGGAATTGGTCCTAACAGTGGCTCTCATTTGTCGTGAAAACTTTAACATTGGCAATAACTTTCTTATTAGTAAGAGGATTTTGTTCATACTTGGACAAAACACCCGTTTGGACAAGACCTTTACACTGACCTATAATTATTTGACCTTGACCCCTGATTGACCTTCACCTTTAGGATCCAATTGTTCAAAAACGTTTACATTGGCAATAACTTCTTTATCAATAAGTGAATTTACTTCATACTTGGACACAACACCTTTTTGGACAAGGCCTTTTCACTGACCTATATTTGTTTAACCTTGACCCCTTTTTGAAGATCCAGTTGTCCAAAAACTTTTACATTGGCCATAACTTCCTTATTATCGTCGGTACCGGTTGCCCATATTACCGACGCCCCCTGAAGAGATTATTTATTTTATGTTGTGGGGGTAGGGCAAGATACAGAAAGCGTCCCATTCCAGAGACACCTCTGCCCAGTGTATAGCACTGATACATGGGACCTCGGTTTAACGCCTCATCCGAAAGACTATTAGTAATTTTAGTGGAGGAGCGGGGGTCGAACTCGGGACCCTGGTTTACCAGTCCAGCGCGTTACCACTGGACCACATCCGCTCCACATATTCTCTTCTGACTCACACCACCTTTTTATAATGACACCAACAAGTTACGTAATTCTATCCTATTTATTTTCAAAATTATGTCCCCTTTTCAACTTAGAAAATTCCATAAAATTAATTATAATTTGCAATATCTTTGTTATTGCTGAACATATTTTTTAGGTTTTAACAGCTTCTTTATAGTGACAAACTACTGTGGTAGGACAAGTTACATAACTATGTCATCTTTATTTCTGTAATTATTCCCCTTTTAAACTTCCAACATAGATTAAAACAAGATATTTACCTTGTTAACATTCTACAGGTCACAATTAATACCCAATCACTCCATAAATTGGTCAGGATCTCTATCTTTGATTATTCCTGGGTCAAGTTCGAAACTGTGGGTTCAAAATCAAGATCACCATGCAAAGTTAGAGCAAAACATTGTTAATTGTCTACTGGCTACATTTATAAACAATTATCACAAATATTAATCAGAATGTTCCTCTTAAGGACATTTAAGCCGAGTTAAAAGCTGGGTCATATAGTCTCAAAAACTAGGTCATCAGGTCAAATAATAAATGAAATTTCTTTTACACTCTAGAAGCCATTACTTTCCTATCATCATGAAAAGTTTTCAGAGCATTTGTCTTCATTATGTCTCGTTTAAGTTCGAAAGTGGATCAATTGGGGTCAAAAAGTAGGTCACCAGGTCAAATTAAACAAAAACCTTTTTGTTGGCACTCAAGAGACAATATTTTCTAAACAATTTTTTAATTTATCAGAATGTTTGTCCCGATATATCTAGATCATGTTCAAAAGTGAGTCACATAAGTCAAAAAGTAGGTCACCATGCCAGAGGCCATATTTTCTTCCCAAAGATGATGAAAATATGTCCGGATTTTTGTCTTAATGATCTAAGTATTGTTTAGAAGTACGTCACAAGGAATCTAAAATGTAGGTCAGCATGCTAGAAGCAATATTTTCAATATGATCATCACCAAAATTTATCAAAATGATTGTTTTGATGATATCTGGGTCATGCTTTAAAGTTGGTCATGTGGGTCAAAAAAAGTAGGTCATCATGCTATTGACCAAATTTTCAACCTGATTATTATGAAAATTTGTCCAACTATTTGTCTTGATGATATCTAGGTCATATTAAAACTTTGTCACATATGGTAAAAAGTAGGTCAGCTGGCTATCGGCCATATTTTCTAATCGATTTTCATTGAAATTTCATTAGACTGTTTCCTTTGAACATGCCTAAATTTTTTTTCAAATTGTATCGTGTTGGGTCAGACGAGTAGGTCATCATTCGAGATGTCATATCATGGAGGACATGAAAACACAGTGTTCTATATTAAAAACATAGTATTTATAATCTTTTTTTCTATTTCTATGGCATTCCGTGATTTTCAAATACAAATTTAATAATTATTACTGACCTCCTAAATTATTCCACCTCTTCTGATGAGTATCTGCAGATGATCATTTCACCAAATATACTTCTGTTTCAGTTCAAAGTTCTGTTGTTCATATCCATAAAAGCTTTCGATATTCTCCATAAAGCGTTGGGACATGCAGGCGGTGCTCTTGTTCTTTCGCATTCTAAATACCTTGATCAGGATTTTTCATATACTTACATATTTATAAAAACGAACAAAGTCGTAGTGTGGCATATTGCCGAGTATACCATTGTTGACGTCCTCTGTTCATATGACGTCATAAAGTATCATGTTAAGATACCAGGTAACATAACTAAAACATTTACAAACAAACTAGCCCTTGTCTATTTTAGGTATTTTTTAATCTTTTGCACGAGAATAGTTGCACTGTTATCATTTAGGCGTAAGTCAACAAAACTTACCGTTATTTAGATCACCACAAGGAAATTTATATGTATGGTGTAAATCAGCTGTAATGAAATAACAAATAGTGTGGTCTCCATGCAATATGTCTGTGACAAATATAGAGTAAAGTCACATCAACGACAATAGTGTGATAAGTGATAAATAACTGAGAAAAGACACGGTGTTTTAAGACTTTCTCCACAATTGGTATGAGGAAATAGCATTTTTCCTGATACGTCATTTTCGAAAGAATCTTGTTGTTGTTAAATCATTTACATTCGCTGGGATAAGTAATCTCACATCTCGCTGATTTTTTCAATATTCATGTCAAAATGGATAGGACAGGAGTTTGTTTTTGATAACTATTTTTTCTTTTGGCTTTTTTATGATAATGCTTAAAATGAGGCAGCAACCTTCTGGACCACATTTGCTGTACAGGTTTTGAGAGGAGCATGTTTCGTTTTTCAATTTCCATTTTTTTTTCAGTCTGCAATTCTATCATGTTGTCCTTTGCCACTGTTTCTTGTAACCCAAATAGGTATGGAAAGGAGATACACGTTACAGAAATGTGTCGACAGAATGTACCCATGTATTGCTATTACGTTCTCAAAGACTGCCTATCAATAGACCTTATGCATTCCTTTTCAATTTCGTGATTAAATACATCTCAATTCATTGTCCCATTCACGCGGTCTAATCAAATTAAGTGAAACCATCGTAAATCGTAGAATGTCTTTGCAGTTCAATGAAGCAGAAGACCCTGTAGTCTGTCGTCTGCCGCCGAGTGCCAATTGACCGCCATTTCAAACGCAGCATCAAAGAACCAGCGCACGTGTACGTTGTCGTTACAGATACCGTTTTTCTGACTTGTTTTCGTTTTGAATAAGACTGACAGAGCTTGGTCTTAATCAGTTTATACGTAAAAGAACTCTTAATGATGGTAAATAAATTTTGTTCAAAGTCAGCGTGTACTTCGTTCAATAAAACAAGTGCCGCAGAAGTTAATTATGGCACGGAAAATACAATATCCGCGCAGACATTACGGAGATATGCGTGATCTCAAAACACGTTCGTTCGTCTTTCACTCACGTATCTTTGAAATGAGTAACTAAATTGTAATAAACTTGCTTTATATGGGAAGAATTATTAGGACTGCATCTCATAATGCAAAGTCATACAGCTTAGAAAATATATAGTTAAAACGTTTTTCAGGGCAATATATACAAGCGGATCTAAAAATCGACCTAGGATATTTACGTTGCATTTCGGGCAATTGTGACGTCATTTTACACAACGGCACCAACGCACGATTTATTTCGTACAAAAAAAATCTATACTAATCTGCATGAAACAATTGATAATCAGTTCTACTTATATTGTGTTTTACAATTGAAATGAACAGTGAAAGCTTCGCAGTAGTTTACAAATAGATAAATGGAACAAAATCGTCTTTTTGGTTCTTTACAGAGACTGTTTTTCAACTCAATGTATTAGATAATAATGTACATTATAATAACAATAATTATATCTCTAAATTAAAGAAATGGTTCTTGTTTGTTTAAAATGTGACGCTGAGAAGTGCACTTACAGTTTTCTTTTAACACTTTAAAATTTGTGAAATTTTCTCCCCGTAGACATTTAAAAGCACTTTCACTTAAAACAGTGTCTCTGTAAGAGGGATTTTTACGAAAACTTGGCCCCTTGTTAGATGCTTCATGTCCCATAAAGCCACGACAGAAGGTTTTACGGCTTTCTCCTACAATATAATCCAAAGACAAACTTGGGCTTTAAGGTGTAAACAAGCGGATTATCAAATAAACTCATGATCGCACATATCTGATTTACCCTTGTTCTAAACTCTTCAGTTTGTTGTCACTTTCTCAATGTCTCGTTTCTAAGGATCGAACATCTTAATTTTATCTAAACATGAAATGTCATTTTTGTTAAGATGGACACCTAATTGCTATTGTCGAGATCTTTTTAGAATGCCCACACTTCGGTGTTAAGCTTTCGATTGAAGATTAACTGATGGCGAGGTACATTGTTTTTATATAAACTTTCTCCGCTATCTTCTCTTATCGCGTATGAATCGACATTTATTTGGACATAATTTCATTTTGATGAGCTTGAATCTTGACGAAGTGACAACGGTGTAATCCGAAGCAGCCCAAATACTGAAGACGAAAATACCACGTGACACCGTTGGTTGCGAGATACCGAGGAATGTTACTATAAATAAATGATAGCAGATGATCTTTGGCAGTGCCCGGACAGATAGAGTCGCCATCTAGTCGATGAAAGTCCTTGTAGTGAAGAGCTTCAACCACGAGACGATCTTGAAAGCGACGGTAACACTGCCTCGGAGTGGAATTTAATGAACTGCCTCGTGATAATCACTCCAACTTCAATTGTAAACAAATTACACTGCGTATTTGGTATTTTATTAAACATTTTTCATGCAATATATTGGTACGAATATATTGCAATCAGAATATAAGGTGTTCAAAATGCCGGTAAACAAATACGGAAATAAGCATTTTAGTTTCATTCTTACATAGAAGACTTCCAATCTCATGTCCCTGTTTCAACAATTATCTATGTATTGTGATTGTAGTGTTTTTCTATATTTATCTACAATCACACATGATAAAAGTCAGCGAGTGAGACATTAAATGATAAAGTCAAAAAAAGAGAATTATACACCGGTAACATATCAGACGGGCCAAAACGAACGACCAAAAATAGTTCAGTCAGTTACCTTGCTGAGAGTGCTGATTTGCCTTCAATCAGTTACACTGACCTTGTGAGGACACGCTGTATTACCGAGGACACGCTTTGTCCATACTAGTCTTGTAGGTTGCGTAAACATAAAAATTGTCCATATATCGAATATTTGTTTGTTGTTGTTTTTTTTTTCATTTTGAAAAGTACCATAGAAATAAGAAACTCTCAAATGAGATTTTTACGATAATTTTTTCCTTAAGAACTTTTTCGGAACTTGAAATGATATTTTGAGTAGTTTTTTTTCTAGTGATATCATATCAGCCAAGCTGTAAATGCCTCGCATCATAGATTCCTGGCATTGCGTGTACTATCGGACCATTGTCGTATTGTATTATGACTCAAATCATTCAAAATTTATTTATTTATTCCTTTTTTTTTTTTTTGAAAACAAAAGATAATGCTTCAGACTTCAGAAGTTGCTGATTTAGCTGTATTACAGAAATATTATTTTTTTTAAAAAAAGGAAACGCTACTTATCTCTTTCCTTCAAATCAGCCAGACTGCCGTACGCACAGAAAGACTGGGCTTGCATGTTAACAAGAGAATGAAAATTTCACCAATGGCTAATAATGATAAAGTTATGTCATACAGTGATTTTTTGTAAACGTTCAACTTTTTTATATCTGAATCAAAAATACAATCATGTATATTTGATCTATGAAATACAATCATGTATATTTGTTCTATGAAATACAATCATGTATATTTGTTCTATGGAATACAATCATGTACATTTGTTCTATGAAATACAATTATGTATATTTGTTCTATGAAATACAATCATGTATATTTGTTCTATGAAATACAATCATGTATATTTGTTCTGTGAAATGTAAAGGAGAAAAGGATATAAAAACGATATTTCGGGATATGTGATTGTAATAAATAGTTGGTGAAAACAAGATTTAAATCAAGCAAGATTAATCTAATTATATTCACAATCGATATTTTACTGTTCCTAATTTGTAACGCCAATCAAGATTTGATAGGTGAAGTAACGTTTTTTCAATGGTGTTTAGTTAATGTTTAGTTAACATCTTAATCCGGGTTTCCTTCGTGGATCAAGAGATCGTAATTTTAATAGCTTAAATAAACAAAAATATCAAAACCGTATTATAGCAGTGTGTGGCGAAATATTTTCACAAAACAACGATTTTTATCCCTGTTGAGTCGAACTTCCCTTTCTTTATATAGCATTTGGATTTCTACGTTTCACCCAAGCCCCCGTAAAACAACAAAATGTCAAAAAAGTCTGTATTTTACAATAGGCTAAATCGTTTGTAAACAATCCAGATCTATACGCAAATCTATAATGTCGGACAATAATCTTGTGTTCAGCTTTGCCTTAAGGTGGAAGGCTCAACAGAGGATGTAGTTTTATCTGTATGTGTTGTCATGGAAACAAGACGCTACAATTTTATACAACAACACTCAAAGTTTGGATATACGTTTTATGTTCACATGCCACGTTTATTTACCTGTTTATTACAATACAATAATGGCAGTGATAATTCAGAGAGAGAAAAACTTGATCATTGTCAAGTTAGAATATTTAGAATCCTTTTTTTTCTTTGTTCAAAATCGGTTTCAACTTTGTTTTCTATCGTCGTCCGCAAGACATAAAGGTTTTTTTTTGGAGGGGTGGGAGGATGGATGTTAAATTAGGTACTGGATCGAGCAAGTTTTCGAAAGAAATAACCCCGCAGAATGAAAATGTTGCGCTGAGAAGTTCTGCGAGACATTTTCTATCAGGCAGAAATGCAATGTGCCCATGCTGTGTTAATTGGAGTGTCACATCCCGACCATGAGGCGAACGACTGAGCATTGAATCAGTAAATTTTTAATTAACGTTATTTTTTATTAATTAAAAAACACACAAAACTGTGTGAACTTTTTCAACTTTTTCACGATAAAATATTTCACAATATCCATGACATCTACCTTCTTCATATCCCACCCTCTGTCATTCCTCCTACATGATGGAGTATATAACTGTAACATACATGTCAGAGGCTATGCCTATATATATACAGAAGTAAAGATAAAAACCATTCTATCATGTGGTAAAAAGAAAAAGAGACTTCTGCACATTCGTCCACCAGTTTGATGTTTCTGTGAGTTATTTCCGTGTACACTAAAGCCAAACTGTTCTAGTTTCTGTCATATGAAATGTGTCATAGCTTTATTTCTATTTGTAATGCCCTCATTTAAGGGTTTAACGCCATTTATTTGTTTCTTTATTTATTTTGCTCCTTTTAATAATCTTTGACCTAATATAGTTTTTAAGTGTTTTGCCTATTTCAGATTTCCATTTGACTTTGTCTCTTTTTCTCGTTTGCCAATCTATAAGAAATGATAAAAATTAAGGTATCTGTCTTTTTGCATTTTTACTGTCATGGTAAATGTTTTGAAATGCTGTTGTTGTTGTAATTATTATTGATACTGCTGTTGTTATTGTTGTTACTGTTGATGGTGATGATGATGATGATAACGATGATGATGACGATGAATAAAAAAACATTTCTTGTATCTTTTATGAAGTTGATTTAATTTAACACAGTTTACTAATTTTAGATATAATAGAATTTCAGCTTTATTTTAGTAAACGCGTGTTTTTGTTGTTGTTATTCACAAGACCACGATTTGTATAAATCATTAAAAAAGTTAACTTCTTGTTAAATTAATTGATACATCAGAGCTATGTTTAGCGTGTCATCAACTAGTCAACCATTCTGATTTCATTATCCGAGAACTCGTCGCCTGAACATTTGATAACACGATATTTCCATATATATTCCCGTTTCAAATACACGATAAATCAGAGTGCCCAAGGGGGGTCGGGTCTTCACTGATAAAGGATGAAAAGATATAAAATGTAAGTAAAAAATGTTCTACAAACAACAGTAAATCACCAAATGAAAACGTACAAATTTGTGATAGCGATCGTGGAATCGGGCGAAAACGTTTTTTGATAAAGTTATCAAATTTGCCTCACATATTTCTGTTTTTCCCCGCTGGAGGCGGGGTAGATATCTCCAATGATCAGGCCGCAATACCTTTAAGTAGTATGAACGAACGTGCAAAACGCGAACAAAGACATTTTTATCAATTTTTGATCCGTTCTGATCATTTTTTTCCACTGGTACATCGCCTTCATATGCAGCAATGTTTGATCTTTTTTTATTAATGACGGTTTTATTTGACCGAAACAAGATTTTTTCCTACGATAACGAAAGTGATACAAAATTTTCTATTGTAAATTCTGGTATTTATAAGTATTTAAATAAATTTTGGATGATTTTATCAAAAATATGACCGTTTGTTTTATGGCTTAAATTCTGTCGGCTTTCTTTGATACTTACTGTAATTGTCTAAAACAATATTCAGCTGACAAATATTTTTTTAGGATTAAGACGACGCCTTTGATTGCTTCTCCTACTGAATTATAACAGTTTAGCGTTTAATATGTTATATTTGCAATATAAAAAATACAACGATTATTGTTTTCAAGTTTATAATACTTAAATTATATTGCGAAATTTCGGACAATAAAGCTACCCATTTCAGTTCAGCACATCCATATTTGCAGAAAAAAAGGAAATAATAAATATAGAAATATAGAAAATGATATATATTATATATTTATATAAACTAAACAAGAACATATATCATTGGGGTAGATACATATTTACAAATATACATCCTGTTTATATTACTTGAAACGTCACAAACTAGTTTTTACTCACAAAAAAAGAAAACATAAGATTATCTGCAACATAGATGCTGCAACAGAAATCAACAGTGTATTAATCTATCACAACTAAAATGATAAATATTCAATCGCTATCACGCGTAAAAGTAAATTGCTTATAAGTTTTGCATTTATCCTGGGAAATCCAGATTTAGTGAAAGGTTTTTATGCTAACTCTATATCATCCGTAAGAGATTTTCTTCAGTTTCTCATTTTTTGTGTTTTAAATCATTTCACAAGATGCTAGGTGGAAAGATACGTCATTTAAAATCATGTCAAAATGGAGAATAAATGCACGTTTGTCAAGTAACTGAAACCTCCTGAAAAAATGACAAGAAAAAACAAAAGACTGTCACAATTTTGTGGAATGTTGCATAAACCGTTATATTTTCATAACATGTCTTAGGAATGCCCCGTCGTTGACAGTTCTCTCTCTAAAATCCTCCCAAAGGTTTTAATATTTCGATACGCCTCTCTTCCCAGCGTTCTGCTGTTAGCCAGTTTCATTAAATCGCCAACGATTACTCGCGTGCGACGCTTAGCCCCGCCTACATGCGCAAAGCGTGAATAAATTAACTACCGGACGTCCAATAGGAATACAGGACGAAAAGAACTGACAATGACATCTCGGGATTTTCTCTACATTACAGATTATTCATGTATTAGACTGTATTGAGATTATTAACAGTTGTGTTGTACATTGAATTCGGATATATTATTTTTCTGTGTATATTTCATTCGATCGTTCTTTCCATCTTTGTGTTTATTTTATTTTCTTTCGGTCACGATTGCGCCACCTATCTCGGACGATATGACGGCGGATAACCAGCCGCCAGCGCCGACGCCGACAAGTAAGGATTTTTCTCTTTATTTTCGAAGAACACATCAGAATTTTAATTCTATAAGAAACTAAGATCGGTCAGTCCTAATAACTATGAACCATCTATCATTTTTCAGTTACTGACTGTCATCAACGTAATATTGAAACAGTACAAAAAACGGAACATATCTGTATAACATAATTTGATATTTTACTCATAAAGAATCTTGCAGTTGCTCTGATTGTACCATAAACATATATACAACACACATTCAATTACATCTTCTGCCTGTCAAATTTCACAATTTCAATCATTTTGTAGTAATACTTATACACTTCATAATGATAAGTTGAGGATTCTAAATCAGGGACATCAGAAGCAATAATATCATCATTTACTGCTGCGACTACATGTACATGTCGCTCTTACTACGTTCACGCAGTAACTGTTCTGTTCTGTTCTAAGGATTCAATATTTTTCTATCACTGAAGACGTATTACATTGACTTTGTTTTAAATATCTAAACAGAAAAAAATATAGCACCCTTTTCTCGCTCCCCGTAAATGGTAGCTGGTAATTCATATTTTAAGTAAATTAGACATTTTTAATACACGAAATGTTATTTTTTTGTACTGAACATGCACAAAATAGTTCTCCGTAAGTGTTGAAATTGAAATTGTCTAGTCTATTTCTGCTAATGTGTGGATATATGGGACACGGGCTCAGTGTGTAGTCTTACTGTTATATCTTTATTGTTTTATAGTTAACAGAGGTTAAATTCAAATAAATAATATTTTCTTAAGCTATGTTCTGTATTTCTTTTTCTGCTAATACTTATCACATATACATACATATGTACTATGTCTGCAACAGACATGTAAGTCTGACATATACATGTATATATACATGTAACATGTACTGGTAACTGATCAGCAATGTGATTTATGTTTAATACACCTAAGCTTTATTACATGTGTTCAGCAACAAATAAAAAATAAACGGATGATAATAAATTAAAATTACGCAAACCGCACATAAAAATGTTTTATAAGATCAACACATAATTGTGATAATTATATGGGTTGAAAAAGAATGACAGAAATTACTGTCTTCGGTAACTTTAGCCTAGTTAACCATTCTGGGATATGGTATAACATATGAAAAAGATTTTTCTTAAAAGCAACAACAACAATCCATGTCTCTTAAAGAACACGTCTGCCCACACTTTTTAACTCTATAACCTTACAGTACATGTCAAAGCGATCCAAAAATCGCTCAAATCGTGTACATTTACAACTTACATATTCTGTATTTATTTGCTCCATGACAGTTTAGTAAACGAGCATGCATAAAAACAAATATACCGTACCCCTGCCAGCCAGACAGCTCTCGAGTCAATAAAAACATCTTGAAAATAAATTTGAACAGTTTCGAAAGTACACAGACTCTCTTCAGTGAATCCCTAGACTATCTGCTCCACGGGTTTCCGTGTTCTGACGGCCACAAAGTCCTTCACTAGTTTAATTTATCAATGGAAAGTTTGTTTTAGATTTAAATATGAAATATGATCACTGCATAAGACTGCGTTCCTTGACCGTCTAACGGGAGGAGATTTCCGTATAAAATTCGAAGATATTATTTTAATGATTAACATATTATTGAAAGAAATCATTCAAATTTGACTATGAAAAATGACTCATTTTATTTTAACAAATGTGACATAATTAGGACTTTAGTAGTGGATTATAAAAGTGTTTATATATCATGTCTTTATTTTATCAATTCCTTGTTCAGTTAGGAACAAACAACGGTTGATCCGGAACCGTTAATACTTCTGAGATTAAACCAGAAAAAAAACGCGGAAAATACATTTTTGAACAACTATATTATACTAATTCTTAAACACGAACATTTGTTTCATGGGCAAGTGGATTTGAAACTGCATGTAGATTTTCTTATTCTCTGTCAGACATTTACCTTAAAGGGCATATCAGTAGACTATTTTCTCAATATAATGTTCTCTTCAAGATAGATTTTCCTAGTAATCTTACAGCCAAGTCCAATTTGGAATTGATTTGTCAAGCTGTTCAAATTCGGAATTTTATTTCATGTATGCTAAACATGAAGTAATTATAAATAACAAATATATTTCACAAATAAAATGTCTGCCAGAAGTTAAAATATGAATAAAATTGAATAAAAATGTTTCTAAATTGCGCAGCTTTGACTTGTTAACTGTTGACTCGAGAAAATGCTTCAGATTGCAATAATTCAGTAATTATCTGCTGTGTGAATTAAAATGAAGTTGAGTACTTTCAGAATTGAGTCTGAAAAACATAATTATCATTGATACTCTGAAAACAAATATTCTTATGAGGTTCGTTTTATGCTACACAGCTTTAATAAATAAAATAAAAGTACTTGTTTTTAATTGTTACTGAAATATTGAACTTACAAAAATGAAAAAAATATTTTCATGACATGGTTCGCTTGCTACATGCTACAATGTCACTATTATCCTTCATCGGATACTTTAAAGTTTCATCTCTTTCTTAATTTAGAAATTTGTACAACTGCCGTGACGGTCGGGTTACGGATTTTATTCCTGTTCCCTGAACAAACAGCAGTCATTTGTGAGCGGCGATGCGTAAAATCACACTGACATCGCTCGTTAATTTTTCATGTCTTAATTAATTAACTCAAACGGTTTCTCAATACCAGACTGTGTTTGTTTAACATTTACCTCTTTTGTGTCTGCTTTTGAACTTGTGATAAACAGACGATAGTTGAGACGGGGTGCTCAGTTTCTAATGTCAAAGAGATGTGTTTCATTTATGTACAGCTTAGCTTTTTTTTAAAAAATCGATAAGTTTTATTGATAGTGGTATATTTCGTATACTTTTCATGCAAGAAAGAATGATGCATATGAATATTTTCAGATTAACTGATCCACTTCAAATGTTTTAAGTATTTAAACTATACTGTCATTTTATGACCTCACTGTCGTTCAGTAAACCATATTTATTAACTTGCAATTAGAATACTTTTTTCTGTGCAGCTGCAATGTATACACGTACAAGATAAACAATTAATATAGGCTATTTATTTTAATTGCCAGTAATTCTAAACACCTTGCTACCCCTAATGCGCAGGTATCATTTCGGAATCGCTAACCCTTTAATATCACCCAGCTTCATTACGGGGCTTCCGATAGCAATTTTGAATACATTGCCAATGTAAACATCGTTTCCTCATCAAAAATTCAGAAAAACAAAAAGTAAAACTTTGTCGGATTATAATTACATAAAATTGTGTTTATTTAACGCGTATCCATGTCATCTGCTTCGATTTTCGTGTCGTCTGCGCCAATTCCAGTATAATTGCTCATCGTAGAGCTAATATTCTAGATTGATTTTATTTGCCAAAGAAATTTCCCACGAAGTTCAAGGGTTTGACTGTCGATTCCATCAGCTGATCGATATTTAATGGCAGGCAAAACTCTTCAGTTTGAAGAACAACGGTATCTCCAACCTGCACGTGCTCTCGTGCGATGCAGTGATTCAACAGGCGATTATAAATGTGAAAACATTAACAACAATAATAGAACATTCATCTCTTATCTTTTGCCGGCGTGCGTTTGTAATCGGAAGACAAAGGAAAGACAAATTTGTCATATTTTTCTCGTTCATCGTTCCTGCGTAAAAAAGAAAACGTTTTCATCAATAAACTTAGTTGTGAACGATTTGTTATAAACATGCGTGTCGTCTCAGACTGGCACGTTTGCTGCCGAGTTACATAGCATGAGCAAATTGTGCACATTTTAGCACTGCCTATAGTATATGCTTCATGTCGGCTATAGGGAAAAGTGATCGAATGTATTTTATGGTAAAAGTAAAAATACAAATCTATAAAGTAGGAAATGGGAAATTTTAATACAACTGAAACAGCTATTGTAGAAATGTTGTGTTATTTCTTTGCAAGAAATTATTCACAAGAAAACCATCCTTCCTCAAGAGACAGCAGGTAGCGTCCCATATACCTACAACATTCTGTCAAATAGAATGCAGTTGCCAAGTAGTAGCACATTTGGATGTAATTCTACCGGTCTTTTCTCTCTGTTTGCAGAGCGACGGCGGGTAGCGATGTGTGTCGGTTGTGGGTCTCAGATTCACGACCAGTTCCTCCTGCGAGTTGCCCCGGATCTGGAGTGGCACGCCTCGTGCCTTAAATGTGCCGACTGCAACCAGTACCTGGATGAGTCGTGCACGTGCTTCGTGCGGGACGGCAAAACTTATTGCAAGCGGGATTACTCAAGGTTTGTATCGTCAAGACTATTAGTGAAACATTTATTGTTAAATTTACACAGCTTTGGGCCATGTTTAGAACCAAACCAAATTAAGATGTCTCCTTTCATTTCTAAACAGTCATTTCACTTTTGAAGCTATCTGTCGAAGTGATTACTTCAAGTGTTTGGTCAGATAATGATATACATACAGCCAAGTGAAAGTTTTTTTCATATAATTTATTTTTGGCTACAATATTAAGTTCTCAATAGTGGTTTCATTTCTTTCTTCCACTGGTGTGTGACAAAACAAAGACTTTGTTTTATTTATTGATTGATTTATTTATTGATTTATTCATTCATTCATTTATTTATTTATTTATTTATTTATTTATTTATTTATTTATTTATTTATTTATTTATTTATTTATTTATTTATTTATTTATTTATTTATTTATTTTGAAATTATATCACTGGTAAACTATCGTGTTGTGTTTCAGTTCTTATGCTTCAGGAAACTTAAAAAAAAAAAATGTAAAAATAAAAAAATCATATTGTCTGTTTAACAAAACCCAACACTGTATATTATTGCGGAACCATAAAATTTGATAAATGTTTAGAAAAAAAAAACATTATCCATAAATTTCATCATTTTTAATTATGATTAAAATTGATACGACTCCACGAACGAGCGAGACTTATTTTTTAACATTGATTTTTTTTTTCATAGTTTTATCAAAATCGCATTTTCTTGACTTCTTCATACGTTATGTCTACAACCTGATGCCGTTCCGGATCATTCAAACCACTGGCGGCTTATTTTAATTAGATTAATCATAAGTCAATTAAATATTATGATAGCGATCTACACATCAAACGCATCGAACCAGTGATCAAAGACTATTTTGATAGATTTACTAGAAAACACGGGTAAGGTGTTGATTAAACTTTGGAATTAGACAATCAGTAGCACGAGCTATATAGTCAATACAAAACGAGAGAAATTGCTTTGACAATTCGTATCAGAAATTTAATTCGGATTTTGGATCCTGTCAGTTATCAGTATAATCTGAAAATTGAGAAATGGTCAATTAGTAAGATACAAATTGACGACTTATTTTGTGGTTAGTTGTACCAGGTTTTATAAACAGTGAACCGTAGGTTACTGTAAATATAGATGTACAGGGATGGTGCAAAAGTTCGGAAGTGTTTGTAGTTTTACAGCCATCAAGGAAGTAATGACTGAACCCTATCGTTCGTTTAGCATCAAGAGGACAAGAGCTTGACCATTAGTCTTTCAGCTTTAAATGCATAAACAACAACAACAACAAACATGGTTCTGTAGATGAACCGAGTGTAACAATGTAATATATAGTATACACTCGAACATCATAACAATGACTGATTAAATCAAGCCATGAAATTTTTATGCGGTCATGAGTGGTATCTAAAGACATGATACTTTATCTTATCTGAGATACCATATTTGTGTAAACTTTCAGCTTAGAGAATTTTGTATTAAATTATACCCCTTACTCATCTTACCTCATTTCTTTTGTTGTTATCTCGTTACTATGAAAAAAAGAGTATATTATAATGTATGCAAAATTCTCTCAATTGAATTTCAATGTATTTATCTAATTAAAATACACTATGGCCTCGAACAACACAGGAGGAAAATGGAGTATTTGAATTTGCGGCATTATGAGACAAACTTTTTCTTACATGGATTGTTATAAGAATATTTTGTCAATTTTCAAATTTATTTTTATTTATTGTTTTTTTTTTAATTTATTTTTGGATGTGGAGATTTTCTTATAATAAGATAATAGAAAATAATCTTGTTGCTTTTCAGATTATTCGGACACAAGTGTGCAAAGTGTGACCAAACTTTTATGAAAAATGACTTCGTGATGCGTGCTAAAGACAATGCATACCACATAGACTGCTTCCGGTGCGTCGCGTGCAGCCGACAACTCATTCCGGGGGACGAGTTTGCGCTCAGAGAGGACGGACTATTTTGTAAGGCGGATCACGATGTTGTTGAGCGTGCTTCGATAAAGGACGAAAATAGTGATTGTGAAAGTAGTCCGTCAACTAAAAGTGTGAACAGCATAAATAATAACAATAATAACAACAGCAATAATAACAATAATAACCTAGATAAAACGAAAAACAACATTCTGAATAATAACATTATCAAAAGTGAAAAGGGAATAACAAGTGGTAAGTCTGTTTTATTTATAACCTGTTCCAAAGAGAAGATAAAAGGGAATGTTTAATTCATACACTATACTAAAATAGTTCCGGTGACAGAATTTCAAAAACCTAGCAAAAATGAGATTTTTGCTTTCTGCACTAGCACAGAATATTGCTTTGACTGTCCCTTTGTAGACTGTGTCACTATTTAAATGTTTATTAAAGGGACCAAAGTGCTTTCCAAAAAAAATATTGTGAACTTTTTTTTGTCAGATGAGTGGTTGCTTATGTGATATTCGGCTTATTCTAAATCTATAAAAATGAAAATCAATGGCGTTTCGAGAGCTATTTTTAGCCTAAATGTCTAATGACGGAATTATTGTTCCTCTTAAAAGAGTCACCTTTACAATTGCTTCCATATGAGAATACTCAACAATTATTTCGGCAGGATATAAATCAAAACAATCACGTTCTATCTGCTTTCAACTGCATTGTGTGCAGATGCGAATTATGGCCTCTTGGTAAAACACGATACATAAAAAATGACTCAAGAATTGTAAAAAATAGTGCATTTATGTTCTAGCGGAGAATTTATGACAACAAAAGTTCTTTTTATATTTCCAAAGTATTATTATGAACTTGCAGGAAAACTAACAGGCAAAATGCCGTACATTTTTGTACACGTCCCATTTTACCGGGGAACAAGTACGGTGTTCTAACTTTCAAGCGACAATCGCCAATTTAAAGGCGATTATAGAGTATTTATCTGAAATCCGTATGTTTACACGATGAAGGCCTTTCCACAGCGTCTAACTCGTACCTAGTTTGTCCCAAAATGATAAAATTCCGTACATAATGAGCCAAACATGGTCCTTTCTCTAGAGGACCGTTTACAACATTCGTACATTGCTGCGGTCAACGGAACCCAAGATAAAAACAAGCGTCTCGCGGATTTTGACCTTTCATTTTTAAGTGGAATTCTTTTGTTTTCTTCGTTATCTATTTAAATTGCATTTCCTTGTGTAGAAAAAAATATTCTACCAATTTTGTTTTTGTGTATTAAATGAAATATGTCACAAAATAACAACATACATTATAATTTGGACACAGTCTGCTCGCATAACATGTAAAGTCATCTGAATGGCATGTAACCAAAACTTCAAGCATTGTTGTGCAACTATCGCTACCAAATTTTGACCATGTTTTGGCGTGGCAACTCCGATTTCTTTCTAAAATTTAAGAAAGTATTTTTGTGAACTTAACACAAGAGCTTGGTATCTACATGTACACAAGCTGCCTCTTTGTGACAGCTGATCACGACAATGGATGTCTTCTGATTTAGATATTCTTCGAACTTTCAAACATTTTGCTCGCAACCTAGAGATAAAAGATTTCAGACAGTTTTGTCTGCATTTTGAACAATAGGCTGTTTTTAAATATCGTTTGTGTTGTTATCTGTATGTCTGGATTTCAAACAACGTGCTGTTATGTTTTGATAACCAAATGTTTTTTTTTTAATTTGTTCTAAGCAACTGCCAGCAGTCCAAGAAATTTTTGCTTGTTTTTTGCGCTGGTCGTAGATTTTATTTGAGGAAGTTTTCCCACTCGAGTGGTTAATCAGGTGAAAGCCATAATATTAAGACCTGCATGATTATATGACCGTTAAAGTGAACATTATCACTTTTAAATACATTTTTATCGTTAGGCTAGATAATTATTACAACTTTTTCCACATAAATTAGCTTCTGACAACTTATCAACAATTTGGCAGCCGACTTTTTATCGTCTGACGCATTTACTGCAAAAATAATAGCTATGACAAGCTAGTGGACCTTTTTCTCTTGATTTACATTCGTTCTCGTACAAGACGGAGTTAAGATAGACGTGTTTTCGTAAAACAAAACATATATCTTCAGTGGGTTGGAGTGTATTACGGTAGGAAACAATATTACAAAAACCTAAAACATAACTGAAGCAGTTGATATTTTAATGTATGATTGATGCTTCAACATGACCTTACTTATTTCCAGTCATTTTGATGAATGTCGTCTGTTACTAACATTAAGCGCGTGACAGATTGGCGCGAGCGCTTACTTTGTCCGTTGTCGTCTGTCAAAAAGACCTATAACGCCAAAACTACTCATGGGGTGTAAGAATATACAAAACCAGCTACTTGGCAAAGTAGGATAGCTTTTGGGCATTTTCCCAGATCTCATAGGAAACTAATATTTCATCTATAAAGAAATAGAAAGACAAATAGACTGTGCTACGGGCTTGAAAACGTGGTAATCCATTTTGACGATTAAAAAGGGACCTATCAGATTTACGAGTTATCTGCGCTATTTCAGGCAGGTGAAATATTATTAAATATAATAAACTGCAAAAACTTACAGGTGATGTATGACTAGATATTCTGAATCATTTATATGCAGGTGAAATGTAGACTCAATATTATCACCTCATATGCAAAGTTTCAAGAAATTTACAAGGACTGTCAAGAACCGGAAGTCGTTATGTTGTCAATTCCAAGACACAGCGTTGCTTACATCGCACTGTGATTGGTCAATAATATAAATTGTTTGTCAAACAAAATTCTGAGCTATTTTAAGAAAGCGTTAAGTTCAGTTGTTTTTGTTGTTGTTGTCGAATTCACGAGCGCTTAATGTTAGTAACAGAGCTACCTTTTCGATGACTTAGCAAGCTTATTTTCTTTCCATTTTTAATCTTATTTTACTGTCACCACCAAAAGCCAGTTCCTCCTCACTTGTTGACTATATCTCAAGTTCTACTTTAAAATGTATTCCATCAGTTGTCAAGTTCATTCGTGCAAGGAGCCATACAGAGTGAGAGAAATCGACGCTTTTATGAGTCAAATTTGATCTCGATTTGTACAAATTTTACACTTTCTGATTATTATGCTTGATAAAGATTATTTTTTTATGCAATTATTCACATACAGTGATAGTGAAACTATATCTATCAAAGGTTTGTACAGATAACTACTGACTGTAATGATTACGGGTCTAAGAATTAGAGCTTCGTAAAACTACAGATCAAAAGTAATTTTAGCGAGTTGATTCCTTTGTTACAAAAGACGTATTACACGTTAACTAATCAAACAAAAAGTACAACTTGATGCATCGAATTACGTGCATACTCTGAAATATCGTACGCTAGTGATCAAACCCTGTCATAATCGCCTGTGAACCGTTCGGATTTTTGATGAAATATAAATGAAGACGCGTGCATAATCATTCCATCTTTGTCTAAGGTCAATAATTAATTATTTATAAAAGTTAATTGAAATTAACAGACATCAACTGTCGTATGGTCTCCAGGGCAGCGCGAGCGCGTTCCCGGGAGAGGGGAGATACGAAACGGCTCATAAAGCGTTATGGATGTTTAAACGCGTTTTCGCTGATAGCGTCTCGTGCAATTCTGGACCAGACGATGGAAATTATGAATATTGTATAGGAAAGAATATTCCGAGCTTGCAGTGTTCAAGATTTATAGCTTGGCAAATGTTTTTAAAAAAAGATAAAGAAAGGTTCTTAGCAAGATCCACTTTAAGGGGTGTCTTTAATCACGTAACGGCAAAAATACATGTAAGAATTTTTTATTATTAGTTTCATGTTTGCTCGCTTTCGCTTTCATAGCGGTCCTAAGAGAGTTAAAGTCCTTGCAACTGAATGTCGGAAGACTGTTTATCCATACTGAAATAAATAAACAATAATAAAATATTTAATAGCAAAGTTACTGAAAAGCAGTTGTACAATGACATATTAAAGATAATAAAAAATGTTTTAGAATAACAACGCAAAATTATTTAAAGTAGTAAATGAAGTTTGACAGAAAAGTGATTCAAAAAACACACAAATAAGTCAACCTCAGATACCTGTGGGAAAACGTACCTAGAAGCCCAATAGGTTTCTTTTATTAACTTTGCAACACCGAGACAGAGCGATGTCTTGACCTTGAGCTCTCACGTACAGTCTGGTTGCAAACGATTTTACCGAAACTTCCTAAAGAATCATGAATTGAAAAAAAGACAGTGATCGTCGTATACAATTATAAGCTAATAGAATGGTAAAGATTTTATTAAAAACGACTTTAATTTCGGAGTCATATCAAACGAGTAATGAAATATTTATATATCAGAGGCAAACTTTACAAAAAGAACAGTAGCATTTTACTTCTGAAGACTAAAGTTTTAATTCGATTAAGTGTACAAAAGAAATCATGTTACTTTCAGTTTTCTATTTGAGTATAATTTGTCGACTGAAATTCAATCCGGCGGGCAAATATTTACATTACGTGGAAAGAAACCAGCAAGATTAATTCACGGTCTGTGTCATGAGAAAGACCTAAATGTTTGTACAAATATTTAGCTGTTACTTAACCTTTATCTATATGTTAACGGAATAAGAATTTTCTCCCCCGAAACTTGTTTTCTAAATCCCTAATTGCAGACATTCGTGTTACCTTTATACAAGAAAGTTGTTGTGGCAAAATGAGTATTTTTTCCAGCCAATCAACATACGAACCAATCAACAGGGGCTCGGCAAATATACAGGGAGAAACCAGTTTTGTTGCCCTCTACCTCAACGTATCAATATCATTTACTTGTAAACCAAAAAAAAATATATATTGCTTGAAGATCAAAAATTTTAAACCTTTACATTTTTCACAATAATACAATTATATCGGAGAAACTCGTACATTTATTTCGTTATATCAAAATTTTAAAATTGAGCTCAAGGTTTGGAAATTGAAACTCGTACATTTATTTCGTTAAGTTGAAATTGAGCTCAAGGTTTGGGAAGTAAATAATTTTATCATCGCGAAAGAAAAACAAAACACTAGATGTAACAGAGCGTGTAAATGACCAATAGATTGAGTGGTACATCATTTTCCTATTTCCAACAAAAAGGGTTAAAACAATTTGCTTTCCTTCTACATAATAACTCAATATCTGACATGTCGTCTGCGTTCTTTAGGATGATGTTACAAAGTAACGAGTAATTAGCCAAAAGAATATATATATAATTATGGCCTTCTGGCTTGTTCATCCGAGCTAAACGTTGATTTTTAGTTTGTCTTTTACTATATAATAAAAATAAAATATAAATAGCCATTTTTAGACTATACATAATATATCTATACGGTGATATTGCTAAGGGGTCGTGAGGTTGAGTGTTAACACATTTACTTGTTAACACAATGGTAATTGCTTTATAGTTAAGGCAATTTTCTGACAACAAAGCTGGTATTGAAACCGACATCTATCTTGCAAAGATCGACAACAAAAAGCCGACAGATTTCTATGAAGAATGTTGGATATCTTCATTTTGTATTTGATTTACTCAGGCGAGGAATAGTAAGAAACTATATAAATTCAATAGCATGCACATATGGCTGATCCTTAT